>CM053770.1:29243834-29311557 GCA_028658325.1 Potorous gilbertii | reverse complement strand
TCCTGGCTCAGGCATCAACTTCCTCAGTGATTGCGGGCAAGTCACTGCCCCTAACTGCACCATTGTCTTCTGTGTGACCCTGGGCAAGTCACTTAACCTCTGCCTCAGTTTCCTCAGCTTAAAATATGGATAATAGCAGCACCTACCTGTAAGAATATTTGTAAAGTGTTCAGCACTAGCATATAGTGGGTGCTCTATAAATGCTTATAATTTCCATCCCAGCACCCAGGTCCCACCAGAAACCAGGCTACAAATATTTCATCTGTGGAGGGAGTACAGCATAGTGGATACAACACTGGACCCAGAATTAGGAAGGCTTGGGTTCAGATTCTAGATCAGAGAATGACTAGCTGGGCATCTTTGCATGAGCCATTTAAACTGTAGGCCTCAGTTTCCTCCTCAATAGCCTAATGTAAAGACCTTTGCAAACTTGAACACACAACCTAAGTGTCCACTGGCATCGTTACTGGGGTGGTTGTTATTTCAACCCCAAGAATTCTTTGGGTGAGCCAGCTTCTCTTTTCTCTCTCTTTTGCTTTCATTTTTCTTCCAGGAAATTTTCTCCTTGGGATCAGAGAGTACACTGATAACCGTGGTAACAGTGATAGAGATACCGCTGTCAATACACACACACACACACACACACAAACACACACGCATACAAACACACATGCATCACACATTTACCTGCCTCATCTGAAATCTGGGCATAGCTAATGGGGACAGACAGACGTTCTACAATCCTTAGGGGAGACCACATGTCCCATGCTGTCCCCGGGCTGGGAGAAGAGAACAGAATAAAGAATTGGAGGGAAGTCTCTATACCCATTTTGAAATTCAAGTCAAGTCAATAAATATTTATCAATCACGGAACTCTATGCCTTCTCCTCAAGCTACCCTGTTCTCTCTACAGGGCACCAGATGGTAGAATAGCTCTAATTTAACTAGCAGCAGCTTCCTAGTCCTGACCTTCCACAAGACCCTCAAACTGCCTGTACTTTGAAAGATGCTCAGAAATGAGAGAGTGAGGAGAGAGTTGGAACCAAATTTGCAAAGGAAATAAACAAAATTATTGTTGTATCCCATACACTACTTGACCCAGAATGGCCAAGGGAGGGAGGAAGGAAAAAACACTGGCTTGCTGCCTTGGGGAATAGGTAAGTCATCAGACCTACAGTTGGGTAAGAAGAGCACTCACAATGGAACCCCCATTTCTCTGAACCCACATAGTACTTTTACAGAATGACTGAATTCCTAGGGAAAAGGCACTCATTTTAAATAGAATCTAATCCAATCTGTACTTGAAGATGAATCTGCTCTACAAGAGATCCAGTGAACAGTCATGCAGTATCTTCTTGCATAGAGTAATGGATAAAGGTCTGGACTTGGAGAAGGGCAGAGCTCAGTTCAAATCCTACCTCGTGTGTGTGTGTGTGTGTGTGTGTAGGATATGGTGACCACATTTTGGACCCCAGTAGTTCTGATCTCAAGAAAAAGGTTACTTTTCATGAAGCTTTGCCAAAGTATTATACATTGTGTCCAGATTTAGGGTGCAGTTGCAAATTATGTTGATTAGGTAGCGTGGGGCTATATAGAAGGTCAAACAATCAGTAACCGTTTATTAAATGTCTACTATGTGCCAAGTACTGAGGCTACAAAAAGAAGAAAAACAGTCTCTTCTCTCAAGAAGCAGGGAGCAACAACAGGCAAACAAATATATGTACATATTCACACACACACACACACACACACACACACACACACACACACACAAAGCAAGCTATAGACAGTAAATAAGAAATAATGAATGAGGAAAGACACTAGAATTAAGAGGGGTTGAAAATGGCTTCCAGTAAAAGTAAAGATAATACTAATTATAAGAATCTGAAAGTAACTGAATATTACTGTGCAGTGAAAATGGTGACTATGAAGAATTCGGAGAAACATAAGAAGACGTTTATGAACAGATGCAGAAGGAAGTAAGCAGACCCACAATAACATCACACTGTATACAATGACAGCAATAATGTAAATGAATAGTCATGGAGAAGAAATCGTGAAACATTCTTCCACCCTCTCAACAGGGATATACAGAAAGTTGTATACATTATCAATCACAGTCACTCTATCAATTTGCTTTGCGTAATTGTTTTTCTTTATTACCGGGATGATTCAGTACTAGTTGAGAAGAGAGGTATAACTGGAAATGTATATAAAGTAGGACAGACATAAATACAAATTATTTCAAGATGACAATTATCACAATATTTCTAGGATCTATGTGAGACAATTTCTAGAACACATCACTCAAAACACTATTTCAAGCTTCATTGTGGGTAGTGTCCTTCAGCAGGCACTAAGATTGAATAGAGGTGCTTCCAGCGTGTGAAATTTTAAAAATAGGATGAGATTCTCATCAAGATGACTGGATACAAGGTTAGTGAAATAAGGATTCTGCCAGACAGAGACAGAAGGCTCATGATGGCAATGTTACAATTTTGTGGGTATGGCTGTGTGTCCATGACCCAGGTTGGTGAGCACAGATGTATCAGAGTCAGGGGGAGACAATCAGGATGATATTCTGGATCTGAGAGGAAAGAACTCACCGGCAGCTGTGCTGAGATGGAGAAGAAATTACTTAAAAGAGATTGTCTGTGGACAATACTTTCTAACATCCTTCTGGGATTTTAAACGAAATGTGTCTTCCTTCCTTGAGGACATGGTGACGTTAATGAGGATTTGATTCTTGATCAAAGGAGAGAGAAGAATTCCTGGAAAATGGACTTTCAAGAGCTATGCATTATCTCTTTTACCACATGTGCTCTAAGCTTGAGCCTACTTTCCCCTGGGCTCTGTATGTCCTTATTGGAGAGTGTAACCTTTATTTGGGGGGATGTTCTGTACAAATTATCCTTACTATACTACCTAATAAAACCCATTTCTAAAAACTAGTTAAATTGATATCAACTGATAATTAATGGTGGAACCACACCAGTGGGCGTTCATGAGCTATAATATTGCAAAATTCCCCCCCCCCCAAGACCTCAGGGTCCCCTAGAATCATGAAGGAACAAGAAGCAGTCACCCTCTGGGGACCCACACTGCCAATGCCAGTGGGGCTTGGGATAGTAACCCTGGAGTCTGTGATACATAAGAATATAATGTGTATGAAATTAATACAAGATAGTTTTGAAAGAAAGGACATTATGAAGAAAGAAAGGCATCATGTAGAAGCTCCTCAACTTAGCATCACTAAGTAGGTTGTTCTGTTTCCATCTTATCCTTCTAACTATACTTTCAGGTAAGCTCCTTGAGGGGGACCTATCCCTATAGAGGGATGGCTTTTAAGCATGAAGACAGGTTCAGGTGCCACCGCAGTACACCAGCTATGTGACTTTGGTGAAGTCACTTAATGTCAGAGTGGCCTGACTGGTTGACTTAGATTCTAAATTGCGAAGGTGCTTTGATCTTGGCATTTTATTCTCCTGGGGGTTACCTCTATCAATTAAATCATGGATTCTTCCTATCCATCTCCAATCACTCCCCCATAGTCTCTGGGTCACAAGGCCTACTATGGAGCTCTGAATATACTGGGCTGGCTGCCCCATGTGGGCCTCTCCCTGCCTCTTGGTCCTGAGATAATCTGACCCTGACAGTGACCAGAGAGTAGATGGAGACTCTACTCTAGACCATTGGATCTGACTCTGAAGGGGCATTGGATTGATGGAGATGGATGACTAACCAAGGACCAAGCTTTCTTTGGATGGTGGCACATTGTCAGCCTCGAGATGCCAGGGCAGCTGGGCAGGGAGAGCAGGCTTCTTGTTCCCTCATCACTTTCCTAAAGCAGAGACCAAATTATCCTCCCCCAAGCTGGACAAAAGGTCAGACCCAAAATCAGACCAAATCAGTCTGTGTGCCAGGCTTTCTCATTCTTTGTATGCCCTCTACCCACTCGACTGAGCACCATCCTTTGTTAAGCCTCTGCTTGGTGCCAGACCCTGCCGCTAAGGATTGGACATGCGACTTCATTGATTTAGCCAACACCCCAGGGAAGAAATTCCTTCAATATCAAATGAGCTCATGGGCACAGTGCCTGGCACACCAGAGGTACCTAATCTCTTCTCCTTCCTCTTTGCCCCCTTCTCCCAAGGATGTTCAGCACTTTCTCTGTATGGGAGAGCTGTCTAGGTCGCAGTCAGGGTGAGGCAGAGACAGGCCCTAAACCACAACTGGAGGCTTACTCTGGAGGTGCTATCTCATGCTGGGAATACAAGAACAAAAAGGCCACAGTGCCTGCCCTCAAGTTTACATTCTACCGGGCAAAAGCAAGCTCCTGATTCAGACCTTCCTTTCCAGAATGCTTCTGATCTCTAAGGAAAACCTAGACAGTCTGGTAAGAATGAGAAGATGCTTTGCCCACCCACAGAGGCTTTACAACTGCTTTCCTACACACACACACACATACACATACACACACACACCACAGAACACACACAAGATACACAAACCACACATACATACCATACACACTACACGCATACCACATACACACCACAACACACACACACACACACACATCTCCGCCCCCATTCCCCCAAATGGGACAGTGGTGGGAATCTTACTTAAGGGTCTCTCTCACGGTCTGACAAGTGGAGACAGACCTGGGAATGAGCGAGGCTGACCCTGTCCCAGGGTCCTCCCTGCCTCTCTCTAAGAGCTAGCTCTTTAAGCAAAGTTGGAGGCAATCACCATATCCTAGGGATCACTGGTTGCCTCTTCTAGGCAGAGTGGGCACAGCCTGGAGTCAGCCCTTCCCAGTGTTGATGACTTGTGCTGCAGAGCAGATGGCCATAGGGGCTGAACCAACTGGTTTGCCTAAGGGGCAGACCCCTTGCTCAGGGCCTGCCTGGCTGGGGCCAGGATGCTTGGGAGGCTCTGTCCAGAACAGCACGGGTGTGAGGAGAGTCTGAGAGCTGCAGGAAGTAGTGTGGGGGAGGGAGCCAGCCTTCCTGCAAACCCCAAGCAACAGAGTGCAGCCTGAAACTGTTCACTCTTATACCAGAGGCTCTCATGAGCTATCAAGGGCCCAGAGACAATTTAGAGGATTTCTCACATCTCAGGTTTGTCTCCTTCTCAGATAATCCAGGAACCTGTCTGATGCTATCCAGCATCCTGTCTACAAGACCCCTTGCAAGCATGCTCTCCACAAGGTTCAAAGACAGAACAGGTAAAAAAAAAAAACCATTCTTCATAGGTCAGATAAAGAGAAATGAGGCCTTTGTGTCCAAAAGCAGAGACAGCAGGTCAACAGCAGGACAGAAAGCAGAGCCGAGGAGGTCCCAGGTTATAAATTTTAGTTACAAGTTGGTGAAAATAAGGATGTTATTTTTTTCTTCTTATCTAACATTGAAGACCTCCTGAAATCCATCCATGGGGCCCTTGGGAGACCAAAGGCTCCAGGGTGAAAAGGCCTGAAATCCAGACCAACCCCCTCATTTAATAAATAGGAGCTCAGACAGGAGCAGCTGTAGATGAACAGAACCAGGACTTGAAGCCAGGCTTTGTGAATCCCAGGTTAGCAACGGGTACACGGTAAGTTCTTCACAAGGGCGTGGTAAGTGACCACTGGCCTGAGCATCTTCCTGGACTATGGCAGCAGCCCAACTTCTGCAGCTGTCATTCTGTCTCTCCTTCCTCATTTTATATATCTGAGCTGATGGCAAACTCCTGGGTGAATTGAGTACCATCTTCAATTGCTCCAGTTCCTGGTCTTTTCTACTAAGAAGGAACCCTAAAGTCTGGCACACAGTAAGCACTTAATAAATGCTTATTTATTGACTGATTTAAGCCTGACAAAGTGTTCAAGTACCATAAACCATCCTGAAAAGGGAGACATAATGTAACTCCAACCTGATAGAAAGGAGGAGGGGCGAAGGAGCCTAGGGGTTTAACAGTGAGAGGTCTGGATGAGGGCATAGTTCAGTCTTTGTCTCAAAGAGGATCAGTGACACCAGGAGGGTGATGTCTTAACTTGCAACCATACTGGATCGGAGGAGGCCAAGCACAAAGTCATCAGCCTCCCTCTCTCCTCCAGAGTCATGAGTCCAGTGACAAGACAAAAGGTAACTGGTGATAGCCTAGGATGAGTGGGTGATTTTGGCCTTTTTAAATGAAAGTCTTTCCCAGATCTCAGTTTATCTGAGGTAAACATCCTCGATGGAGGAGACTGATAGGAGCTTCCATCGTCATGAGCCCAGTACTCCCTCATCATATGTGAAAGAATCCTCCCTATGGCCAGAGTAGTACTTTTAATGCTTTTTTTTTGGTTGTTTACACTTGCAGGGTTAGGGGGAAGCAATTGGATTAAGTGACTTGCCTAGGGTCACATAGCTAGTAAGTGTCTGAGGCCAAATTTGAATTCAGGTCCTCCTGACTTCAGGGCCGGTAGTCTATCCAATGTACCACCTAGCTAGCTACCCTAGGTTGCTGTTTTCAACAAGTATCAGCAATGTGTTTTTTTTTCTACATAGTGTAGACTTCCCCGGGTATCTCTTTCCCTTCTCCTCCTAAATAGCGAAAGAAACAGAGAAAGGAAGGAAGGAAGGAAGGAAAGAAGGAAGGAAGAAAGAAAGGAAAGAAAGAAGGAAGGAAGGAAAGAAAGAAAAAGAAAGGAAAGAAAGAAAGAAGGAAAGAAGGAAGGAAGGAAGGAAAGAAAGAGAGAAAGGAAAGAGAAAGATGAGAAATAAAATCTCAGCTGAACCAATTGATGCTTTGGCAGGGACAAAAGGGTGACATCATGTGTAATGTTCTATACCCACAGGTGCCCCTTCCCGTACAAGGAGGGGGGGAAGTGCCATCTCAGAGTTTTTTTACATGGAATTGAGTCCTTTGGGGACCTGTGTAACAGTTGTTAACGAATGTTTTCTCACCTTCTTTCTCTGGGGTTTCACCATATATGGACAAAGAAGGGAATTCTGGTGGGCTGAGTTCAGACACTCCGGAGTTCCCATTACCCTCCACTCTCTTCAGCCTGCCTTTGTGGAAGTAAACGCTTCTGCATAATTCCCCGTTTGCCCTTTCTTGACCCCCTTGTTTTATTTTTACAGTGGCCCTGTGCAGCAGACAAGGAAAGTCTTTGGGGTACCCATTTCAAAGATGAGGAGACTGATGTTCAGAGGGGCTTTGACTCTCCAAGGTAACATTCTAGCAGGTGGCAAAGGGACATTGAAAGCCAACCTTCTGACTCCAGGTCCAGTCTTCCTTCAGAGGAGGTGGAAGATCTATCTGATTTGTCTCAAATTATGCTTTTTCCCCCCAGAGCCTCTTAAGAGGCAGTGTGGCCTGATGGAGAAAACGCCTGCCTGGCTGACAGAGAAGACCTACCTCCAAGTCCCACCTGAGCCACATGCTGGCTGTGTGACTCTGGGAAAGTTACTTAACCACTCATTGCCTAGGGCAACTGGATCCATGGCATAGAATGGGATTTGTATCCTAAGGTGGAGTCTGCTTCTTGGAAGTTCTCTCTTCCAAAGAAACCAGAGTACTAGTTTACCCTGATCCTCAAACAGACTCCATAGGCAAGCAAAAAAATGCAACACATCCGATAAAAATGTCCTTCTACTTAAGAGTTATTATTCCTAATAACAAAAGCTCACATTTCTACAAACTTTAAGGTCTGCAAGTGTTTTATAAGTGAGATGATATGCACAAAACACCCCATAATGTTATTAGGATCAAATGAGATAATATAGGAGTCTCAAAAATCATAGTGCAGCTTTTCAAGGTAAGTGCCTATCCCCATTTTATAGATGACGTAGCAGAATCTCCCTGAATGGCAGTTGTATTTACAGTTTCTGGATTGAATAAAGGATGGATGGGTAGCATTTCATGCTGGACTTTGGGTAGATCATTTAGCCTCATCTCTACAGGCAGAAACTCGTACATCGGTGGCACCTGAGTCATGAGGAGGTCACTCAAATCAGATAAAACCTGGGCTACCTAAGATAGCATCAGTGGTAAGGGAGCTGCCATATTTGGACAGAGGCCCCAGCCACCAAGATGCTGTATGTGGAAGTGGGAGGGCAGGACAAGAGGCTTGACCAGACCAGGCCCAAGAAGAAGGAATTTACATGGAAATTGACATCATTCTGAGAACAAGAAATAAGTTTTCAAGGTGTTAGAGAGAAAGACAGTGAACGATTGTGAATTGCCCACTTCTCCATAAATCGAAAGGGGGAAATGGAGGGGATTAGGGCAGCAGGTCATGAATTGTGGGAACTGAGTGAACCACACTGATTCCCTCTTGTGATTCAAGTCTGGAGCTAGCTCAGTTTCCTTTCTATCCAGTTATAGGTGTAGTCCAGTTTCTGCCCTGTGAGAAAACTTTATTCAGCTGTGGGAATGGGGAGAAAACTTGATTGCATTGTCTGAATCTAGCCCTGCATAACTGGGGAGCTGGTCACCTCTCCCCACTGCTTAGACACCCTTGACCAAGGACCTTGGTTATACAGATGGGAAACCCAGTCAGATCCAAGATCGAGGCAGAGTTTTCTCACAATTTACATCTCGAGTAACTCGTGTCTTCTCTGAAAACTGGCCCCATACTGATCAGTCATTGTTTCCATGTTCCTTGGATTGTTCACAGACATTGGGGAGAGTGGGATGCCTCTTTTTCCTACTTCTGGGAATTGCACCTGTTCACTCTCCCCCTCCCAACCCAGAAAGTCCTTAATCTTTATCCAACTGGAAATCAGATTCCCTAATGTTGTATTGTTTCCTTCTAGTTAATTGGAGTTAGTGGATAGTTTTTAATCTATACAAGTCTGTCTCTGCTGTATTTGGGGTCCAGTGCCAAAGCTGAGGAAGGGTCCCGGTCCCGGTTTGTTGGACAATTGGCATGCATTGCATAATAAATCATTAAACTTAGAAGCTCTCTCCTTTATTTCCTGTCATTTCATCATTCACCTGCCACAGGGGGGAAGTAAGATTTTATCACCAGATTAAGAACAGCAACCACTGATACAGAACATTAAAGGCTGCGAAGTATTTCACAGATGTTATTTCATTTGATTCTTATCGTTATAATGAATTTGCAGGATTTCATACAGCGATTTAAGGTTTGCAGAACAGTTTTAAATGTCAGCTCATCGGATCCTCACGGGAGCCACTGGGGAGGGGGATGCTCTTATTAGCTTCATTTTATGGATGAGGAAACTGAGTCCTAGAAAAGTTAAGACTCAGAGTCCCTTCAATTTAACTTGAACACTTATTAAGTCCCTTGTATGTCCATGAAACTCTCCTGGGGCTGGGGGGTTCAAAGACAAAAAATCAAACAACCCTGGCCCCCATCCTCTCTTTGCTCCAGGCTGGAGTGGGTCAAATGGGCCCAATGTCCACCTGTGCTGGCTGCCTTCTCAGCTGTGCACACACCCTTCCCTGTACTGAGACCCACTCTAGGAAGTCTTCCCAGAGTCCTCTCCTCCTGCCAGTGGTTCATCCATCCTTGAACTTCTCTATGCACTGAGGTCATTCCAATCTCTGTAAAAGGTATGCCCAGGCATTACACTGACTACTTAATGTTTCATTGTCACCACATTGTGACAACCTATTCCTTGAGTCATAAGGGGAAGAGGGAGAGGGATGGAGACAGAGGGGGGAGAGAGAGAGAGAGAGAGAGACAGAGAGAGAGACAGAGAGAGAGAGAGACACACACACACACACACACACACACACACACAGACACACACACAAAGAGAGAGAGACAGAGACAGAGAGAACCATAAGGTGGGAGGTAGGAGCTGAAGAAGTGGGCAGAAGTCCGCAGGGGAGCAGTTCACCCAGACTTGTGCTCTGTACCCTGGAGGCTTGACCAAACCTAGGGCTCCTGATGGTACTGGGAGGAGCCATGTGGTATCTCTTCAGTTTCAGACAGATGAAGGCTGTGTCTTTCCTCCTGATCTTGATGACCCTCCCTTGGAGGTTACCGCCTTTGTCTTACACAAGACTTTTAACCACATCCCTTCCTTACTTGATAATCTCCAGGGATTCTCTACTGACTCTGAGATAAGATGTGAACGCTCTGACTTTCCACCTCCCCACTCAGGCCCACCTTTCTAATCTCATAATCTAATTCTGCTCTCTCCTTTTCAGCCCATATGGCTAGTATACCATTTCTCATTTCCATGCCTTTGCACTGTTCATGCTCCATGCCTGGGATGCCTTCTCTCCTCATGCTCACTTAACAACCTCCCTCCCTCCTTGAAACATTTCATATTTATTTTGTTCTTCTAATACCACTCCACCACACATGTATGTACGCACCTGTTGTCCACCATAATGAAATGTAAGCTCTTTGTGATAAGGGACAATTCATTTTTGTCTCATTATCCCCAGCACTTTACACAATGCCTGGCACATAGTAGGTTCTTAATGTTGACTGATTTATTGGTACTTTGTATTTGCCTCAATGCCTTGTACATGGGAGATGCTCAATAAATATTTGTTATATAATTGGAAATTCAAAATCTATTTCCATGGAGGCTGACCAAGATGGCCAAGCAGGAGGAGGCGCCCTAGCCCAGCTGCTCCCTGCCCCCATCCCACCCTAGCTACTTCAATCCATTTCTAAGAGGAGCCCCGGCCTGAGGAGTGATTGGGAAAGCCAAAGAAAGCCACAGGACAAATACAGTAACAAGGAACGTCACCCCTTGGAAGCCCCTCAAACATTTCTAATAGGACACCTTCCTTGAGGAAGTGCTGTAATGAGACCCAGTGGGTTCTGAAGGAAGCTACATAATCCATGAAAATAAATGGTGACTCTCCTAGGGGCATAGTTTTGCTCCCAGTGTAGGATAAGCCAGGGTTTTCAAGAAAATATAGAATCATAGAGCTGGGAAAAGACCTTAAGATATCATCTGGTTCAACTCTGTCTATGGAAAGACAAAAAGGTGGCGTCCCAGTGAGCAAGAATGACTTGGGGCAGATCTCACAGCACTTCTAGTGTGGGGCAGAGGTTAGGTTTCTCCATCCCCCATCTCCTCTTCTCCCATTCCTTTCTTTCCTCCCTCTGTCCCCCTCCCTCCTTACCTCCCTCACCCCAGTTTTCTCAGCTGAAACCTCTTGGCTCTCTTTAGCCTATCCCAGGAATCTCTAATATGAAGTGATTCCCCCAGCCCAAGAGGCTCTCAGGCTTTTCCAGACACAGGGATGCTGGAGCAGAGTGTGTGTGGGGGGGTGGCAGCTCAGACAGGTCTCACAAGGCCTGGGGAAACTGTCACCAGATGTGGTTAGCACTCTGTGGTGTCACATTTACAGACTTTCTCTGAAATCAGCTTCTAAGAAACATTTGGTGTTCCATCCCCCAGTCCTCCTCAGATCTGAGAAGCAGTGCCCACATGTTGGGGGGCCGGGTCTGAGGGGCCAAGAGTCTGGGCCTACTGCTGCCCACCCCTAGCCCTTGCCCATCCTCCCTCTTTTGCTCTGGGCCTCTCTGCCAGGACTAGGAGGGAGGGGATGGGCCAGCATCCTTGTAAGCAACAAAATCCCCCTTTTCTTCTTGACTCCCGAGGAAGGAGAGCTGAAGAGCAGAGGCTGGGGGAGGGGGCAGTGAAATAAAGGGGACCCAGAAGCGGGAGAGAGTTGGGGGAGCCCATGGGGCACACATACTCTCTAGGTCAGGCACAGGAGGATTTTTTCTGATGGAAAGTAACAGGAAGTAGTGGGAAAAACCCTGGAGGGGAGAACTGGCATGGAATTATTTCTCTGATACATCCTGACTGTGAGTCTCAGTTTTCCTCATCTGTAAAATAGGGATGATGAGACCTAAGAACATGTCAGCTATGCTCCAGGAGAGGGCAGAGTAAGGAGCCACAGATGGGCTTCCCCTCTCAGACCATTCCTTGTCTTGGGGCTCCCTCCAACCTCATGTATTTGCTATTTAAATTCAGGCAGCATGTAGTTGTTTCCAGAATCACAGGAACATGGAGAGGGAGCTGGCAGGGCCCTCAGAGCTCAGCAGGTCAAACTAAACCGTCCTTTTACAGATGAGGAAACAAGCCCAGAGAGGCTCAAGAACTGCCTGGGGTCACTCATGGTGGGAGCTCACTATGGTGGGAGGTGAGATTCGAACCCAGGTGATGGCCATTCCAAAGCCAGCCCTTCCTGGACTTCCCAGCTCAGTGCCTCTCACACGATCAGAGCCACAGACTTACATAATGTCCCGAGCCTGTGATATGAAGAATCCAGGCAGCAAAACCAGCCTCCAGCCCTGGGGAGGAAAAGGAGAAAGTGCCACCCTTGGGGCACTTTGTAGCCTCCCTTCCATAGCCCTGGGAACCTTTCCAAGTCACCTGAACTCATTCCTGGCAAGGGCATGGTAACATGAATAACATTCGGTAATAGTAGTCATTAACTTAATAACTAATTAGTAGTAGTTAATTTAGTAATAGTGTTACCTACCAGGTAACACTTACATAGCATTTATATAGTTTATATAACATTTACGTAGTTTACATATATAATATATGTGTTATATATTTATGTAACATATACCATGTATCAGGCCCTGGGCTAATTATATATATATATGTATGTATGTATGTATGTATGTATGTATATATAAAATAACACTAATAATAGCTCGCATTTATAAAGTGTTCACTATGTGCCAGGCCTTGTGCTAAGCGCTTTACAGATATCTCATTTGATTCTCAAAACAATCTCGGGAGATAAGTGCTGTTACTATCCCTTTTTTACAGATGAGGAAACTGAGGGACAGACTGGTGAATTGACTTGGCCAGGGCCCCACAGCTAGTAAGTGGCTGAGGCTGGATTTGAATCCTGGTCTTCCTGACTGGCTCCAGGTTCAGGGCTTGAACCATTGCACCACCCAGTACAGTAAAAGTGTGGTTTCTCTTCTAGAGGCATCTGATCCCTTCCTTTCTTCTGATTTTGGGCCAGGGTTCCCTGATCACCAGGCTGCTGCCCCAGTATCCTCCAGGCCTGGTTTCCAGGATGCTTGTTGGCATTCCCACCTCAGGCCTATGACAAGGGGGATGGTTTTTCAGGAACCTCTGGTTGTCCAAGAGAAGGGAGAAGAAAGCTGCTCGGAAATATCCTCCTAGGTGGGAAGAGGGTGTGGACTGGGCGTGTCATGACTTGTGGACACCCATTCCCTTCTGTTCCTCTGCCCCCTTTCTCCCATGTCCCTTTGGCCCAAGTGGCCACGATGTCTGTCCACTTCTAGGATCCAGAGCTCTAGGGTCCCAGGCCAGCACTGGCCACTCTTGGGGTGTTCAGTTGGGAAAGGACCATAGAGATCACTGAATCCCCCATTTCCTTCCAGGTGTCAGGCTTTTCTGGTGGGAACATGGTGGCTTTTCTGAGGCCACGCAGGCTCTTAGTGGCAGAGCCAGGACTCAGACTCGGTGATTCTTCTGTCTACTAAGCCAGTTTTCTCTTTGACTCTGGTTTTCAGTTAGAGCTAGAATCTAGGCTGGGCCACTGAGCATGTGTGACTAGAAATACCCTGAAACAATAGTGGGGCCTGACGGTAATCACGTGTGTTTGTTTGCTGGGGAAACGAGACCTCCTTGGCAACGGAGGATTCTGGTGATGTTTGTAGTTTCCTGAAATCAAGGCGAGAGTGGAAATGTTCTTCAGAGGGTCTGAGTCAGGACCTCCTCTGTCTCCAGCCTTCTGTGCTGTTCCCAGGGAGTCCTGGGAAGTTCCCTCCAGAGCATCCCATGCATGAAAGCCAAGGGCCAGCCCTGAGCTCCCCTCAGTCATGTGGGAGAGGGGAAAGGAGTCCTTGAGAAGGGAGAGCTGAGCAGAAGCCTCAGCGGCACGGTGGTGGATGGTCAGACCTCTCCTGACACAGACAGAAACATTTTGTGAGACTTGGCAGACGTCGGCATGCAAGGGGTCTGCTCCTGACCTCAGATTCAGAAGAAAAATCATTCAGACCCACGCAGCAGCTAGAGCACAGAAAGCAGTGGGTGAAGGAAGGAGATCTGTCCAGGAAGGAAGCCAGGGGCTGCAGGTCTTGTAGCGGAGTCTGTTCATTGAGGCCACCCTAAGGAGAAGATGCCAGCCTGGTCCCCCGCAGCCTGGAGGTGGGACAGATTAGAGCCCCTTCAGGTGGCCACTTAGCGCCACCTCCGAGATTGAGGGCTTCATCTGGCAGTGGATAAACCCCCTAAGTCCCCAAACCAGACTTGGTGGAGGAGCAGGGGGTCGTCCAGCCAGACTGGAAGGGCCCTCAGAAACCATTTCCTTCCTTTTACAGATGAGGAAACGGAGGATCATAAGATCTCAGGGCTAGGGCTAACCAGAGAGGATGTCTAGATCAGCTCCAAAGGACTGACTTTCCCAAGGTCACATAAGTGGCAAGTCAGTCAATAAACATTCATTAAGTGCCTATTGTGTGCCAGGACCTGTGCTAAGTGAAAGGGATAAAATGGAGGCAAAAGCCAGTCCCTGATTTCAGGGAATTCACACTCTCTTGGGGGAGACAACAGGAAAACATAATATTTACAAATAAAATTTTGACATAGGATAAACAGGAAATGGTTAAAAGAGGGGAGGCACTAGATGTAAGAGGGGCTGGGAAAGGCTTCCTGTAGAAGATCCAGGATTTAAAGGAAGCCAGGGAGCCAGCCACTTGGATGGTAAGTGTTCTGGGCTCTGGAACCTGGAGATAGCCCCGCTAATTACTAAGCACCCACTGGGTACCAGGAGCTATGAGGGATAGGTACATGGAGGAGCAATGGCATGCTTCATTAGAGCCATAACAGGATGAGCTGAGGGGCTTTGTGTCAGGGCAGCTCCTCTTACTGGCTCTTCAAGTATCTTTCCTTCACTCTGCCCTCTTCTGGACGCTGGCTGGCACCAAACTGGAGTGGACTGACCTCTTTGTATACCTCCCCCCATGCTCCAACTTCCAGCACCTGAATTTACCAGGTGTCTGTGGAGGGAAGGGTGGGGGAGGGGGAAGGTTGTGTGCCAAAATTCCTGGATATAACTCTGTGCCCCCACTTAGCATTATCCCAATAACAACAGCGAAATATTAGAAGCAGACCTTGTTGGGACGCTGTCTGAAGGTCCACTGTCACATTATTACATATGGTGGGCATCTCCCCCGTTTGGTCCTGAGAACTTCTCTGGTAGACTACACTGTCTGCACAGTCAAACCATGTTTACTGGGGTTTTCTAGGAGCCAGAGGAGAACTTCTAGCCTGGTAGAATCCCATCTCACTTGATTTCATCTCTTTCCTTTCCATGGTCCTCCATCCTGTTTTAGCTTGTTATCATGTAAATTCAGGCCACCCAGGAATGGAAATCCCCCACCCAGGATTATATCTATTGGACTAACTGCCCTGACACTGGATTGATTGCTAGCTTTGGAGTTTAGGACTTGGGGGCAAATCCCACATTAACCACTTAGTACCTGGGTAGCCTTACTCACTTAACTTCCCTGGGCCTCAATTTACTCATCTGTAGAATGAGGGGGTTGGCTTAGATGACTCTGGAGGTTTCTTCCAGCTCTCAATGGATAATCCTACATCTTTCGGTTTTCTTTGTGCTATACCAGCAAGGTGGTGCAGTGGATAAAGCCTTGGACCTGGAGTCAGGAAGACCTGAGTTCAAATCTAGTTTCAGACATTACTAGCTGGATGACCTTGGGCAAGTCACTTAAACCACTGTTTGCCTCAGTTTTCCCCATCTACAAAAGGATGATGTTTTGGGGATTAGTGTTGTGGCAAGGATCAAAGGATATAACATATGTACAGCTCTTTGCAGAGCATCTGGTCCAGAGTAGATGCTACCTTCTCTGGTTTGCAGATGGTCTGCCTTGTTAGATAACGCAACCTTGAAGGCAGGTGCCCATCCTTTGCCTTTCAAGAACGTAATTCATGCCTACTGATTGACTGACCAGGGGATAATTGGACAAAGTTAGGTGTGCATGTCTGAATAAGGAAAGGAGCTTGCAAGGGGCCTCCACCTTCCATATGTGGCCTCCCAGAGGAGGCCAGGCTGGGCCAGGCTGCTCCCCGCCTCTCGTCCCCAGAGTTTCCCTCACTATAACTCAGGAATGTTGGAAGGCCTGTCTGCTGGTTCCAGATAAAGCTTCAAAGACAGGAGACCGTCAAGTCCCCAGAAGCTACAAATTGTTTTTTCTTCAGTGACTGTGTCCCTGAGATCAAAGAGAGGGAGGTCAAGTGGGAGGGGAGGATCTCTCCTTCCAGGCTCTTCTCATTCAGTTTTCACCAGATAACAATGTTTATATTTAGAAGGCTCTTCGCTTTCTGCCAATACTTTCTCCATGAGGCTGTTGGGACTGTCCATGGAAACAGAGGTCCAGAAATAAGAGATGGGCCAGCCATATAGCAGAGGGGGCTAGTCAAGTTATATCAACAACAAACATTTATTAAGGGCCTAGTATGTGCCAAGTACAGGGCTAAAGAGAAAGGCAAAAAGATAGCTCCTGCTCTCAGCGATCTCAGTCTGATGGGGAGACAACATGCAAACATTTGTGTTTATACAAGCCATAGATGGGATACATGGGAAGTAATCAGTAGAAGCAAGGTGTTAAAGGTAAAATCTTTCTGATAATTCAGATATCTCAAAGTGATTAGGTCACTGGGGAGGTGGTAGGTTGGGGGCTGCTTGGCACCAAGGGGTAGGGGCTGGGGAGAGGTGATGGGTCCAACTCATTGACCTTTGAGGACACTTCCAATGCTGAAAGTCTTTCATTTTGTGAAAAATCAACAGACTTGAGCCTAGCATCTGTTGCCATCCCCAGACTACTAATTTCTGCTTGTCCTTATTCTGAAGGGATCTCATGGAGTCAGCTTGGTAAGGATGAGAAATTCTGCCCACTCCTGGCTTTACATTCAGTCTCACTGATTCTCACCTGAGAAGCAGTAAACATTGTCTCAGGTCTCTTTTAAGGAGAAATCTTTCCGTAGACTTAACCATGGAACAGAGCTCTGGGGCTTTAGTTTGAGCCCCTCAGTTAGTCACTAAACATTTATTAAGCTCCTACTATGTGCCAGACACTGGGTTCTGGGCCCTCCAGGCTCTCACAGAAGTACCAGGCAGGGTTTCCAGACCCAGATGTTCTTTCTCTTTCCTCCAGACTTTGCTCCAATCCTTCATGGGTGTCAGGAAGGCAGAAGCTTTCTGGTTCTTTTAGAAATGATTAAGCATGGGGATGAGGACAGGACCAGTGACTGCCATCTTTTCATCTTCTTATCTCAGGCACCTGGTATGTAGACTCAACAGTCCTTGGTCAGAAACACAAGACCTCCAGAAACAGAGATCCAGAATCCAGGCTAGGCTAGAGAGACCAGAGAGCCCTCATTTTAGGTCCAGCTCATGTCTCTGCTGCCCACAATCTGTGTGATTTTGGCCCAGTCACTTAATACCCCTGAGATCTAATTTCCTCCTGAGGTACCTTCCAGCTCTGTGCTGATGATCCAATTTCTGGGAAGCACCAAGAACTGCTCCATCACTACTTTGTAATTGAGGTATATTCTCCCACCTGGGGCAGCAGAACCAATGGGAAGAGCTCCAGAGTTGGAAGTAGGGGAGCTGGGTCTATGCCCAGACTCTGACTCCTATTAGCTAGATGACCTCGGAAAGTCATTTAGTTTCTTCATCAGTAACTCAGGTTTAATAAGACTTGCACCATCTACCTTACAGAGTATTGGTAGAGAAAGCCTTTATAAATCGGAAAGCCCTATAGATAGGTGAATTAGTACAATTAGCTGTGTGGCCTTGACAGGGCTTTTTCTACTCCTAGGATAAACCTGTCATGAAGATGTGAAAGGCATACAGTACAACATACCATGGGTGGTAATCATTTTTGTTCATAGTGGCCCCTGGTGGCAAGAGAGGCAAGGACTATGTCACGGATCAACATTCTCAAAAAGCAGCTTCCTGTGGCTCTCTGACCCATTCATTTTTCATGAGACTTCTTCTGATCAGCACATAAAAATAATAATAAATATAGCCAACCAGCTCTTAAGTGCCTTTGATGAACCAGGCACCATGCTGGTCTTGGGGGTCCAAAGCAAAAAAACCCAAAAAACAAAGAGCTTATATCCTATTGGGGGAAACAGCATGTCCACAGACAAGTAAACACACAATCCTCAGATGGCTGTGACTGCAGTGATTTAGAGGCTTTCTCCATGGGTGCAGATCCAAGGCTTGTCTTCTTGTGTGACTCCTCTGTGTCTTCCCCTAACTTTATCACAGGGAGGCCCGCCCACCATGCTGCAGACCTTCCTTGATTTTTCTTGACATGACTTATATGTAGCCTCACCCTACATTTCCTGGAAACAAATTTTATTCCTATTCTTCTTGAGTTCCTCACAAAGTAATTTTTATTTTTTGATGAGTCACAGCAAATGCAGGGAACATAAAAGGTTTCATAAGAGAGAAGGCACTAGAGATGAGCTAGGAAGTCAGGTAGGAGGGACTCTAAGAGGCTGAGATGATAAGGGCATTCCAGGAATAGGAGACAGATGATGCAAAGGTACAGAGATGGGAAATGGAGCATTAGGATTAACCTGGTCTTGGAATCAGACCATATGCCAATGTCGGTCCACCAATGGTCTACTAATTTGATGGCAGGAGCATAATGGATTGAAAAAAACTAGATTTTGAGTCAGTCATGGTTTTGGTGCTTGTTACCTTGAACAAGTCACTTCCTTTCTCTGGGTCTTAGCTTCCCTGAATGTTAAAAGAAGATTAGATGACCTTGAAAGAGACCTTTCAGCTCTAAGTCCCACTGGGGATTCCTTTGGTCACAGGCTGGCTCTCGCCTTCATGTGAATGCTTGCAGGTAGGAGGGAGTATGGCTATCCAAAGAAAGTTGTAATTGTAACTATGACCTGTGCTGAGTCAGAAGGAGAGAGCTTTGCCTTGATGAGCCAAGCAGAAGCCTGGGCAAGTGAGGGAACAAAAATGGAAATTCCAAAGAGAACTAGATGAGGAAGCAGCCAAGAGCCTGCAGCTGCAGGGACACCTGAGCTGGCTTTTCTTTGACAGCCTAAAGACAATAAGGAGGTAAACATAGCATTGGTTACGGCTGTTTCATGGGACTACCAGTCCCTGCCCAGGCCGGATCACTGAAATGTGGCTGCGTGCACCATGTTCTCCTGGAATTTCACATCGGTGCTTGTGTGCTGCTAAAGGTAGGCTCTGGATAGGCAAACTACCTTAGAAAGTAAGGTGAGATGAGATCCAGATGAGAAGGGTTGAAGATATCATTCTAGAGCCAGAAGAGTCCTCAGAGAAGGCTCAGGGAGGGTAAGGGGACTTCCCCAAAGTCATGAAGATAAATCAGAGACAGGATTTGAGCCGAGGTCCTGAAAGTCTTCTGACTTAGTGAGTCATAGGTTTGTGGAACAAGAGTAGGAATGTTAGAAGCCATCTAAACCAAGCCCCTCATTTTAGATGAGGATACTGAGGGTCAGGGAGGTTGTGGTTTACCCCAGGTCAAAGAGGTAGTCCTAAGTATCAGAGGTGTGATTCTTGTTCTGCTGTTAATTTGGATTGTGCCCACTGTAAAACTTTTGTGGGATGGTAGAAGGCCATCCCAGCCTGTGGCTGATCTGGATGTCCATGAATAAATTAGGAATTAACATAAACATTTAACAGTGATAATTTGTTGTCAGAGCTTTGTCAGGAAGTTTTCAAAACAACCCTCTACTTCCCAAGTTGCTAAGAGGCTTGCTAAAGGGCCCTCATTGACCATTGCATCTCCATGACTGCTGTTATCACAGCAGGAAGACTTGTCTATGGTTGTGCTCAGTCTCTGAATGGGGGCGGGGGAAAGAAGGGAGGGGAATGATGGTTTTCCTATAGCCTTAGGGTTGTGTCAGCAGCCATATGGCTACAATTTTTTTGTATTCGCTAAGTTTTTATTAAATGAATGTTGCTAACTTGTCAGAAATAATCAGGATCCCAAAATATATTGAAAGGCTAGATCAAATGAATCTGATAATATAACCCATGGGTCAGAGATTTCCTTCTGACTTAAAGGATCTGGGTATACTTTGAGGATTTCTGGCTTCTCTGGCTTATCATCTCAATCCAGATTATTTGAAAACTTCCTAACACTGCCTCACTCCTCTCTACAACAGGTTGCCACCAATTCCCCTTATAAGCACCTGAATCACAAGGCTCAAAGAACAAGTAAATTTCTTTACAGGTCTACAAAAATAGACAAACTCCACAAAGATAACAAAGTGTGCCAGTGAGCAAACTCTTTCTCAAAGTGTGGTATAGTAATCTCGGCCACTTAAAGCATGAAAGGCAATTCCTGGATGGGACTTTCTTGCCACATGTCCTCTTAACTAAACCCTTGAAATCTCTCTTCCAGATGTTCATATGCCCATCACTCTGCTTGTATTTCTCATCAGATCCCAGCAGATAACAGCTTTTATAAAGAAGATAATGCTGTAATGGGGCAGTACAGAAGCAGATAGACCTGGAGTCAGTACAGAAGCAGACAGACCTGTGGTCAGAAAGGCTAGAGTTCGAATCCTTTCTCAGACATGTACTAGCCATGTGACCAGGCAAGTGACAACTGCTGTACTGCTATTTGCTTATCTGTAAAACAGAGTAATAGCATATAACTCACTGGGTTGCTGATGAGGCCCTAATGAGATACTATTAAAGTGCTACATAAATGCTAAACACTATTATTATTACAGTTAATAAAAGTAAAGCTGGTCAGCAAGATGGAAGGTCACTACTCTGCATCATCCTCCCTAGCTAGAACAGCCCTCGTTCTCTCCCACTATTCTGGGCCACCAATACCCAGGCTATAATTGATGCTTTTTAGAGAATGGGGAATGGAAGGGGAAATGCTTCCAGAAATCATATGTTTAGGTGACACTTTCCCAGTCAACCCTTGTACCTAGTTCAGATTCAGTGACTACAGGAATCTCACTTCTGACTTTTCTTCATACCGTTACGTTCTATTGCCTTTTCTCTTCCTATGGGGTATGTGTGGGGAAGGGTGGGAGACAGGGAGTTCAGTCTTCAGGAGCTCCCACTTTCATCCCAGTTAGATCTTGATCAACTCCCGAATACTTTTTGCCTCTAGTGATCTGTTTTCTTGGATCCCTTTCTGTGGAGGTAGGCATCAAAATCCTCTTGTGGTTTCTCTTGGTAACTGAGTGAAAGACAAGCACTGTTCCCTCATTCCAAGAGCCTTTTACAATAAGAAAATATTTACTATGGACAAATGTGAAATCCTACATTGGCTTTAAGAAAACCAATTGCATAGATACGGGAAGAAGAGATATGGCTTGATAAGTTTGTATCAAAGACCTGGGGTTTTAGCGGACCATAAATTTAGTGATTTAACAATGTGATGTGGTAGACGTGAAAATTAATCTAGTCTCAGGCTACACTGAGAGAAGTATGGCGCCCAGAATGAGGGAAATGACAGTCCTCTGCCCTGCTTGGATTATACCCAGGGTATGTTATTTGCTTTGGGGCATCACATTGTAAGAGGAACCAGATGTCAAGGGGAAGAGGATTCAGTCACAGTACCCGTTTAATGCTGCATTTGCCACTTGCTGCCTGTGTCATGTGACCTCCCTGGGCTTCAGTTTCCTCATTTGTAAAAGGAGGGGGTCTAGCCTGGCAGGCTTCTGAGGTCCCTCACAACTCTATGTTCTAGAGTTGGAGCACATTTAGAAAAGGCTGACCAGAACATCGAGGGGTCTTGGAACTGTGCCCTCCAGGGACCAGTAAAGGAAACTTTGGAGACCTAGGAAAGGACTTGAAAGGGTCTAACAGCCGTCTTTAAATATGTGAAGGGCTACTGTGTGGAAGCACATTCTTTCTTGGAGGAAAAATATTTGGTAGATGTTAAGAGAGAATTCAATTTTACTCAACAGAAGGAAAAACTTACTAATGATTAGCAATGTCCAGAAGCGGAATGGCGCTGCTTTGAGAAGTCAAGACTCCATGTTATCACAGGTCTTCCAACAGAAAGGGAGATGACCACTTGTCAGAGAGACTAGGGTGTGGGTTGTACCAGAGACCCCCTGAGAACCTCCCTCCCAATGCTGAGATCCTATTAATGAAGCATTCATTGAATCAATGTGTTTTATAATGTAAGGGGTGGATTCAAAAATTTAGGGATTGTTTTGTAAACTTACGCTGTGAGTTGTGATGCAGAAATGATGTAATTTATGCCATTTGGATGAGAATATAAAGGATTGCTAAATCAGTGGAGTCTTGAGCCTGTCTACATTAACTTCAGCAGGAGAGAATACTATGTACGTAGTGATGGCCAATTCTGCCCACTGTGAGCCTCAGTTCACCAGCAGGGCAGATTCCTTCTTCCTATTTGTCCCTATCCCCTTAATTGAAGAGGCCCTTGGCAGGAGTCAGATGCAGACAATGGGAAATGGTTTGAAATTGGCTCCTAGGACTCTAACTAGGACATGGTGATTAGGACTTTGTAGCACAGCAGGATGTTTAAATGGCATTAATGTTCATTTCATGCCTCTTCCTTCTCCATCCTTCCCACTCCAATGGCAATATCTATCCCAGGACAACACATCACTGGCAAGCGAACTATCCTCCCAACTTTCCCTAGCTCAGAAATTGGTAGTTATGGCTTTGCTGGTGGTTCACACCACTAGTAACTTAGCCTACTCCATTCTCCTGCACTGTCATGTGATACCTTCTGGATACAAATTCTTTTCCAAAAAAGAAATAAAAAAGGAGATAGATTTGTTGGTGACATTTGAAAATTAAAAAGCATGGACACAAGGTTTTGTGTTTGTTAGCTGTTTCTTTAATAAAGCAGGCTAGATATTCCTCCAGCTAGGAAACTCCTACACACTCACCCCAATCAAGACACAGCCATAGTGACTTCCTACAGAATACTTCTCTGGTGCTGACGTTTCATGCAAGATGGGCCCCAGTCACATGGTGCAGACCGTCAACACAGGGAGGTCCAGATCTGTTTTAAATCTCACATTCACTCATTCACACTGAAATACTACACAATGCATACTATTTCCTATGATAGTATGGCTGCCATTGGACTTTATTAGGAGCAGGTCCTCTTTGGAAGAAGAAATCAGTACATTTCCAAGTGTCAGACTCTTCCTTGGCCTTACAGAACAAGTCAAGACTCTGACTGGTTTCTCTGTCCAATCTGCAGGGAGGCAAGTCTGCACTACATTTCCAGTCTGATCATGTGACAGAATATGCTTGAGATACATGAGAATATAATAAAAAAGAAAACTGTAACATTGACTAACAGGATTGACTTAAATCTTACTGATATAAAATGTGCTTTAAACTTTAAAAATCAAGACACGGTCGGTATCAAACTAAAAGAATTTCACCGATTTCTACACAGTTGTTGATACACAACCTACCCTCCCCCCAAAAAAACCCAAACCAAAACCCAACAAAAAAGTTTCATATTTTCAGGATTTAAAAAAAAAAGAATGTTTGATTAAACATAAGCAACTGATAAGACAACAAAGAAAACTGACCCATTATCTTTCATGGCACAGAGGCTAATTAAAACACAGTGTGGAAACAGAAAGGAAAGGGATAAGGAAAGCTAATCTCTCCCCAACTGGGGAAATGGCATCCATTAACTGACAAGAGCCTCCTAACCTGTGGGTGTCGGGAATGGTGCTGCTCATGTCTCCCTTAGCCCAGAACATCTCTTTCCTTAGAGACAAGACAGAAAACACTTTGGGCTGGAAAATAAATAATTCTTTTAGCTGGAAGGGTTAAGGCTTTAAACATCCAAAGAAATGGATACTTTTCACCAAGAAGAAACACTCCACAACCCCAAAATCTTGGACATGAACAGGAAGCTGCCCCCTAGGAGCCAGGCTAAATTACCAGCAACAATTCAAAACCAAATAGTTTGATGCTGACCTGCCCCAACCTGGCCCACCTAAGTGTCATGTGGCTGAGCTGCTTCTGCTCAGGACAGACACTGACGGAATTAGCTGCCATCCTAATGCCAAGCAGTCTCTCATTTGGCTGTGCCAAGGTAAGCAAATAACACCTGGGTATGACTACTACAGCTCACAAGGCACAATCTCAGGACAGCATCTTGAACGGATGAGCATGTGAAGATACCTCTGTAGTCAGGTACAGCTCCTTGGTCATTTTCCTGTTGAACCCCAGGGCTCCAGCCCAGACAATTCAATGCCACCTAACTCTGGACTACCAAGATGAACCACTTCAAGGGCTAAGGCAATCTCAAGGCCATCACCAGAGTCAGAGTACAAATAGGGGAAGACAGATGCTCTAAGGTTATACTATTATAGGACAGGAGTCAGGCAAACACTTAAGAGGTTTTTAAAGGCAGCAGTTTGGCAAAATCCTTTCTGCATATTACCCTTGCAGCAGTGCTGAAAAAACCATTTATAATTAGGAGGTGATAACCACAGCACTTAATCAACACATCAGCTGTGTGATGCTGGAATGCAGAACAATGCTGTTACTTAGCAAAAAGAGAACTATTAGACAGCTTAGCACTAAATGTTATAGATGATTTCTCCTATTAGAGGTTAACAACAAATTATGGAACAAATGAGATCTTCTCCCTTATGGTCTGTCATCACTAAATTGCCATGGTCTCTTTTATCAAGGCGGACATCAGGTCACTGCCCAATGTAGCTACAGGGTAAGGAGCAGGGGGCTATAAAGTGCTTCTATCCATGGGTTTGTACCTCAGGTTTTCCTCCTGTCTATGGGGGCTTGTGAACCAAGCAGATGACTACTGTTTTCACAGAACGTTCTCAAGCCCTCTCCCTTCTGGTGGTCAAAGCATTCATGGACCATTGGCTTAGTGGGCTGATCCTTTGACAAATGCTACGCTCAGTGAAGGAGCTGATGTGGGTCCGGTTTAATCTATAACAAAGAGCCGACTTCATTAAAGGCAAGGTAGCCATTTATAATAGGAAACTAGGTAAGGCAAACAAGACATTTCTCTTTTTCCAATCTCTTTAAAGAGTTAGACTGCTAGTATGTAACTCTGTTTTCTAACATCATATATTTTCCAAGCTATGGTAATTGGTAAGTGTCCAAGAGTTTGATGAAAAGAATAAGTACCTAATCTTTGATTGCTCAGAAATCACTATGTCTAAGATTTAACTACTGAAAGAGCAAATTATCCCAACTCAGAAGGACAGACACCCAGCAAAGATACTAGCCGTAGGTCCTCAAATGTGGAATGTACATCCCAAGTCCTTGCCCCGCCCTACCTTGCAGGAGCTCTGCCTCCCTGACCTGGTACTCTCCTTTGGGAGACAGACCTGGTCACTGTGGGCAGGAGGCAGAGTGACTCAGGGAGAAAGTCACGTGTGGGATGGCATGTTGGCCTAGTTTTTCTCTTCACCCTTTACTCTAGGACAAGGCATGGAAACTAACGAATCCAGAAAAGCACAGTTTTAAGCTCAGGTTCTGTGCTTCTGGACTGTTTGGAAAGAGGTTTGCTTTCCCTCATTAATGACACATTACAGGAAACACATAACCTCTGACTTAAAGAATAGGGGTTTTCTTGTTATTTTCAAAACAGCTTCAAATGACCCTACTTTCTTTGTGATATACTTTCAAGGTATAATACAATTGCCATCAAAATTGGGGTGTAGGGAATGATAATGGCCAAAGGCATCTCGCAAGGATTAGCCGCCACGGCCTGGAAATGTCTTATCCAAACCAACTAAGAAATCTGGCTCCAAAACATGACTTAGATAATTTAGTTCTAGGCCCAGGAACCACCAGCATTTTCTAGTAAGTCCAAATACAGACTCTGCTTAAACTAGTTCTAATTCTTCCTACTAACCCCACCCTTCATTTTACTTTGAGGACTGAGCTGGGTCTCTTAGAAAGCAGTACCGCACTTAACTGGGACACACATTTTGGGAGAGGAAGCTTCCCTGATGCTCATCAGCCTTCCAGGCCTGGATGATCTCTGTGGGGGGTGAGTCTGAATCCTGTTTTTCCTTCCAAGTATAATGTCAGGATCATCTGCCCCTACTGAACCTGGCGGGATGAGGCATGGAAAAGTGACTTTAATTTCAGTTTTGTCTTTTTTCCTAGGGTGGGTGATGCTGGCTTGGCTCAGCACTAACTTGGAGCATGGGCAAGGCCTGATTCCAGTGGAAAGGGCTAAGACAAGCCTATCTAAATACTGGTATACATTATCAGGCCTGTTTTGGGGCCATGCTCACTTGATTTTATTCTCTTGGCAGTGTTCCAATGTATTGTTATCACCCAGTTTATGCTCTGAATGACTACTTAGGCTTTAGAGACTGTTGATGTTAAATCAGTTCTGTGAAACTTTTGCCCCCTGGAATCCCAAGGATGAAAACACCATGGCTGTGAACATCTCAGGTCAGAGAGGCTCCGATGCCGAGCACTTAGATGTCCAAAGGGCTGACGATGGTAAAGTCAGAATCTCTGCTGTTGCTGCTGCTGTCATCGTCGGGGCTGGAGCTCAGGTTACTGGAGGACACTGATGTGGCGCCCATGAGGGGATCGGAGAACACCAGGGATGACCGAGGAAGAGCCTCGGTCTTCCCTGACATGCTTTTGTGCGCTTGGAGAGACTGAGACCGGCCAGAAGCTCTGTTCCCACCACCTTCCTCCTCATCTTTGGAAACCAGGATATAATCATCTGAACTCTTGCTTTCAGAACTCCCAGGCAAACCAGAAGGGGTCTGCAAAACCAAATTACAAGGACTGGAGTTACATTACAGAAGTACAGAGTACAGAAGACACAGGAAAAAAACATCCAAGAGCCTCTGTCATCATGAGTCTAGGCTTTCTTAATGCCACACTTTCTAAGGTTCCTGTTGGATTTTACTGCCAATCTTTCTCTTTCTCTGCGTCCATAACCGTCCCTACACAGAGATTCAGAACTCCCAATAACAAATGGGCTTGTGAGATGATCCTCTTACCTGGACCCTGTGGCTCAACGGTAACATGATGCACAGCTCTGTGAGCACATGGGTGTGCACCCATGCTTCTATGTATGTGCATGGGTATGCCAGTGCACACAGATCTTCTATAGGTTAGCAGGTCACAGAATATGGTGTCACTATAAACTTCTCACCTCCTTGTTCATAAAACTTAAAGTTGGAAGGGTCTTTCTAGGCCAGTCACTCTAGTCTCTCTTTTTTGTACAGATGGAGAGTGGGAGGCCCATGGAGGTCAGGAGACTCCTCAAGGTCACTGAGGCAGCAGGTAACAGACCCAGGACTGTGATATCACATTCTCTTTGGTGTTCCCCACTCCCCTTTTCCATTGAAGCAGTGTTAGAATTGTATACTTCAATGCTTCCTTAGGCAGATGTATCAGAATGACAAACTACATCAAGGAGTGAAAACAAGAATCATATAGTCATACAGCAGGGATGCCTTGGATCATGGGCTAAAGGAAGCATCGCCCAAGCCAGTACCCCATGGAAGATGGCCATTTTACCAATGGAGAAACTGGGGCAAAGGATGAGGCAGTGAATAGACCCAGGCTTTACTGAAAGTTAATTCCAGGGTTTTATTGAGGAGACTTTAACTCCTAACTTTTGAATTAGATCTCCCAGTTAGACTGTAGCACCTGTGCCCTTCTTACACTTAATTAGTCAGAGCCTCAAGCAATTTTCTTGTTTAGTCTTAACAAAGACTCTGGCTACCTCACACCCCATCTGACTGGCTAAAAATATAAAAAAGGAAAAATGACAAATGCTGGGGAGTCTGTGTGAAGACAGATGCTATAATGTGGGGCTGTGAATGGGTTCAACCACTCCGGAAAGCAATTTGGGACTGTGCCTGAAAGACTCTAAACTGTGCATACCCTTTGGCTACAGGCCTACAGCCCCAAAGAGATCAAAGAACGAGAAAAAGGACTCATATGTACAAAGATATGTCAAGTAGTTCTTCTTATGATGGCAAAGAACTGGAAACTGAGAGCATGCCCATCATTGGGGAACAGCTGAATGTAATGGAATAGTAATGTGCTGTGAGAAAAACCTGGAAGGACACATATGAACTGGTGCAAAGGCCAGTGAGAGGAGCTGAGAAAACAATTTATATGATGACAACAAGGAAAGATAATCAACTGTCAATAACACTGCCTCCAGAGTTCTAAAGGACTCATGATGGAACATGCTGTTCACCTCTGGAAAGAGAAGTGATGGATTGAAGTACAGAATCAAGCCTATTTTCTTGGTATATTTTTCCCTCTCTTCCCTCCCTCTCTCCTTCCTCCTCTCTTTCCTTCCTTCTTTCCTTCTTCTTCCCTTCCTTCCCTCTTTCCTTCCTTCTTTCCTTCTTCTTCCCTTCCTCCTTCCTTCCCTCTTTCCTTCCTTCCTTCCTTCCTCCCTCCCTTGCTCTCTCCCAGGATAATGTGGGAATCTGTTGTGCATAACCATGCCATATCTGTAATGGGTTTTGTTTTTCCTGCCTTCTCAATGGGTGTTAGGGAAAAGGCCAGAATTCAGAATTACAAATAACACTGAAATAACTAAATAAACAATTAAAAACTGATAGAATCCCATGGTCTTAATACAGAGGAGTAACACCACATAGTACTACAAAGCAGTGTCCTAGGTGATTTTTTTTTTTCAGTTAAAATTGTCAGAAAATGTTATCAAGATGAGCTACGAGGCTATGGCTACTTCATTCTATCATTCTATCTTCATTCTTCCCCCTGCCTGGGAAAGTAAAGAATAATAAAACTCAATTACACGTACATGTCTCTGTGTGTACATATACACGTACACACATGCATGAGGTAACCAGCTTGGAATCACAGAGCTAGTTCGGTGTCCAAGGCAGGATCTGAACTTGGATCTCCCATCCCAGAACACTCTCCATTACGCTACGCTGTCTCTTTTCCAAGGAAAGGTTCCCAGAACAGAGTGAATAGTAAAAGTAAGTCCATGTAATATAAGAGCATATTTTAGTGTAGACAGCTCAACACTGGATACCAGAGAGTTTTTCAGAACATTTTTTTCTCTGATGACAAATAGCTCCTTACTGGTAGCTGGTATCTGGTTATTCAAGTGCTGAGCCAACAAGACTCAATCAGCTCCTTTAAGCATTTGGATAACAGTATTAGCAGTACCTTTACAGATCGAGTTTCTAAGTCAGTTAACTAGTAACTACCTGCAAAAGATCAAACCCTTGACAATTAAGCTTGCAAAGGGTTAAACTGAGGACTAACGGTTGCTGTCACTTAAACGGAGGCTTAGTTTCCTCACCAGTAAAATGAGGGGTCTGCATCAGGCAGTCTTAGTGACCTTTTCATCTTCAAATCTAGAATTCTAGGAAAGGTACAGATTTTACCCAGAGTCAAGCAGCTGTACCTGCCCCCACACAGATCTCTTAATCCCATGATACTTATGATGAATAGCGGAAACTCAGTAAATAGATGTTGATAAGTGGACTTGATAGGATAACCGATCAATACTTGAGATTTCAAAAGTAAAACAAATTTAAGCCCACATTTACAGAATCCACTGAAAGTAATAAGTTTTGTGCTTCCAGAGAGGAAGCAGAGCGTGGGAGAAAGAATTTTGGATGGTGTATTTAAGGTGAATTTTAGTATAAGGTGCATTTTAGTGTGTGTAAAATGAATTTTTGTTATTATTTCTCAGAGTTCAGTTTCCTAGGATCCACAGCCATAACAACCTCTGATCCCAGGTACTACGTATGAGTTTCCACAGTTATGGCTCAAAACATCTCCACTACGCTTGTGCAGAGTCATATGATATATATGATGATTATATGACATATGATATCATGGTGTATATACATGATATATATGATCATATCATATAATTATATGATAAATAATGCTAGTATAAATAAAATATAAAATAATAGTTAAATGATAAACAATATAAACATCACTTGTGACTGCGCAGTGAGATACTGGTATGAAGTGATGTAAACTTGTGAGGCTATTGCTGGCAAGATGCCTTCTTTGTCTCATTCCCTACAAAGCAGGTGGTCACTAGTCAGTGAATGAGGGAGCCCTTAGGGTTTAATGCATGAATGCTGTTCATGCCTTAAACAGCCACCATCAAGGCTTGGGGGAATCTGTGTTTGCTTCAACAGGCCCCTATGGAGTCCTAAGGGAATTTAAGGGAAGGCCAAGCTGTGTTGAGGTCCATTGACCCCATCCAGACGTAGGGGTGGTTACCCCACCCCTTCTTACCAGGCTCTGTGAGAAGTGTGATTAGGGAATGCTGCAGGAGTTCCTCTTCTGAGAAAACTAGGCTAGAATAAAGTAAGATTATTAACCCCTTCTTAGTGTCTTTCCTGTCTGAACAAATCAAGATTGAATCTGTGCAAGCCGCCCTCCTGTGTGCTGTGTTTACCTGTCTTACAGATGGATATGGGTCAGGGACTGAATCTAAACTCTGCTACCGACCACTCATGTGTCCTGGGATAGACAGTCTTTCTGTACCTCCGTTTCAGCGTCTGTAAAATGGGCATAAAAGTATCTATCTCAAGAGTCAGTATGATGTAGCAGAGAAAGACAGGCCTTAGAGATAGGAACCTGTGTTCAAGTGCTGCTTCTAACATTTACTAGCCATGTGACTGTGGGAAAATCCCTTAATCCCTCAGTCCCCAAGGCAATTAAAGATTAGAAGGTACAGATGAGCCACTGATCTGCAAGGGAGGCACAAGTTTCAAAGGATTTCTCTACAATAATGAAATCATACATTTCAACCAACCTCCCCCTCGATTTCCCCCAAATCTCTCAGTTTTGGGGTTCAGATGAGATCACATGTTGACTTTAAAGGGAGATCAGAAGGCCAGCTATTACTACTATAGGGAATTTAGAAGGACAGAAACTCATTGTTTGGGCCTTTATAAAAAGATAGAATGAGAATCAGCCACGTTCCTTAATATTTTTAACATTAACAGAACTAGGAATGTCATTAATAACTAAATAAAACTCCCAAAAAATCAACAGACATAGAGTTATCTTTTCATGCCTGTGTTATTTCATAAGAGAGAAAAAATAATGGAGAGAAATTTTCTTGGAAACCATCTAATGAAGATCTAAGCCACTGAAAGGGAAGGTCTAATTAAACTAGTGCTTAAACTTTTTAGGGATCTCATCTGTAATTATTTCTCAAAAATGAACTGACCTATATATGTCACTTCCATAAAATTAGAAACCACAATGATGTTTCCGTTTTTAAAAATGATTTGATATTTTAAAGGGATAGGAATAGGACATGTGATTTCTTTGATATAGGTAACTCCTGGGAGCAGAAGGTCCCTCTACCAATGCAGGTGGACAGGTTCTCTGCAGCTTAGAACCTTAGGAGAGTTACCCAGATCACTTGGGGGATGAAATGCTGTGCCCTGAATTACATACAGCCAGTAGGAGCCAAGGCAGAGACTTGAACTCAATCCTTCTTGGTTTTCTACGTTGGCTCCCTATCTATGGGGCCATGCTGGCTCTATTAAAGGGATCCAGGGAAGAACTATGAGACATGTCTTTTTAAAACCGACTCTTGAAAGAAGAAATGTCTATTACTGTTCTTTTGGGCCTCTGTTTCCTCATTTGTAAAACCAAGGCAGTGGATTAGGTGACCTCTAAGATCCCTTCTGGCTTTAATCTATGATCTTTCAAATATAAAGCCTCTGTTGACTAAAAAGATTATTCAGAGAGTGGTCTAATTAAGGTTACTTGTATTCTAAACAGCCAGTGCTAGTTCATTTTTTTAAACTCAAACTGACATCCACCAACACAGTTAGATGCTAGACCAAACCATGAAAAACATCAAGGAGTGAATGAATGAAGGGATGAATGAATGCTGCAAATCGTAAATAATAAATATCTGAAGGCCTCCCCCCCCCCCACCCAAGGCCCTTCCTTTTAAGGCCACCTTCTATCTACTCTTTATGGACCTTGTTTATTTCTGTCAATGCCTACTTTGTTGTCTGTTCCCCCCCCCCCCCATCCCCACCCCTTTAGACTGTGAGCTCCTGAGGTTGCTCCTCTAGAGCTGTTCCCAGGGTCTGGCTCATGGGAAGCCAACCCTGGCTTGCTGACTGACTGTAGGATAAACAGCAGCCAGGTAGAGGAATACTCCTACCACATAGGGGCCACTACGATGCTATATGGATATGCTGGAGGGCTGGTATGAAGCAGCCTTCCAAGATGAATGGCTACCTGAAGAGATCTGTGTTCGCAATGGAATTCCTCTGACTGACTGAAAGAAAGGCTGTTCCTTTGGTTGGCATAACCACGACTAGCCTTTACAGAGGGCTTTAAGGTCTGCAAAGCACTTTGTACAGATTATCTTTACAACACCCCTGGGAAGAAGGTGCTATTGGCAAAATTGAGGATGAAGAGTTTTGCTCAGGGCCACACAACAAGAGTCAGAGGGCAGGACTGGAATTTGGGTCATGCTGCCTTCAAGTCTCTCTCCAGCCACTGCACCCCGCCCCCCCTTCCCCCACCCCCATTTCTCCCAGTTAAGAAGATTCATGTCTGGTTAGGATTCTAAAGTCCTTTTAAACTGCAAGATTATGGGATTCGGGGGCTACAACCTCAAAAAGTCAGTAAGTTAGGGTCTGTAACTCTAGATGCTACTAGACCTGAACCATTCAAGACATAGAAAGGTACCTAGTGCCAGAAAAACAACACAAATTTCTCTTTAACATAAGAATGCTAGATTCAATCAATATTTATTGTTTATGGTATGCAGGGTGCCATTCTGTACAAGGTTTAAAGATATACTTCCTGACCTCAGGGAGAAACATGACAGATATGAAAATAATTATAATATTGTAATATATGATGCGCCTCAACAGAGGTAGCCAGATGGTGCAATGGAGTGAGTCAAGCAGATCTGAGTTCCAGAGCTCAGACTGTGACTAACTGTATGACCCTGGACAATTCCCTTGACTTTCGTCTACCTCAGTTTGCTCATCTGTAAAACATAATAGTAACACCTATCTCACAGGGCTACTGTGAGGATCAAATGGGTGCATATTATTTTAAAATTTATTTACTTATTTTTTGTTTTCAACATTCATTTCTATAACATTCTGAGTTCCAAATTTTCTCCCTATCTCTCCTCCTTCCCCCAACCTACCCCTCTCTTCCCTTATCTCCATCTTCTCTAATTTCTGGTAAGGCAAGTTAGATTTCTATACCACATTACCTGTATATCTTGTTTCCCAGTTGCATGTAAAAACAACTTTTAACATTTGTTTTTAAAACTTTGAGTTCCAGCTTTTCTCCCTTCCTCCCTCCCCACCCATCCCCCCTGAGAAGATAAGCAATTCCATAGATGTCATACATGTGTAGTTATGCAAAAGGCCCAACTCTCACTGGACTGCGCTCTTTTCCCAGTGTGGCATGGTAGACGCTTCCCGGTGATCTTCCAGGCTGCCTTGGGCTGGACATTTGCTTCACTCTGTCCTTTTGTGGGTTCTGCAGCTCCAGAATTTGTGTAGAGCCATTTTTTATAGGTATTTGGCTGGGCCTGGGGGAAGCACTCTAGAAAGTCCATGCCATTACTCGGCCCCCCAGACGAATATTTGTAAAACGCTTTGCAAAGCTTGAAGTGTTCTATAAAGGCTGGCTATTGTTATTATAAAACAACATGTGCTGCCTAATGAAATCGCATTCCCTCACCACAGAGGAAGGCAGTGCAACCAGAGCCCAGACCCAAGGTGCCCCAGAGAGGGCAAGGGGCACTGCAGTTGCCTGTTCTGCTGCAAGGTCAGACATAGACCAATAGATTTTGAGACAACCTGGCTACAGTCCTGATGAACGGTGTGATTAGGGTGACTATTTTTAAGGGCAAAAAGAACCTACTTCTCTTGCCTTGTCTTTACAAATGTATAGACTAATAACTCAAGATAAATTCAGGGCAGGCTTCTGAGATTCTGGGTAAAATTGACTTGTCCTGAATTTGGAAGCTATCTTACAGTTAAACATCAGAGGGCAGAGCTTCACCTCTATTACAAGGGGTTTCATTGTGAAATGTCACTAACTCATCTTAACATTAAAAATGGTACTATCTCTGACAATCTAAGCCGCAGAGTAGGTACTAGTCTACGATGGAAAAGCAAGTTCCTCATGGGTAATTCCGACAATGATGAAATCTCAAAGCCAGAGAGGAAAAAATTGAAAACAATAAAACCTTTCCACTGCATTTCATTATTTTAAGAAACAAATTTATCAATGTTGTTTCTATCACAGATAAATACTCCAAGAGCCTGTCACTCTTTAGCTTGTGGTTCAGATGTTGGGAAGATGTTTAAGAAATATCTAAAGCAGGGGTTCTTAAGATGGGGGTCCGTACCTAGCTTTTGTGGGGTCCTTGAACTTGGATGGGGAAAAAAAAATTACACCTTTATTTCAATATAATTGGGTCTTATTTTACGCATTTAAAAACATCCTTCTGAAAAGGTGTCTTTAGGTAGACTGTCCAAAGAAGCCACAACACATACCAAAAAAGTTTAAGAACCCCGCGACTAAAGCTGGCACTTAAGATGTAATGAGTATATTTTATTTACTTTGTGGAACCATCAAATATATTGTAAGTTCCTACATTATTTAGTTGCATAATCTTCATAGTGGACTTATAACGTGGCATTTTAGACCTAGAAAAGACCCTGGAAAACTCTCCTCATTTCACAGAGGAGAAAAGAGGTCTAGGGGGACAAGCAATTTGCCCAAAGTGACACAGTCACTGAGGGCCTCCATCACAGCTCATTTCTGGATAATAAACGGATAAGGAAGAGATGAGGTAAGAATGAGGTAGATTTCTATATGGCAGTTATGAGGAAATCAGGGGGTCTTAGCCTTCTTTGTATGTGTCATGGCTTCCTTGGGCAGTCAATCTGGTGAAGCCGAGGGACTCTTCTCAGGAGAGTATTTTTAAATACATAAGACCTAAAGGATTCAAAGGAAACCAATTATGTTGAAATTAAAGGTGTAATTTTTTTCCCATCCAAATTCAAGGACCCCACGAAATCTAGGCATAGACTCCCATGTTAAGAACCCCCTGCTTTAGACAACTTTTCTCTTCTTAAACATTTTGCCAGTTTCTGAACCATAAGCTAAAGGGTAGCAGGCTCTTGGAGTATTTTTGTGAGAGCAACAGCAAAGATAACTTTGTTGGGTAAAACAATGAAAAGCAATGGAAAGGTTTTATTGTTTTCAATTTTCTTCCTCTCTGGCTCTGAGATTTCATCAGTGTAGGAATTACCCATGAGGAACTTGCCTTACTATTATAGACTGGTCCCTACTCTGCAGCTTAGACTGTCAGAGATGGTACCATTGTTAATGTTAAGATGAGTTAGTGACATTTCACAATGAAACCCTTTGTGATGGAGGCGAAGGTCTCTACCCTGTGAGGTGCTTTAACATTTTAGACTATAACAAGTAGGAAACCAATATATTAAAATACAACTATATATCTATTTCTACAAGTTTACAGGTTAAGAACTCCTAACTAACAGACTGAATGCTTCCAGGGGAGCAGTAAAGGTATGAAATCATGCTTTTCAAATATCTGTGCTTTTGACAGCTTTACAGCGATGGAGTCACAGGAAGGAAAGAAAGAGACCTTGAAAAATTTTTCCTATGGAACAAAGCTTGGCAAAATAGGAGAAAGAGAAAGATTCCCAGGGTGAATAATTCTGATTACTATGTAACAGTATCTTAACAGCTCCTAAACAATGAAGTTAATTAGAGCTCGGTGTAATTTTTTACTGTATCATTTGGGCACATGAGTACGGCTACATTGGTGCAAGGAGGCCATCAAAGGGCCCAGAGATATAACCAGTGTATCGGTCAATCAATAAACATTTGTTTATTGTTTGAAACTTTACTATGCACCAGGCCCTATACTAAGTGCTGGGGATAAAGAAAGAGGCAAAGGACAGTCCCTGCCCTTGGGGAACTTCCAATCTAATGGGGAAGGAAACAGGTAGAGAAAATAATAAATAACAAGTTGGCTTTGCAGAACATTGGATAGTTTACCTTTTGCAAAACAGGTTGTTTTAGACGTTACTTTAGGCAATTATATGTATATACTAAAGTTAAAAATCATATTAAATTCAAAAGCAAAGTAACTAATTTTAAATAAATAGAAATAAATGCATCCAAATATAGACTACCCCAGACTGATGCCAAAAGAACATTTTTGCTGTAGTTAAGGCACAGTCTAACAATCTCATATCAATGAAATCATTACCTAAGAGCCAGGAAGAAACGTGGCAGTGACATTTAAGTTTTCAGACATGGCTACTGAATCCTCATAAATAATCTCTTTAATTTTAAAAAAACCCACACTCAAAAATACTGCAGACACCGAGGCTTCCTTAAAGTGGCATGGATGTGAAGCATGGACCTTGCACAATGCCCAGTGCTGACTACATTGGAAACCTACACTCACCTCAGAAATCATTAACACAGGGGGAAAAATCCCAATGTTTTGTCAACTTCTTAAGCACCTTTCCTTGATAACTATCATAAACATATTAAATTTATAAACTGAGTTTATCCCAAAACTAAAAATATAATCATCCTCTTTGTAATCCTGTATCTGTCTTAGTTGAGCTTTTTTCGTCTTCTGATCATATCCCTCCCCTGCTCAAAAACCTTTCTTGGCTCCACGTGGTCTCCCAACCTACTTCACCGGACATTCAAAGCCCTCTGAGACCTGGCTCCTCCTAAGCTCCCAGATCTGTCTTCCCTCTCACTGTTCCAGGTCACATTCCCCCTGCTCCAGCCACAGCAGACTATCTGTCACACATCGAACATTCCTTTGCCTCTGCGGCCTTGGCCTATGTCCTTAAATGCCATCTGCACTTGATAAAATCAAAGTCCAGCTTAAATGTGCTCTCTGATTCACTTCTCCCCTCCTCGTAGCTGGCAGAGACCACTCCCTTCTGTGAATTCTCAGTCTTCTACCCTGTGATTTGGAAGCTTTCTATGCATTGTATTTGTGTCTAGGCCTTAGTTCCGTTATAAGATCATAAGCTCCTTGAAGGCAGGGATTCCCCTGGGACAAAGAGGGTAGCTCAAAGAATGTTTGCTGAACTAATGAATGGATTGATCAGACATATATTATTGAGACCTCAAAAACATGAGTGAAAGTGAGTACTCTTGTAACCCTAATGAACTGCAATACTGCACAGTCTTGATACAGAATAGAAGTTGATCAAGTGTCTCTCCAGGTCTTTATATAAAGAACATGTGTTACAGAGAAATTAGGGTTTCTGTCTCAGAGTGTGAAAGAGAAAAATGGCACCAGCCCTGACAGGCAGAAACACAGTGTAGTAATTGAACACCTTCAGGGTGAGCGTGGGCTCTGGATGCTAAGACGGTAGGGGAGGAGGGGGAAGGGGACAAAGGGATTCTGTTGGGTCATTCTGGTTATTTCACAGTAACATACGTCAGCTGCAAGCTAAGGATCTCCTCCAGTGCTCACCCCAGTGTCTGTACCCCAGAGAGGTCAAATAAGTTCTCTGTTGCCAACTCAACAGAAGAAGCTACTATGTGAGGACTGTAGAACTATTAGTCACATGTTTGTCATCCATGTACTTGAGTGACATGAGTGCTCCTCCCTCACACCCATTCACAGGAGCTACTGTACCTGATGGGGTGCCTGGAAGTGCTGCTTCCATGCCAGGGTGCTGGAAATGCCATCTCTGGTGGTTGAGGTTTGATTCTGACTGCTGGAACAGTAATGGTCATCTGCTATGGTGATCTGCTCATTCTCCTCAGCCTCCAGCTGGCTCTGGTTGAAGCGGAGGGAACCTTTGAGGATATCTTTGATCTATTGTTGAACAGGAGGAAAAGAAATGAAAACATTGTATAAAGATTTTTGTGTGTTTTAAAAACAATGGCTCCATTACATTTAAATCAGGCTTGTTATAAGCATTTTTCTTCTTAAAGGCTGTCCTGGACATGGCCAAGTAGGAAGGTCACAAGGGCCAAGTCTCTCAGGGACATCCGCAGTTGGCCTTCATCCCATTTCAGTCATCTTCAAGCAGGAGGTTTCACTATTTTGGACATACATTGATGCCACACACCCTGAACCCCTCAGACAACAAGGATAAAGGCCCTGGGACGAGACTTGACGAGGACCAGTGGACATTTGTGTCCTGCCCTGTCTCAGACATTTTATAGACACCTGGAATATATCAATGCCTCTGAGCTCACTGAAATTTAGGTGTAAAGGTATCTTATTGGCATTCGTTTTGAAAGAGCCAAACACTGGGTGCAGACCAAACAAGTGAACAAAACTAACATTATGAAAATGTACCTGCAAGAACCATCTGCTGATGAGTGAGTGCTAAGTGTGGGGAGGGGCCAGGTGGCAGTGGAGGTGGGTGTGGGAAGGACAGGTGCCAAGTGTAAGTTAGCCTTCAAGCTGTGGGAGGAGCAAGGGCTTGGCAGGATAAAATACAGCAGCCAGGGGGCAGTGGGCTCCAGAGGAAACAGGATGCACTTCAGTGGGATGGCAGAAGGAATGAACGACCCTGTTGCTATCCATGCCGGGAGTCTCCAAAGTTGGCACAAAAATGTACACTATGGAAGTAGGGATGATTTCATTTAAAAACATGTACCTGCTTTAATCCTGCTAAGGACACCAGTATTTCATCTTCTTTCTCCAAATTTTCTTGTAATATGACATCCTGAATATTTCCTGAAAGACAAAAAACCCCCAAAATTCTGTTACTGAAATTTACATTAAATGTGTTAGTACCCTCATCTTAAGCTCAGACACATTCAAAAGACTTTTATTAAGCTTCATAAAAATCTGATAATGTGCTATGGCTTGAAAAGTGTTCTTATTAGTTCCTCTCCTGAAAGCAATCTGGCCCAATCTGCCTGGGCTTGGTTAAAGCGGGGGAGAAGTGGACTCTCTGAAGTTGAATGCCTCGTCCAACCCCATCATTTTATAGGTAAGAAGCTAAGAGATCACAGCACTAGTGAAGAGAACTGGTGGTGAAATGTGGGGCCTTGGACTCTGAATCCCACACTCCTGTTACAACACGGTATTACCCTGATTGTGACAGCATCAGAGCATGGTTTCCCAACACTAACGATGAGGGGAGGGTTTATGGATTTTTGTCATTGTGTTCTAAGAGACAGACACATACTGGGAAATTAATAAATGCTTGTTGAATTGAAAGAAAGGAGAAAACTGAGGCCCAGACAAGTTAACCAATTGCTTCAAGGTCACACAAGGAGTAAACGTTAGAGCCTGGTATTCCAACTCTAAATTCAGTGCTGTTCTGACTATGTGGGGAGTACAGACTTGGGAGTCTGTACAATATAAGCAATGACTGCTTATAGAAAGCGCTGACCCCGAATGGTGATCGCCTACTTTATGTAGAGATATGTACTTCCTACTAAACAGTGTCATTGGGGGCAAACGAAGGAAGGACTGATGGCTTCTCCTTGGAGAGGCAAATAAAGGCATTTGCAGAAGAAGGTTCGTCATGCACCAAGACAACAAGAAAGCATTCCAGGGGATCCTTGCTCATCATGACTTGCAGCATGCATGATGAAGACTTTTAAGAGAACCACCATTAAGAGAGTGGGAGCTTCTGTGTCTGCCTCTTTTGCAGACAGTGAGTAAATACAGAAACTCTATAAAGAACCAAAAAGACTTTCCAAACTAAGTCAACATGTACTTCAATACTCAATGTGAGTATAGGGATGACTGGGAAATAGCTGGAAACAATGGCTCAGGATTAAGGATGAAAGTGGCCCAAGATCTTTCAGTCATTATTTAGACATTTTCTGCCTGTTTATGATGAATACCATCTTGGGGAAGAGTTGGAAGGTGCTAGTGATGACAAGCACAAAACTGAAAGGGGTTGTATCTTAATGGACATGGTTGAAAGGTCTGAAGACTCAAAGTCATTTCAGGGTGAGTAGAGCAGCCCAAGGGAGGCCCTGGTACAAAGATGATGGCGGGTTTATAAAAAGTTGTGGGTAAGAATCACACAGAAGGAGTGGGCAGGTGGCAATTGGCCCTGGCTGAAGAGAGAACACTGAGAGGGGGGAGAAGGTCCCTTATTCCAGCAGGCTATCATGGCTGGAGTCATCTCGGAGCCCGCATTCATTTCTGAGGTATATATGGACTTAGTTTGGATGACGACTTCCTTGGGAATAGGAGTATCTGGGGGAGAAGCCAAGGTGGCACTTTCTCTCCAACTTAGCTTTGGCAGTGATTCTCAAATTTTCTGATCTTTCAGGCAGTCACTAAACATTTATTAAATGCTTACTAGGTGCCAGGCTCTGTGCTAAGTGTCCCTGCTCTCAAGGAGCTCCCAGTTTAATTGCGGAGCTAGAGATAGAATAAATGAGATAATCCACAGAGGGAAGGTGCTAGAATCAAGAAGGGTCGGGAAAGGCTCTATGTGGAAGGTGGAACTTATTTGGGACCTAACTATGGAAGCCAGGAGATGGAGATGAAGGACAGCATTTGAGGCATGGGGGGCTGTCAGTGAAAATGCCATGTTGGGAGACAGTCTGTCATGTGTGAGGAGTAGCAAGAATGCTGGAGCCCCTAGGTCACAGAGTAGATGGTAAGGAGAGACTGGAAATGTGTGTGTGTGTGTGTGGGGGGTAGGTTATAAAGGACTCTGAAAACCAGAGGGCTTTATATTGGATCCTGGGGGTATCTGGGAGCCACTGGTATTTACTGAGTAAGGGATAGCATGGTCAGACCCCTTGATCACTTAGGCACGGGCGTGGAGGATGGGTGGGAATGAAGGGAGGCTTGGGCAAGCAGACCTCCTCCCCAAAGTGATTAGAATAGTCCAGGGGTGAGGTGATGAGGGTCTGTACCAGAATGGGGGAATTATCAGAGGAGAGAAGGGGGTGCATAGGGAGATGTTATGAAGGTAACATTGACAGGTCTTGGCAACAATTTGGATGTAGTGGGTGAGAGGGAGGAGTCCAGAATGACAACGTTTTGAGACTGGGGGACTGAGTGGATATCGATGCTCTTGATAGTAATAGAGAAGTTAGGAAGGGGGAAGGATTGGGGGAGGGGAAGAAGAGCTCAGTTTTTGACATGGAGAGTTTAAGATAATCCAGTCTGAGATGCCCGACAGGCACCTGGAGATGTTAGAATGGAGGTCAGCAGAAAGGTCAGGGATGGATAAGTAGAGCTGAGAATTATTACTGTAGAGATGGATCCATGAGAGTTGATGAGATATCATCAAGGGAAACAGTATAATGGGAGAAGAAAAGAGGGCCTGGAACAGAGTCTTGTGGGACATATATGGTTAGATCCAGCAAAAGATACTGAAAAGGCATGATCAGATAAGGAGCAGAAGAACCAGGAGAGAGTGGTGTAATGAAAACCTAGAAATGAGAGGAGTAAAGAAAAGAAGGACCCTTTATGTTTCTAAAAATTGAGGATACCAAAGCACTTGTATGGGTCATATTTATCAATATGCATCAGAACTTAACTGATAAGTTTATAAAATATTATTCGTGAAAATAATATTTTTATGAAGAATAACTACTAAAAATTTTAGTGAGCCATGTGGCATCATTTTTTTTTGGTAAATCTTTTAAAATGTTTTAATGTTTTCAATGAATGGTATGAATAAAATCCAGACTCACACAGACATGTAAGCTAGAAAATGGAAGGATATTTCAATAGGCAAGTAATGTTTTAGTCTTTTTATGAAAATAGCTTTGACCTCTTGGGACCCCTCAAGTTCCTTGACTCATGTTTGGAGAAGCACTGAGAGGTCAAACTTGCTCCTCTGGACAGTGGTTCAGTTTTTCTCTTGGTGTTCATGTCCAGGAGTGGGAATGCAGGGTCAAGTGGTTTTCAAGTTTAAACTTTTTTCTAAAGCATAATTCACAACTGATATCCAGCATGGCCGAACTTTACAGAACCATCAATGCTGTGCTCATGTACCTGTTTTTTCAAAACTGAACATCATTCCCATTTTCTATCATCTTTGACGATGTTTGTGGTATGAGGTGAAACTGCAGAGTAATCTTAATTTGCCTTTTTTGAGGGGAGGGGCACTGTGATCTAGAGCCTACCTTCAAGTGACTGTTTGTGGTTTCTAATTGTTGTGAAAACTGTTCCTATCCTTTGGTCACTTAGCTCTTGAACTGGGTGTTGGTGCTACAGATTAGTGTAGATTCCCTTCATGTTTCAGATTTCAGATGGTTATTGGTGGGTGATATTTGACATACATGGTTTCCCCCATTCAACCTAGTTTTCTTCCCTGAGCACTTTGGGCTATGACAGTTTTTGGAAATATTTCTCTCTCGTGATGAGACAACCATGATTTCTCTGGCTGCTCTGGAAGTTCTGGTGAGGTAGAAGTTTGTTGGTTTAGGATGATGACCTTTTCACCTTCAACTCTTGTTGTTAGGAGCTAAGTACAGCACTGAGCTTTTCCAGGGACAATAACTTGTATGGTTTCTGTTGCTGGCCTGGAGAGCAAAACTGATGATAGATGCATTGAAATGCCTCTAAGAGTTCTAACTCCCAGGTATTTCTGAGCGACCATCTCTTAGTATTTACATACTACTGCCAGAAAAATCCCTCTAACTGTGGACATTCCCAAAGCAAACAACTGTAGGGTGTGTGTGGGAGGGGGGGTGGAGTGGGGGGGGGGGTAGAAAGAAAGCTGCCTCTAATTAGATATTTAGAAAATAAATGAAATGCAGAAAGGGGCTCAAGATATTACCAACAAATCATGAATCTGGTTATAAACTTGACTGACTTTTGATGCTACCACAGCACTGACCCCAAGTTTTGTCAAACACAGGATGACGGTTGGTTTGTCTACTTCTGCCTGAACGAGGTAAGGATCCCAGCACCAGGACAAGTGTCTGATTTGAAAAACTATGATTCTGCTTCATTAAAATTGTTTTTGGAGCACAAAAGACAAATGATCATTCTTGACTGTCATGTCTTTTAACATGATATCTAGTTGGCTTTGTGTAGCTCTCTGGTAGATCCCATTGTATCCAGAGGCCCACTATTGCACTGACTGGTTAAGCCTCTGGGGGTAGGGGGTGGGGAGGGAGAAGCAGGGGTGGAGTGCCTGGGTCATTATATCAATTCCACCAAACTATTTAATCAGTCGATATACATGAAATGACCACATTGTGCTGGGAGCTGCAGGGGAGCATGGAGGTCAGGTAAGGTGCGATTCCTACCATCAAAGAGCACATGTTAATCTCTCCTGGGGAGTGGAAAAAGCACCAGTTACATGTTACCAGGTATCTAGAATACACACTGCACAGAGTGTACGGTGTTCTTAGGCCCGCTAAGGGAGATTAGTCACCATCACAAAATTGTAGTAAGCACTTCCATGCACCTGGAGTTATACAAGGTGGTTGGTATGGCAACTCAGTCAGGGTCTGCAACCTTCTTGGCATCTGCATTTCAAAACCTGGCTGTTCAGAGGAAATTCAAACCATAATCCCAGTGAGGGTGGGGCAGAGACCTCCACAGCCTGCTGACTGGCAGGCTGATGATGGGCAAAGCCAGTCCATGTCTCTCTCCACAGGGACAAACCCTGCCGATTGGGTCTTTTATGTACTACAAGAGTGAATGTAAATGAGGAGAAACAGGGTACAGTTTTTATTTATGCCGAATCCTTGACTGCCGTGTTAAGCTAATAGAAAGCAGACTCCAACACAAGAGAGCAAGCTGTTTGAAACAGGGATGGAATAATAGATATAATTAGAGGGTGAATGTTTTTGGTTTCACTAAAAGCCTGTAACAATTTGTTCTTTCAGTAAAATACACACACACACACACACACACACACACAAAATGAAGTCAACAAGACATGTCCAAATGTAGGATAAGCAAGAGAATCAGAACAGTATGACTTCAGAAAAGAAAATGTTAATTTTTTTTTACTGCAGTGGTTTTTAAATGGAACCCCACCAATACCTTCTTCAGTTCTCTTTAATAATTAGCAATGAAAACACAAGCACACAATTATGCCCTCCCTGGGATTTTTCCTCCCTCCAAGAACATGAGTAGAAATTAAAAGCACTGTTTTAAACTTAGCCCTTTTCAGAGTCAAGTAGAGTGAAGAGGGTTTACAGGGGAGAGCAATGGACAGAGCGTGTCTTTTTCATTGGAAGGATGCAAATATATATTTGTATTTTTGATGTCCAAACGCGTCAGTTGTGCCTGTCTATAGTCTATTCTCAAGTCCGTTAAAGTTCAAGTAGAGACAGGGTTATGCAGAAAGGCCCTGGTCAATGCACAAATGAATGAGTTTAGCATCCGTGTCTATTTTAAGTCTCCAAATTCCACCCTTGGGAGCAAGTTCATTTTGGCAATCTTCTCCTATTTCGTTTGCTTGGCGAGTTGTCTTCAGTTACTCCTGACATAAGCACCCATGGAGTGGGAGGGGATGGTTGGGGAAGGCGGTGCCATAGACACCTAATGATTCCCTTTCTGTGATTCCAGTTTGGGGATAAGGACAAGGAAATGAACAAGGTCTCACTGTAACACCATCTTTCAGGATCGCTGGACTGTCATTATATTTTTCCAGTACCTCTCTTTGATGGAGCTAAGATACATCCAGCTAACATTGAATCACATGCAATGATGGATTTGAAACAGCAAAACTCTAGCATCTATAAATATATATAGTCATGTCTTGCCTTAATGACAAAATAACAATGCCATCCTGTCTGCACGAAGCCACCATCTGTTGAACATGTGCTTTGAATTGTATTTCCCTGAATGAGAATGAATTTTGGTAATCCACTCACAATCTCTTGTGGATTCACCCCTCACCCAATACATACATGATTAGCCCCATTTGCAAGGTGGTTGACCAAGGTTAATGATGTGGTCTAGACAATAGCACAGAATCAAGTTTATTGGCCTAAGCAGGAACTGAAACCACAAACTTGTTATTAGAGGCTTGGTTTAACTAGGTGGGATATCCTTGTTTGCAGAAGATGTGATAAATACAAAAATCTGAACTCAGGGCACTGAGTTACTTTGAAAAAGGAATTTAAAAAGATTCCCTACAGATAACCTATAAATAGTGAGTTCCCCTAGTACAAACAGGATTTTGTTTATAAAAATTATATTTACATGGGACTTTTCAGGAAGTTATAATACGTACATATAAAATGGCAAGCTCCACGTTTAAACCTTCATATCTTAAAACTCTTAAGGTAGAAACTTGAAATATCTGAGTAACCACTGTAAGGTTGGTTCTTTATTGCTGTACATGGTGAATTAGGATACAAAATGCCCAATGCTTAAAAATGTTCTACCTATGTGAATAGAAGGTGGAATAAATGATCCTTATGCTTTGGATATTCTGGTGTTTTCTGTTTATCATCCACTTTGGTCTAACTCTGATGCCTCCAGAGTGCGGTGAAATCTCAAAAGCCGTGTTTGTGCAGGGCACCACCAAGCTTCTAAAGTACTACAAGGTGGTAAGTCTTCAAGCATGGGCTGGTAAAACTTCCAATATGACTATCATCAGAAGACTAGCCAGGCTAAATCTGGAGAGACCCATGCTTTGATTGGCTGCAGGGAGATGAATTTTTAGCCATAACAACTCTTGAAGATAAAGCTATATGGTGGTGGTGGGGTCATCTACATCTGTAAGATGAGAGATCTTTCAAAGATCAATGTATGGGCATAAGTTTATAAACTCAATGTAGCATGAAAGTAAAAAAAAAAAAAGAACTAACTCCTTCTGTAGGGAATTTTGCAAGGGACCCCATCTGTGTAATAAGTGTAGTGACAGGCCTGTTTTCAATGAAATGTCAATGCCACAGAAGTAGACCTGTATGTCTAAGTGTAATGAAAGCTTTTACACAAAGTAATTTTTCAGTTTCTTAAGACCTTACTTCCTCTGTGGATAAGTGCATGGAAGATCACTATTCACCAAATAAAAAATGCTGGCATACAAAGAAGAGAAAGGTAATTCCACAGTTACCACCAATTACCACAACTAAAACCACCCCAATTAACAGGGAGACTACTGCACGAGGCACTGGGAATTCAATGCAAAGAAACTGAAGGCACAATTCCTGCCCTTGAGGAAATTATAATTACTCTATTCACGGGCCCCAAATACTCCCATCCACATAAAACTAAACTTCTGTCCCTTCAGGCCCTGTCCTTTCTCATCTGTCACTCAATGACCCTCTTTTCCCTCAGAATCCAGCTCAAAAATAGACTTCCTCCAGGAAGTGCCATTTTATTAACACATCCCCCCAGCCCATAGCTCTTTAATTCTGTTTATATATATTATGTAGTTTGCATTACATCCATTTTTTTCCATATTCCTAAATTTTTCACATCTGCTCACATTGCCTTTACCAACTACACTGAAGTCCCTTCTTTAAGTCTTAAATACTCTATTTTCTGTGATTTTCTAGGGCCTGGAGTCAGGAAGTCCTGAATTCAAATCTAGCCTCAGACACATATTATCTGTGCCATGACCTTTGGCAAGTCGCTTAACTTCTGTTTGCCTCAGTTTCCTCATCTGTAAAACAGGGGTGACAACAATAGTGCCTATCTCCCAAGGTTATTTTAAAGTTCAAGTAAGATTGTAATTGTAGAGTTCTTAGCACAGCGCCTGGCACATGGTTAGTAAATGTTCGCCACTGTTACTATCATTACCAGTAGTACTCCCTCTAACAGTAAAATGTTCTGCATATAATGTGTGTTTGCAAAATGTTTAATGAGTTATTGATGTGGAACAGGAAAACTCTTTCAATGGCTTTCCCAAGTTACATTAAGGGTTGGGTCCCAAATTCAGGATTGGGCAGCACAGACCCACAGAAAGAATAACTGAATTTGGAGCTTGAAAGGATCACCTAAGATGAATTTGGTATCTTTGGTCCCTAGCAGACACCTCACAAATAGCAGGCACTTGATAAAGGCTTATTGGATTAAGCTGGCTCCTGTCCAACTCGTTTTGAGGAAGAGAAAACTGAGGCAGAGTGAGGGGAAGAGATTTACTCACAGTCACAAGTAGGTGAATTCAGGCCTTCTTTCCACTAACCCTTTAGCAGCTTCTAGACACTCAAGGAACTCTGAATAGAGCTACTAAACCCTTAGTAAAACCTTGGAGTAAGAGATAAAGAGATCTCCCATGTCAGGCAGGAGAAATCCTGTGCCCCCACGCTGACTTAAGGACTACAGGGTTTTAACTCAGTATTAAGGAAGAGGATGAACCCCCATGAACCTGGAAAGACTAGGGGTAAGGACAAAGAAATGGAATCATCAGGGCCAAGGAATGAGGAGATGGGATTCGTGAGTAGATAAAGAAATGGTTTGCTACTGAAGATAGAATGCTTAGTGCATTCTCATCTCCAAGGGTCCTCTGAATCCTCATTGGACTTTATTGCTGCTTCACTTGTGGTGCTTATATTCTGCCTTGCTATTTGTGAACGAGCCTTCTCCGCCTGCCATCTTGTAAGCTCTGTGAGCATGGGATTGTGTATTTTACTTATCTCTGTAACCTCTTCAGCACCTAGCACAAGGTACCTAGCAGATGGCACGTGTTTGCCCTTCATTGCCAAAGATGATCTTGCCATCAGAGAAATGATGACATGAGTTGCACTTGACTTTGTTTTGAGTGAGGGAGGGCTGTGCAGGTCACCAGCCTCACTTCTCCTCCAGAGTCATCTGAATCTAGTGACCAGATATTCATCAGGATGACTGGAGATGACCCAGGATGAGGCAGTTGGGGTTAAGTGGCTTGCCCAAGGTCACACAGTGAGTGAATGTCATGTGTGTGAGGTAAAATTTGAATTCAGGTACTCCTGGCTCCTGCACTGGTGCGCTATCCACTGCACCACCTAGCTATCCCCGCCTCCCCCAGCACATAGTAAGTGCTCAACATACATCTTTTGAGTTAAAATGTCAGCCATAGGGTCTATTATTGTTCTGTGATATACTCACAGGCAGGTCTACAGTATCGTCCGTGAAAGTGTCCTATATAAGAATGATTTCTAGCAGTAAAAAAGCTAAAACATTCCATTATATTACTCACAGCTACCATTTGGTAATCACTCAGAAAAACAGTCTCTGGATTAATTTTAGATTAAAAGGCTTTTTAGGCACCAGTAATTAACTACCTACCCAGACGAGCCTTTGCTAAAACATGCACCTTAGGAAATAAAATCATGTGCATGGCTAAGGCCTAAAAAATATGAAGTGTAATGAGACTGCCACTCTTGGACTCTAGTAGGCAAGAAAGTTAAGTATTAGCTGGAATTACTTTATTTACATCATTTGGGTAAATACCCCACTCTTCTGTTGTGAAGATAAAATAATATATTTGTAATGTGCTTAGCACAGTGCAAGCAGCAGTGCTTAATAATTTGTTTCCTATGCCCCCTTCCCCAGGCCCCAAAGAGGTAAGACAGGTTATTCTGAGTTCCACTGATTTCAGGATCCATGAACTTCTAATATCAATCAGCAGTTGAAGTTTACAGCTGATTCTATCTATCTATCTATCTAAGAAACACATTCATCTACTAATACTCATATATATATATATATATGTTCTTCATATATAAATATATATATATATTTAAGAAACACATTCATCTGCTAATACTCTGTATGTGATCAGACACAATTAAAAACTTTGACTTCTCATGAATTTAGGTGTCTGGGGGCATGTGGCCTTCTGTTGTGATGGTGGCTTGGTTAGATACTAAACAGGATAATGGTTTTGGTAACATACTTAAGTCCTTGTGGGGAAAGACCACTTCTGTCATTTCTTACACATCCTCCTACATCCAGCCATCCTCAATGTAGCCTGATGTGAAGCTGACTTAGGTGTACTAACATGAAGTCTAAGAAAATGGCCTCATCTTGTAAGTACTCTAGTTGTGCCTTGAGGAAGGAACAGGGATAGAGATAGAGATTATCCTAGGGAGCTCCTGGTGAGGATCAGCCTCTACCCATGTAAACTGGCTCCTTGAAGTGATTGGCCCAGGGTCATTCAGGCCTCATGTGCCAAAGGTAGAACTTGAATTCAGCACATAAAGGAGGCAGCATAGAGGGAACCAAACATCTAAGTTGAGCAAAAATGTTTACAATTCAGTTCTGTCTTAACTTTCCAGCCTCATGTCATCCAACATAAACTTCAAGTTCCCATCAAGTGGATACTCTCTGCCTCCTCAAAACGCTTCCTGACTCTTCCTACTCTATGCCTTTACTCATGCCGGAAGTATGTATAACATACCTGGGAGATGTCATTGGAGGAGTCATGCCTAGCTGATTCCAAACTCATTAGCTCCTCTGTAAATACACACCTTCACTTATCCTATATGCAAGGACAATGCTAGAAGCTAATACTGATATCTAAAACATGGCAAAATCTCAGATGATCCAACAGCGTTTTTTCACATGCTGTTTCCATGTATGTCAACATTCCAGGCCCTACTGAATCATTTCAAAGGCATCCACACGCTAAAGTGCTTTCATCAATGCCAGAAAGGTAGATTTGTAAAATCTTCTTTTGAAATGTGAATTAATGAGGGGATCTATACTTTGATACATGGAAAGATCCAATAATGTCCACAACAGCAGAAAGTGCTGAGACTCCCAAGGTGATGGCGCTGTAACAAGGGCCCGGCCTGAGTCTGCTCCCCTTCAGCTGCGTGCTTCCGTGGCTCCATCCCTTCCTGGTCACTTGTCAAACAGGGCAGCGATGGACTCGATACTCTCTGGGTTCTTATTAGATCTAATACTAAAGGAGGGGGAAGGGAACAAGCACTTATTAAGCACCTACTATATGCCAGGCACGTCACTCAGTGCTCAACCATGGAAGGCAGGGGAGGCAGCAGAGGTTAAGTGACTTGCCCAGGGTCATACAACTAGTGCCCGAGACTGGATTTGAACTCAGATCTTCCTGACTGTAGGCCCAATGCTGGATCCTCTGTGCCTAATCTCCTTCAATCCACCATTATGTGGAATCATTTTTTTATTTTTATGACCTAGCATTGCTACTTTGGAAAAAGCACTGGGCCTGCAAGTCAGGAGACGCTGTATATGTAAATGGTTTCTGTATAGCATGCTGCTTTTCTGGAACTCAGGCTTCTCTCCTGGGAGGGGAAAGGATCTGGACTGGTCCTGGCTTCCCTTCCAGTCCAGAGATTCTGCTCTAAGGCCAAGCAGACAACAAGGAAATCTCGTTCTGGGTTGGTCACTTGCCCACTTTGGAACTGGGAGCCAGAGCTGCTGGGTAATCCCATAAACCCTCAGTGGTGTTTTAAACCTTCTGCTTATTGAATGGATACGTGTATGCTGCTCCCCCATGTACAGTCTGGGTGTGAAATATGGCAAAACTAAAAACAGCCAAAGTTTGGTTAGCAAGGTTAATATTATCAGTGACTTTCACATAATAGTTAGGATGACAGTGAAGGAGTAACCATGGCAACATTAAGAATGAGAACTTAGGAAATTCTCCCAAACTTGACAGGAAAAGTTAAGATTTACTAAAATGCTCATTTTCTACCCCTGCCACATAACATGTGAATGCAGCAAGTCTCAGGGAGCTCATCAAAGCCTGACGTGTCTAGAATATCTGGACACAACAATGACCCCACTAGCTTTGGGGCCCCTGGCAATGAGTGTGGCTGCTGCCCTTCATCCTCTAATAGAAACAACAAGTAATTAAAGGCCATACTTGCATTCTTTTCAAGGAGCGGAGCTTTTTTCTGCCTCCAGCCTGCCTGGAGATTACTGGAAGTTGTAAATCTTGGCTCACCTGTGATTCCTAACAGATGATGAGAACTTACTGAAAAGACACCACAACTCTAGCAAGATTCGGAAAGGTCTGTTTAGCTGCTGTCTCGAGTCCTTCACTGGTCCTAGCGAATAACAATCAGGTCTCGGCAACTCTGATTTTGAGAAGTGTATTGATTCCCTGAGACATGGAAGAGGAGGTTCACTTTCAAGCTGCTAACACATTTGATTTCATGGTCAGAAGACTCAAAAATGGAAAGGGAAATACAAATCTTTTTACATGGACTCTAAAGGTAATTCCAGGATACTCTCATCTGTCACTCCAGCAACATCTTCAGAGGTGACACTTGACGGTGCCATGCAAATCATGCCCAGGGCACTATTTAGTAGTATTTAAGCTGTCAGTAGAATTTCTTTAAACACAGATTTTCCCAGGTAACAGTCTCACCCTCTTTGCATGTAGAAATCTAAACAAAAAAAGTACCATCCTGAGGTCACTTATTGTCTATCCAAAAAACCACTACAAAGAGCCATTCAGATAAATGATCAGCATGTGGCTGAGGCCCAGGGCATCTAAGGGGTCTTGGAGAGAGAAAGCAAATGGCAAGAAGCTAGAGTAACTAAGTGTCCTAGAGAAAAGGCAGAGGGTGCTGGTGAATTCAGACCCCTTCTCTGGTTTCCTCTGATGCAGGTAATTCCCAACTGCCTCGTATCTGTCCCCCCTCAGGTGCCTACCTGAAGGCATTGGCCAGAGAGCTCCCCAAGGGCATCTTCCCTCCACCCCATCTTTCACACCTGGCACTAGGTATGCCAGTGAAGAGAAGGAGGAAACAAAGACAATTGAGAAAAAGTGAGGAATATGTCAAAGAGACCATTTCCTTTTCGACTGAAGGGACGGATGAGCCCATCATCCTTTTACTCCTGGGAGGCTGGTTATCCATTACCCAGACAGATGATGATGGCACAGCTTGAGTGGCCTAAGCATGTGGGCCAAACAAGAGCTGCCCCCTGTTTTTGTGAGACCAGCAAGAGAAGAATGATTTTTACATCTTTAAATAAAGTTTTACTGTATCTGAAAATGTCAAATTCATTCTTAACTGCCCTGCCACTCGTGCATTTGGCCCAGGCCACAGGACCCCTGGACTGGCCCACTCTTTTATCTCCATTCTAGGCCTCTCTTAAAAGAACCCACGATGGCACTGCCTCTTCTTGGCTGCTACTACCATGCTGACTCTATTGGATGTGAAGTCCACTAAAACACCAAACTAAGTTTGAGTCAAACTTGTTTTCTGGTTGTGTCCGACTCTTTGTGACTCCATTTGGGGTTGTCTGGGCAAGGGTACTGGAATGGGTTGCCATTTCCTTCTCCAGCTCATTTTACAGATGAGGAAACTGAGGCAAACAAGGTGAAGTGACTTGACCAGGGTCACACAGCTAGGAAGGTTCTGAGGCCACATTTGAACTCTGAAGATGAGTCTTCCTAACTCCAGGCCCAACACTTTGTGCACTATGGCGCCACCTAGCGCCCTTTGAGTCAAACTACATCGTAACAATTGTCTCTTCCTTTATATTTGTAAACCTTTAAATAAGTAAAGGGCCTGGCATACAGTAGGTGCTTCATAGATGCTTGCTCCCTCCCCCACGGTCATCCTTATTGAGTTTTACTCAATGCTTTAGCTTGTCTTTTTGGATCTTGACTCTATCCAGTACTGGCTATCTCTCCCCACTTTGTGTCATCTGCTAACATATCTTCAATGACCCTCACTGGAGTGGCACCTTCTGATCCATGTGGGATAAGGAAATCTTAATTGGATTGCACCTGCAGGGCTCACAGTTCGGGATTCTTTATCTCATCCCTATGCCTTAGGCAATAAAGTGAAGCCAAGTTATTTGTATTTGAATGGCAGAGAGAGGAAGACTGCCTATGGCTATGTGTGACAATTCTGACTAAAAGTCAGACACCTAAATGCATCTGGTTCTGGGGTTTGGTGAAGAGGCACAGTCAATAGGCTTCCATTTCAAGTTAACTTGCCCCCATGCTGTTGCCAACTTAAAGGCCCAAGTTATTGGAAAAAGGCTCTGAAAATTTGGAGGCTCAGTTAAAGCATCTTTAAAGGCGGCTAGGTGTATCAAGTATCTTGGAACTCCTAATGTGATGTTCTCCTTGGATGTCCAGAAGTTCTTGGTTCCAGTCGGTTCTCAGCACTGCCAGTCTGATCCAGACCAAAATCAAGAACACTAGAAAAGTGCATGGAGACCAAACCCTCCAGTTTCTGTTTCTTCATTTTCATTCTGCTTAAAAGCTGAAAATGTTCCTATCTTTCTCCTAAGATGTTTCCAAACTTATTTTTTTTAAGAAGTTATGAAAAGCATCTTAAAGGGCAGAGAACCGTCGAAGGCTTCGCGTTGAGAAAGGTTTGTGGGAAATCATACGCTCAAGAGCAAGGGTTTTGGTGTTGTGACATGAGAGAATTAAATGAGTGACATGAGAGAATTAAATGAGCAAAGAAGGTTCCTATGAGACTTCTCTCCTTCCAAGGTCCATGTTCCTGAAGGAACCTGAGCTGTGGAGGGGCTGGCAGCAGGGAAGCCAGAAGGACCTCAACATGCTCCATGACTCAGGGCATCAGCTAGCCCTTTCAAAGGGCATTTCTCGGAAAGCTTTTCCTACTTGTTACAGGCCAATCTGGGTCATTTGATGTGCTCGGAAATGAAGGTCTTGAGGATGGACTATCCCAGTGGGCTACTTGGCACCAGGAGCTTCGAGGACAGTGGCTCCTTCATGCCTCTAAACTAGCTCTTTAAACGAGGGAGGAGGTGACTGGGAGAGGACAGAAAGGAGGCAAATGACAAATTTCTTATTCATCTACCAGAATGCCAGCTGAGGGAACCTGAATAGGCTGTGTAGTTCATTTCTCTCTTTTAGGTAAGACATGAGGCCTAAAGGAGATCAACGACCAGCTCGTCTGTCTACAGATTGGGCAGTGAGAAGGGATCTGCCTCCAGGTCCTCTGACTCCCCATTTCCACTCTATCTCTTTTGTAAAATATGTATAATTTAAATGAAATATTTTTAGTAGGCAAGTGAACCAATGGTCATTTTGTTCCTAGGATAACTTCTGGAGGAATAGATCTGTGATTTCATCTGTTTACCAATGCAGATCTGCACCTGTGTGGGGCAGTGGTGGGCTCCGGAGACCAGCCCCCTGCTCTGCATAACCACTGCCTCTGACACCCCAGAGACGGATCTGTTAGAACGAAGGGAATGGTCCTTGAGAACCATGTGTGTTGCTGGAGTTCTGCTCCTTCATGGGGGTGTGCACATAAAGCTGCCCCCCCATGCCTGGGGCCTCCCTCCTCCTCACCCCAATACTCTCAGTCTTGTTACCTGAACCCTGATTCCCGTGTTCCCTGGCTTCTGCCCATTCACTTATTCTTGCCCCTCTTCTCTCTCCAGCCGATGACAGAGCACCCCCACCTCCAGTCCTGACAACTCTTTTTAGCCCAAAGGTCATCTCCACCAGGATGCCATCACTCACCGTGCTCTAAGCTAGGCCTTGTCCTCTTCCTGAAGTCTGCTTTGCCTTCTTACCTCACTATTGCTACCATTATTTATTGTCCCTCGTGGGCAAGCCTCTGTTACCTTTGATTCTTCCTTCTCCCTCACCTGCCAGTGTATCTGTTTAGTTGTAAGTCCTACCCATCCCCTCTCCAACACATCTCCATCCACCCCTCCTCCCCAATCACCTTCCCCTTAGTACAGGTCCTTATTCACCGCAGGTCCCCCTCCCTCTTCCCTCATAATTCATGCTTTAAACTTGTACCACATCATTCCTCCTTATCCAAGTTATTCCTCAGTTCCCTTTAAAGGTATTTTAATGTCTATAAAGTTAAAACTCTGTTACTTGGCATTCAAAGTCTTCTACAATCTGATGCCATGGTACCTTTCTACAAGTCGACTCTATAAACATTTTAAAGTACCTACTGCATGCAGGTAGGCAGGAGACAAACTATTAAATTGGGACAATATTCAGCCCTTGTTCCCATGGAGTCTACACTTTATTGTGAGTGAAGGAAGACCATTGTAAGACATATAAAAATAACCATAATATATGCAAAGTGCAAAAGAATGGACGGGTAAGCTACAGTAAGGAAGAGAGAAGGCTGTATTTGTTCCCTCTTCTCCCAGGCTTCCCTTAGCCCTGTAGTGAAGCTGGCTCAGAGGTTACCATGCATTGCTAGGCATCTTCTTAGCTGCACCCATCTCATCTCCCGAAAGTGGCTGGGATTGTGTTTTTGGGCTGAGCCTCCATATATAAGGGAAGAAAGGCAGTGGCACCACTAGGTTTGGAATCAGTGGACCTGGGATTAAATCCTGACTCTCTCCTTGCCTCCTTGTGACCCTTGGCAGATCAGGCACCTCCATGAGCTTCAGCTCATCTGGGACATGAGAGGCTGGCCCAGGCTTCCCTCTGTTCTTCCTAATATCTGAAATGAGTGTACAGGTTCTGTGTGGATAGATGGATGAATTCTATGAAACATTATCTAACGCTCTGAAGTCCTCCTGTTGAAGGCAGGGATTTGATTGCACTAAATTAACACTCAGAAATGCTGGGTGTGTGTGTGTGTGTGTGTGTGTGTGGTATGTGTGTGATATGCATGTGTATGTGGTGTGTATGTGTGTGGTGTATGTGGTGTGTGTATGTGTGCATGTGTGTAAGCATATGTGTGTGAGTGTGTGTGTGTGGTGATGATGATGAGGAACATGAAAGGAAAACAAGAAAGACAAGGCCAGAAGGTGGGAAAAGGCTGGGGATTGAGCCAAAGCAAATTCATAAGCCCATGTGCTGACATTACAAGGCCTTGATCCATGCTCTGGTCTCTAGCACTCATTACTGTGAAAGGGCCCCTACAGAGAAGACAGTGGACAGTGTGAACCAGGGGAACACAGGTGGAGCCTTGGGTCAGGGATGCTACAAGTTCTCTGTGTTAAAAGCCAGCACTCTAGGTTCAAGCTCGATCTAGGGACAAAATGAGTTGAGCATCCGTGACCATTTAACAAGGGAGGAGTTTGACTCTGTCCACACAGCAAGGCTATGCAACAAGGCTGCAGAGAGGGTTAACTCTCCTCATCCTGATGTGTCTATTCAGTCAATCATCAAGGTACATAGGAACTTGTGGTGCAGGGGGCACCCACCAAGTCTGAGAATCTCAGAGCCCACATGGCTTTGGCTGCCTGGAAGCTGTGTCAGACAATCTGGGGTTAGCCAGGTTTTGGGAAGGGAAGAATTTTCACTAGAGAATATGGAATTGAGGGAAGTTGTACAGGGGATGTGTGTGGGGAAAAACTGTGTTGCTGCATCATGGAACAGCTGTTCTAGAGTTACTGAAGTCACAGACCCAACTGAGCAGAGAGAAAAATCATCCCAAGACATCCCATGTGGAAGAGGCATACATCTTAGCTTAATGAAGTGTGGGAGCTGTACAGCACATGTAGAAATGATTTATGAACCAGGAGCCCCAGTCAGACACTCCAAATGGACACTGGGACACAAGGTGCCCTGGAGTCAAGTGGCAGGGAGAAAATTCAGGTGGCATCAATGACTGACAGGTAAGTTTCACTAGCACAAGAGAGACAACCTACCCTCTGAAGCTTTAGACAAATCAATCGTCAGCTGTTGTTTATGTGATGGAGGCAAATGCTCAGAAAGGTCTCTTTTCTAGGGCTAAAGTCAGAGTACTCACGCACCCAAGTGAGTGTTCATCATCTTCGCACAATATTTGCACATGGCCTCCAGGTCATTCAGCTGTCCTTGAAGAAATGAAATCTGAGCCTCTAATTCTTCTTCCTAAAATAAAAACCATCAAGTTACTCAAATAAAAACAAAACTAAAAAAACAAAACTCCCAACATGCTCAAACAGGTTGGAACACTGTAAAGAGACAACATAATCTGATTTTGGTCTATGATAGATATCTGTCAGAAGGAGGTAGGGAAGAGCAGGCCTAGTCTGTGAATTTCATAATTTAGTGTTGGTTTCATATACTCAACCAATATTAAGCAATAAAATTGAGAAAAAAATTACTTAATAAATATTCAATGAATTTCACAAACAGCTTCATGGTCACTGGAGGCAGGTTATTATAAATTATGTTTTTCCTAGTGAGAGGCAGGTGTAGGAAATGAAATCCCAAGAATCTACAAGAAGATGATAAGGAAGATCTCTTAAAAGTGCTGAGTGCTCCCCAAATACTAAAATCACTTTGATTTTTATTCAAGAATACACATAAGGGCCCATAAAACAAGCCATACATATCCTTTGTGCCACAAAATGAGAGAGAATAATGCAGGGATAAATATTTTAGAGACAATTTAGAGGTAAACACATTAAGAACTAAATATAATTATTTGAAGAGTATATAACGTATTTGGAGAAGGTAAGTAGTAATAGAGAAATGATTTTTTTTTAAATTTCATTTCATTTTTTTGAAACTGGATTTATTTTTTTACATGAGTTCTAATTCTATATTTTTAAAGAAAAATTTATAGCTGAAAGTTGCCCAGTTGCCCTAAAAATCTGTTCTAGTTCTGGGCACAGTATGTTGCAAATGGGAGGGCCTTAACGGAATAGAAATAGCTTATGACTATAAGAACCAGTCAAGTAGCAGACTGCATATCTGTTGTCCCAGGTCCAAGGCTCATCATCAGGTCAGCCACAGCCTTACGTTAACTCACAAAATCTACCCTGGCAGGCACAGGCTGAGATCTTCTTGGGCTGTAGGGCATGCACACTAAAGCATTATGGATCCTTCAGTTCTAGAAGGATTTCCCACAGAAGAATACTAACTAGACTCAGAAGCTTACAGACATTTCCTTAAGAGAAATGCAAGATGCTTGTGGCATTTGCTGAAGGCTAGGTTCGTAAAAATAGAGACTATTGGTGGGGCAGCAAGAGGAGTGGGGAGGAACTGCCTTATGGGCTTCTTGGATGTCTATGATCTCTTTGTATAGTTAATGAGAAAGAAAAATCAAACTAGTAAAGCAAAATTTTCTTTTCCTTTGGGGCACTGGTGCAGTTTACTTTAAGAATGGATTTGTATAATTTAATGGCTGGAAAGGTGACTTATAGTAGGCGTTTTTCATTTTAGCAACACAGATGTTCCAGGGCTGAAAAGCTCTGCTTTTATCTCCTGGTACCTCTAGAAAATGGTGCCTTAGGAACTTACATCAAAAATGTTTTTGAGAGAAAATGGGCACAGCTGCAATTTTAGAAATGAATTTTTGCAGAAAAATCCACTGAAGGCTGGGTTTTCTTTGTCACAGAATATCCCAATGCCTTCTACAGACTGAATTCACACTGAGGCAGATAGCTACACCATTGGGGAGGAGAGATACAAGTTTTCAAAGTGATTTTATGGCTTTAGCCCCTTCTCTTGCCTATTTGTCATAGGGTCAGGGACATATATACTGGAAACAATGGCAGAGAGAGGGCTCCTAGGACAATGGAAGGTTATGGAACTTGGGCTCTAAAAAGAATAGTACTGATCATGGTAACAGCTATTTATATAGTGCTGCTCTTTATACATTTACATAGTGCTTTAAGCTTTGTGACACATTTTATACATATTATTTCATTTGAGCCTCAAGATATCATCCCTGGAAGGCAGGTGCTTCCTTACTCCCATTTTACAGGAAAAACAAAAACAACTGAGGCTGTGGAATGAAATCCCCTTGGTCCCACGGCGTTACTGTGAGAACAAAATGAGTCAGGACACACACAAATGCTTTGCAGTCTCTAAGAGGCAATATGAATATAAGCAATTATTACTAGTGACGGTGGAATGTCGACATGAGTTCCCAAGACCTGCTGTCTATCCCCTTTGATCCCTCAGAATTGATTTGATGATGCTGCTTGGCTAGGTATAGTAGGTACCTTCATGAAATAAAATAAGATACAGGAGATACACTCACTGAGCTTACATTATAGTTCTGGGGAGATTCCTGGCATAAAAATTCTCCCCCATGAAGATCAACAACTCCTCTACCTCTAGGAGCCCCAGAGAACCCCCACAGTCATACAAAAAGCATTGACTGAGTGTCTACAACACACCCTGAACTTGGTGCCCAGGGTCCCTGCCTCTATGCAGATTATATTCTGTTGGGGGAAAGCAAAGATACACAGAAAAGGGAAATACACACACACATGCACACATATGTATGTATGTATGTATATTTACATACACATATGTGTACACACCAATTTTATAAAAATATGACATGTATGAAGTAGTTTTATGTGTATGTATATGTGCATATATAATATGCGCGCGCACACACACACACACACACACGTAGATAGAGTAACTTCCAGGCAAAGGGCACTAGCACAGGGGAAATCAGGGCAGATTTTCTGTAGGAGGAAGTCCTTGTGCTGAACTCTGCAGGAAGCCAAGGGTTCTGCATGGCACAGGAGAACAAGGCTGACTTGGAGGAGGAAGCACATTCCAGGCATGGGGGAGTGCCTGCCCAAAGATGGGAAGAAGGCAGGCAAAGAGATGTGGAAGGAGAAGAGCAAGCAGCCAGCCCAAGTTTGGCTGGAATGTGATGTCACAGATAACCAGCCTGGAGATATGGTCTGCAAAAGCCAAATGGAGGCATTTGTATCTTGCTTATTAAGGACGAGGGAAACACTGGAGCCTCTTGGGCAGGAAGACACGCCACTAGACTCATGGCTTTGGAAGTAGCAAGATGACCTCAGTGGAGGATGGACTGGAGAGGGTGGAGGGATCACAGCCTGCTTTTGCAGAGGGAGAAGCAAAGATGGCTCCATGGAATAATTGCTAGTGCTCACATAGCACAATAAGGCTGGTAGGTACTTTGCACTTATCTCAGTGATTCTCACAATAATCTTGTGAAGAGGGTGCTAGTCTTCTCATTTTATAGCTGAGGAGACTGGAGATAAGAGCCACCGAGCAGTGGCTCAACAAACAGCTAGTCAGTGTCTGAGGCAGGATTTGAAGGCAGGCCTTTCCAGATCCTAACTCCAGTCCTATTTCCATTCTAACCATTGGCCACCCAGCTGGTTAATGGAGTAGGCTTGGAAGAAAGAAGGGATCTCAACAGAGAGAGATAGGAAGAAATGGGAAACAGACTCATTCCAGGAACAGAGGAAAGCTGAAATACGGGAATGGTGAGTAGTGTGTCAACAGGAAACCACCACTTCACGCAAGTCCAATTTGGCTAAAATGTGGGACAAAATTGTAAGATAAGACCAGAAGGGCAGTTTAGAATCAGACTGTGGTGCAAAAGTGGGGCCCATTTCAGGAATTTGTGTATAAAGTAGTATTTCTTGGCTTTTAAGCATTCCTACATTCTTGTTGATGGACAAAGGTATCAGATTGGAAATCACAGAACCTAATTTCAAATCCTGGCTCCTGTACTTAGTGTCCATGTGACACTAAGCAAATTAGTGAGTCCCAGTTACTCTATTTTAATACGAAGGGTTGGACTTGATAAGTTCTGAAGCCCTAAAATCCATGACCATCTGATGAAGTTTTCAAGTACTGCCAGGACTAATAGGTGTGAATTGGACTTCAGATCATTCAACAGTGCATTAACTGTCCTTTTACCTCTCACTGCTAAACACTGAAAACAAGTCAAAGAATTATAGGTGTTACAGCTAGCAAGGACGTTGAAGAACAACTAGTCCAATATGCTCATTTTACAGATGAGGAAGATGAGTGCCCAGAGAAATGAAGTGACTTCCCGAGGCTGCAAAAGAAATTGAAAGTATAGCCAAAACTTACACTCAGTATTTTCATTGTCCATGCAAAACTAATTCTATCACACACTGTCTTGTCACTAAAATTTGAGACCTGTAGCTTTGTTTCCTTTAGTCCAAAAAGAATGTTGAAAGCAATGAACATTTAATTCATTATTTTCATCAAGTCAATCTTACAAATATAACATTATAAAAACCGAATGCTTAGCTAATTGCTCTGACCTATGAAAATAACCAGTTGGGGTTGGATACCTAAAACAGGAAAATTTAACTCTGGAGCTAAAGCATGTCATTAATACAGGATCATATTCTAAAACTGACTTTAAACCAATTATTTCATTAACCTGATTGTGAGCATTTTCTAAAAATAAAAGACAAGGCAATTAGTGATATTTATTCTTATGTATAAATTTGCTCAGTCAACTTTGATATCTAGCCAGATCAGAGGAGCTTTAAAGTACCAGTTGATACAATTTCTCTTTAGGAACATGTTTTCTAGTTTCACATTTTAGCACATGGTATAGGTGAGCATGATGCTATCATTGAAGAGAAAGTTTAGGCGTTCAACTGTTAAAATGGTTGTTTAATATCTGTGATTTTAATCTATTCAGATTAGGGTTATTGGAATTTGACTTCCCAAATGGAATGACTATGTTGTCTATTCTTTGGCATATTAAAGAATCTGGATATAGGAAGCAAAAGAATTGATGAGCTTCTTAAGAAGCCCATGGAATGTGCTTTTTCCCCCCTCCGTTCCTTGAAGACAATCAAACTGGAAGACAGGAACCTTGCAGTAGTCGACCTGGGTTTTCTGAAATTCCAGAGGTTGGACATATTATATCTCTACTTGGAGACATATTTAAAATATTTTCATTTAAGAATTTTTTTCTCAAATACAAATCACTTGGCATCAGTTATTCCCCCTGGTCTCTTTATTTTTCCTATTATGTCACAGATTGGTGTGACTTACGGTAGAAAATTCTGAAGTTTTGTCTGGGGGATAAAGTGTGATGTGTGACTGGGAGGAAAGAAGACTTAATTCCCAAAGGAAAGTCTCATTTCCAGTGCAATTAAACACACAAAATGCAAGAGACAGAGATAGAGAGATAAACAGAGATAGACAAACGCACACACACTCAGAGAGAGAGAGGAGAGAGAGAGACAGACAGAGAGAGACAAGGCTTAGAATAAGCCTATTCAGCTGGCCCCATCGCCAGCATAAGGAGGGCCTTCAAAAGGTACCAGTGACTGGCCAGAGCCTCCATCATCTTTTTCTTGACTTCTCTCTCTTAGTTTGACTCCTTCATGGAAAGGTTCAGGTGAGACACAATGCTACAAAAGGACAGGTCTTGGGCCTTCTCCCTGCTGAGGCCTACCAATTCTCTGCCTGTGTTGTGTTGGTGTTTTCCATTTTAGATGAAAAGACTGGAGACCCATCCTGTGTGAGTTTTTAAGGTTTCGGGAGCAATGTCTTGGCATCTCTGTGACCCAATGTCTTACCTCTGAAGTCAGCCCAGCATGGTTGCCCTGAGGAACCTTTGGAACCTACCTCAGGGGCAGCTGAGACAATGACTCCTCCAACGGCAATGCTACATTGAGATGTGACCTTGTTGAGACCAATGTCACGTAGGAATTTAGCTAAAAGTGAATCCTCTCTGCCAAGAGCTGGAGGTGGTTGTAGGGAAGAGTGTGCTCCAGGGCAATGGGGGAAAATGTTGAACTTTTGTTCTTGAGTATATCTTGGAAGTAAATATTCTTTTATAAAAGCTAATTGACATTAAATGGTTAAATGGAATCAGTGTAGTATTTCCTGGCACTTAATGGTGGGAGGTCAGGGTAACATGAATGGAAGAAGGTTCAAGCTAATAGAATTAGCAAAAGACCCCGAGTGCCTCAGGGCATCCCTAGAATCCTGAGGGATAGATACAGGCCCAGCTCTGGAAGTGAGCCAGAGCATACACACAACACTGGCAAAAGCTATGGGGCAATGTTTAGACACTGCCAGACAATGTAAAATGAGTTGGGGGCAGGTAGTGGTATAGCGCACAGAGTGCCAGCCGTGGAGACAGAAGGACCTGAGTTCAAATCTGATCTCAGACACTTACTGTGTACCCCTGGGTGAGTCACTTAGCCCTGTTTGTCTCAGTTTCCTCATCTGGAAAATGAAATGGAGAAAGAAATGGCAAATCACTCCAATATCTTTTCCAAGAAATCCCCAAATGGGATCACAAAGAGTCAGACACAACCAAAACAATTTAACAACAATAACAGATACTGGAAAGATCATTGGATTTATCATGACGAAACAACCAAACAAAATATATATAGTTAACGCCTGGAAAAGACGCTACAATGGTAAATGATGCAATAGTGGATGAATTTTTATTTAAAGTCATGCAAGATGCACTATACAATATTATTTATTCTGGAGGCTTCCAAACCATATTTTTTCATGTTATTTATCCAAAGGTTAATTCTTTCAGCTCTAATCTGATCCTCAGCAGGCACCAGATGTTGGCAACCAGGATAACAACATTTTGGAGCCTTTGGTGTGCATAATTAGGTAGATTTTATGTAATTCTAAAACCTGCTCTGCGAGGTAGCTGCAGAATGGAGAGGACACAGGAGGGGAGTCTACAGCTGGACTTTGTCCCTTACTAGCTGGGCGACATTGGGAGAAATCGCTTCCTATCTCTGAAGTTTAATTTCTTCGGCTATAAAATATAAGTAATGCATAAGGGCACTGTCTACCTCACAGGATGGCTGGGAAGAAAGCACTTTGTAAAACACAAAGAGGAGCCATTATGGCCTTAAAGTACTTTAGAATGCTCCAAATCTTGGGGCTTAAAAAAATTTCTGTACAATTCTTTCAGAAGCCAAATGAATATGAATAAAAACAACGAAGCCACTTTTATGGCTAATCACTGGAGAACTTTTCGATGTTGTAATATATGTGTTCCAGGTTTATATGGTGTCCTCTGATACTTTCTAAGCAAGTATACTGTAGCAGATTCAGCTCATAGTAAACTTTAATTTTTACCACTAAGGAAGGGAAAGAGGATTAGCCTAAATTTTTTCCTGCTGTCACAGAATCTTAAGGTTGGACAGGACCTCCCTAGTTGTCCATCTGTTTGGTCAAGCTCCTATGGCCCTTCCCACATCCCTGAGAGGCAGGCAGGCGGGTGGGCAGCCTCCTATGACAGGTTACTCATCACTTTCTGAGGCAATCCACCCCATTTTTAGACAATTCTGACTGTTAGGAAGTTTTCTCCCTCTCCAGTGGGCTCTCCATTCTCCCTACCCTCCAAACACAGGTAGCTGAACTCTCTTGTATGAATTATCCCTTCAAATGTTTGTGACCTCTCTCTCTCTCTGAGTTTTCCCTTCTAGCAATCAAACAATCAATATTTATGACCTACTATGACTATCTTAAGCGCTAGGGATAAAAAAAGGGCAAAAAATAGCCCCTACCGTCAAGGAACTTACCATCCAAAGCAAGAGACAACACGCAAATAAGTACAGGCTAAACCTCCCTAGATCCCTTAACCAATCCTTAAGTGGAAGGAAGGAAGGAGGGAAACATTTATTAAGTGCCTGCTATGTGCGGCACTGTGGTAAGCATGTCATGGTTTCTGGTCTCTTTCCATCTTGGCTGTATGTTTTCTAGACATGCTCTCATCTGTCAATGTCTTCATGGCAACGTCCATGGTGTCCTTACCCTCATTGGCAGAAAACCCCATACTTTAGTGCTTTGGGTCATTTAATAAGTGACTTATTTTTGATAAGATTAAAAACAGCTCTGCCCTGAGCCAAAATATGTCCAAAAATAGGGTAAGAACACACGTTTGTGAGGTTCTAAGCTATGCTGTTCTAGGAGTCGCCTTCTGGCCTTCCTTTCCCCAAACTCGCTTCCCCAGAGTGAGGGAAGGTGCTTTTCTGCAGCCTTCGGTCTGGCTCCTGGCCTTTCTTTTAGAGAAGTCCTGCTGTCTCTGAGAGTGGGGAGGGCTGCAGCCAGTGCACACTTGACCACTCAGAGCCAGGCAGAAAGGACAGAGATGAGGAGGAAGTGAGGACAGGCAAGCTCATCTTCTGGGCTCTATAGGAAAGGAAGCAGTTGCGAGGAAGAACACTAGATTTAGTCAAAACATGGTTTCAAATCTCAGCTGACCTTGACTTGCTATGTGGCTTTGAGTAATAAGCTGCTCATTGTCTCAGGGATTAGAGTTTCTTCATCTGTAAAGTAAAGTTTTGGGCCGAGCTAACTCCAAGATCCCTTTCAACTCTAAAGTTCTCTGACGGTGGCATCCATGATGAGCACGTATGACACAGATCTTTCAACTGGGATGTTTGTGACATAACTCTGAGGCAAATCACTGGTGAAATGCTATTAAACTGGGGCAGCGGATAGAGCACTGGTCCTAGAGTCAGGAAGACCTGAGTTCAAATCCAGCCTCAGACACTTTTCCCCTAGCCCTCTTTGCCTCAGTTTCCTCATTTATATAATGGTAAGCCCCTCCAGTACCTTTGCCAAGAAAACCCCAAATGGGGTCACAAAGAGGTGGACGTGATTGAACAACAAAACAAAATGAAAATGACTGACGGAAAGTATAGAATGAGCAATAAGAAAACATCAGTGCTGGTTGACCAAAACACTGTTTAGAGTCATCCAAGTGATTTCCACGTAAGTCAGGTAGAGGGACTGCTCTAACTCACCAGACGGTCGGCTTCCTTCTGCTTCTCCTCCTGCCTGCCATGCCCTCCCCGCCTCCGCCTAGTCTGGTGGGGCTGGCTTCCTTGTGCTCCCCTCACCTTGTATTCCTTAAGCCAAGACACTGCACCTATCTGGGCCTCAATTTCCTCCTCTGTAAAATAGAGAGGGTTGGATTAGATGATACCAGGGCTCCCTCCCTTCCCCATGGACATTATAGGACCTTGTCTCTCCTCACTTCTCCCTTTCCCTTCATGCAAATGCACTGATTTCAAAGCTGGCTCTTGATAATCAAGTTGCTCATTTGATTGTTTTTCCTGGAAATCTTGAACTATTACTTGGAATATCTGGTTCTTTTCTACATTCGCCAACTTTTGAACTGTAGTGACAATTTATGTTCTGTTTTTTTAAGAAAAAATATAGAGATTTTCACTTCAAATTTTATTATTGCTTTATATCAAAGCAATAAGCATATATTAAGTGCTTACTATATGCTGCCAAATTCTGTCATTTCATATTCTTCTCTCATCGTTATTTCATAAGTAAATTGGAAAGTGCTTATAGCCCTTGAATAATCTAATTCATCACTGATCACAACACCTTTCTGTTGTTTTTGATTCGGACTGAGCAGTTTTCTCCATGAGTTTACTTCACAATCCTTACACTAAGGTTGCTGGTGGGGGAATAGCTCTTTTATCCAGATTTTATTGTAGGCAGGTATGTTCTGAAGACTGGCCTCTCCCAGGCTTCTACTGTACAAGTAATGGACAGAGTTTTCTTTCTAACACATGAGGGGTTTGTTTTTGCCCCTGCCCAGTGGGTATGGAGGTTCTCTTTGAAGAACCGTCTCCACAGGTCAGGCATTGAACATCTGAACTCAACAGACACCCAACTTAGAGACTGCAGGGACAGATGATCTATAGCAAATAGAAGACAGGAAAGAAGAAAGGGCTGGACCCAAGCAGATAGGAGAACCAGAAGTCAGAAACGGAGGAAACAGAAAGTGCTAAAAGGAAAAGGGAAGTGAAGGGCTTAGATTTTCACCCTATGCTTTGTGTACACAAGGCCCCCAAATAAATATTGGTATACAAACAGGACTAATCCAAGTCAAAAATGAATAAAATAAGAGGAGATAAAACACAAATTGAAACTTGAGAAACAAGGAAAAATACAAGAGAAACTTTGATTTAGAAGTAAAATAAGAGAGATATAGCAGGTCATTTAGACAGGAGATGTTGAGTTTAAAAAATACTCAGCACTCCCCTCCCCCGAAGACTGACATGAAATCACAACTATCCTGTTTAATTAAAAAACACTAAATAAAACTTTTCATGAAAAAGTACATCATACATATTCTCATTTGACAGCTATCTGAATGCTTGCTATCTTCTGGACTCTATTGTCTCCATTGTCTCTAGTAAGTCATCTTTCAGCAAGACTGAAACAACTCAGAAACTTACTCCTTTCAGGCCCGGGGACCCTCCCTCCCTTGGACCAGAGAGTGTAGACCTTGAAGAACTCCTCACACAGCCTCCATTTAAGGAGGGGGCCCCCTTGCTGCCACCACATCAACTTCTACTCAGCTGCCACTTGGCTACCTGCCCCCTCTCTTTTCAGTTTCTTTTTATACGTTTTCTGGGTGCTCCCCCCAATAAATTTTAAGCTTTTTAAAGGCAGGGATTGTCTTTTTTCCTTTCTTTATATCCTCAGCAATCAGCACAGTGCCCAGCACACCACAGGCACTTAATAAATGCTTACTGACTGACCAACTAGGTACTATCTCAAGATAGTTTGTCCTAATGTTAGTGATCAAAGAGGAAAGAGCAAACCAAGAAGTCCTTCCAGGATGAAGGCTTCTTCCTGTATAACTCGAGTGAAGCCACAAAGGACCTCATCCATCATTCTTCCCAATACAGAGAACACTGAAAGAGTCATGGAACTTTAGGACTGGAGGGGACCCAGAGAGCATTTAGTACAACCTTATTTTATGGAAGAAGAAAAAGGCCAAGAGAAAATGAGTGACTCATTTCTATTATCTAACTGGTTTGTCACCAAGTCAAACAATAGGCAAACTGTGAAGAAGCTTAGATGCCCCTCAGTTCTGTCTCCTGTTTCAGAGGTGAGGAAACCCAGGTCCAGACAAGTTAAAGGACTTGCTCAGAGGTGTTCTGCTTACTGCACAGCACTGCCTACCTCTCAGAGGCCTGGACTCCCACAGCCGGTGCTCTTTTTGTTAAAGAAAAAAAAAAAACTTCCTTCCTTCAGCTGGTAGCTGTCCTCTAGGCCTTTGGCTCAGTGGATGGTAAAGGGTGACACTTGTATCACTCTGCAGTAGTAGGAAGGAATGGGTTCTGAAACCAGTGATGGAATGAGGATTAAACTGTGTACCTCGGCAGAAGTTCAACGCACAAGAAGAGTCAGTTTTGTGGGTCTTAACATAGTGTAGCTTTAGTGCAGAGAGTGAC
>CM053770.1:29141588-29243334 GCA_028658325.1 Potorous gilbertii | reverse complement strand
AGATGCTACATAAACTTTAGCTATTACCATTATCATTGTTAGGGGTGAAAGGGGTCACACCTTCATGAGTAGCAAGAACAGGAATTTGTCATCTGGGGGTCTGGGGGTTCATTTTTACACACCGCTTATTTGTTCTTAACCTAATTTTTAACCTAACTCGCTTCTGGTTATCCAAGTAAGGGAAAAGAGCAGGTCCATGAATAATCCCAAATAACATGTCCCAGGTGAGAAAGCTACACATCAGAAATGAAAATAAAATCTTTTAACTGAAAGCAATCTAACATAGGCCTGGAAATCTGAACTGGATTATGGCATAACTGGGGTTCTGTAATGGGGGAAACACAAAGTCTTTCTTGAGTTAAGTTACTGACTTTGTTGCTTGCAAAATTGCTGCGAGACACAGCCGTTTTTTGACTGCTGTTAATGTTTTTATGAAAAATACAACCCTCCAGATTTAAGCATGAGTAGATACATGCTATTACTGTCATACAGAGTACTTACAGCCCTACCTTGATACTGTAAACAAAAGCATTTGTGAATTAATTTCATTTCCTAATTCTGTCTTTAGGGAAAAAAAATAGCTTCCTATTTTGTAAAGATGTGTGTAAATGGACTCATTTTGCAGTTTTCATAGGGAAACATCCCCATCTTTTGGACTTTTAGGATATTGCCACCATGCTATGTTTTTGGCAAATAAGTGTTGTAAACTTCAGTTAACCAAAATTCTGCATTCAACAATTGTGCTGGTTAGCTGAGGTTCTACTGCGATATACAGTCTCCATATGTCTGGTTTCTTTCAAGATTCAGCTCAAGTACTTCTTTAGGAAGACTTTTCCGGTCCCCCACTGCTAATGTCTTACCTCTTAGGTGACCATTCATCTACTCTGTATATGTCAGTATGTAGAGAATTGTTTCCCCCTTAGAATGTGAGCTCCTTGCTAGAAAAGGGACCTTTGTAGCCTGAGCACTTAGCCCAGTACCTGGCACAAAGTAAAAGCTTAAAAAATACTTGTTGACTAACTAACTGACCTATGGCTATTTATAAACAACTCTATTTGAGCCAGGATACTTTCTGTTGTTATCTTTCTAATGTCCAGTTGCACAAATCTGTGAGTGAGGTGGACAGGCTAAGGGAGAAGTCTACATCAGGGAAACAGTCATTGCCCATGCAAAACAAGTCTCATGTTGGATTACATCTGCGACCCTGACTTAGTTAGGAGTACGCTTTACATAACAAACCTAGAGTTCCTAATCATGGAGGCAAGGCACTGCATTGACATCAAAGTCAAGGACAAACACTTGGGTGGGGGGGTGAGGGGGGGCTATTAAACATGAAAGTTATTTCCAACCAGAGTTTGTAAGGAGGTGGTTGTTCTAACATGGTCAAGTCTAAGACCTAAAGAAGGGAAGAAGATGATGTCTCCATGATTTCTTTAATTCCACTCTCTCTAGTCTCGGATTTCCAATCTCTTGAGGAGCCTCTGCCACTGGGTATCCTTCCAGAATCTCAAACTCTACATATTTCACATCAAACTTGCCATTTCCTCCTGAAGACTCAGCCCTCTCCCTTACTTCTCTATGTTTTGGAGTCCAGATACCACAGAAGCACCGTATAACATTTCTAACAAGTGGTCAGCATGTGCTAGATAATTACTGACTGTTGGGTTGAACTGACCTTGCATTCTGAGGTGGCCAGGCTGCTTTGGAACAGCTTGAATCATTCTCTCAAAGTCAAAGCCAAAGTCTCGGTCTCTGTAACCTTCACCCTCTGCTTCTACATTAGTGAGACTCATTCCAAAACTTAGAATCATAGTACCACAAAAGTCCACCATTGAAAAGATGGTAAAATTGAGGTCTAGGGAGACCTGAGCCTCCCCCTTGCACTAAATCCCGAATCTGTTCAGTAAGACAGGTAACAAAAAATCTTAGTCCTAAGGGAGCTAGATTAGGGAGGCTGATTTCAGACAAACAAAAACACCCAACCCTAAAAAACATGCTTGCTCTGGGCACTAAGCAGACGTATTAATCGCCTTATTGCCCCTCTGGGTGGCATTCAAGTTTCCACTTTACCTGAAGCTGTATTGAAGAGAGTCACATATTTGAGCATTACTATATGCTTGATACGTTACTGATTTAATTTTTATTTTTCTCAAGCGCTCATTTCAAAAGCATTGTTCTTGACATTTTATGTAATATTTGTATGGATGTCTCATAAATGAATGGATAATATTTGCATTTTAAGCATGGAACAAACCAAATTCACTGTGCTGGCAAAATCTGTATTTGGGGACATAATGTGTCTAAAGGAAGATGACAGCACGTCCGCCTTTCTTGAGTTTTCCTAACTGTAGGATTCTTCTGTAAATCAGCCTTCTAGTTTGGGGCAGGGGATTAGTGATGTAGGACTCCCCAGAGGGTGGCTGGGTAAAGGGCTGCGCATCAGACTGGTATCCTTGTTTAAAGTAAAGCTGTCTTTATGTGCTGTCTTTATTTATTAGCTGTCTTTGATTCAACAAGTCTTCTCCAACCTGGCCCCTTGCCTCCACTTGGCAGCTGCTTGCGCTAGCTTAAGCCTTGTGGCCTCTCCTGCTTTTCCTTCCTCCATGCTGCCCGGGTCAACCTCTTCTTCCCCACAATCTCCCTAATACACCATTCTGGTCACTTATTCTACAGCTCAAAATGCTTTAGTGGCTTTATAATGCCTATTAAATAAAGTACAAACCATTTATCTGGATACAAGGCTCTTAAGAATCCAGCTTCAATGTACTTTTTTAGCCTTCCTTTTTGACCACAAGGGACTAATCTCCAACTCCTTTTTTCATTCTTCTCTCCTCTGATCCTCATGCCTGGTATGAACTTCCCTATTGCATCTTTTGGTCAAAATCCTTCCCTTCCCTCAAGGTTGGCACTCCTTCAATGAATCACCTGCTACCCTAAGTGATCTCCCACGCTCTTCAGCTTTCTCATAGATCTTCATATGGACCTTCTCTTGAGCTATCTAATTTTTATGATAGTTTTTGGTGCATGTTTCAACTCCTTGGAAGGTTATAAACTCTTGTAGGCCAAGGAGCATGAATAATTTGATCTTTGTATTTAGAGAGTCTAGCACAAGTGTACTCTGCAGTTAGTAGGTACATGATCCTTACTGAATTGAATTGACTTCTGTTCTCAATTTGCAAAATCCTGCTGTCATTTCTAATTTCTTTCTTTGGGCCACTTTTCAGAGGATGAGAAGGTTATGGCCCAAGTACTCCAGAGAGATTCTGATCATACATAGAAGGCAATGATTGAGGACAGCATGTAGTGAACTCTGGTTTTCACAGACAAGGCAGCCTCTGATTGGACTACGTAAGGAGAGGTGACACTTTAGTTCAGCTATGCAAGGAAAGGGAATAACTACAACCTCACTAAAATCACAGGAACAAAGGGGAAAGAAGCCTTGGAAAACATTTGGAAAACCCCAGAAGGTCAAGCAGGTGGCCTGGTCTGTGAATCCAAGCCACAGGAGAGAGGTCTCTCTTCTGGCCTAGCTTTTTCACCTTGGTGTTTTTCAATTCAGCCACTAATTTCCTCTATTTGAGGCTGACAGGTTTTCTGTTCTGGTGGTTGAACGTATTGCACATTTCATTATGAGAATCATGTTTTATTACAAGGCACTAAAAGCTATTACACAGTTTCTACCCCATGGCCTGCACCTTCCAGATTAACTGTGGTTTTGATCAGTGACTGCCTATTCATTTTTGGGTGTTGTTCCTTGGTTTGGATTGCAACAAATGTTTCACCCCTCTGAAATTTTGTATGCGATTTAAAAAATAAAATGGCACTTGAAAACATTTACTTGATATTTTCCATCATGTTTATTAAAAACAAATCCTCAATCCTTGAAAATGTAGAAGGAATTAAACACATGAAACTGCTTGCAGTTTCAGATAAAAAAGATTATTTACAACTGTGAATAGTTAATTAATAAAGGATAATATCTAATAGGAATGAAAAAATAAAATTAGACAACTGCATGTATGTACATGCATTTTGTTATCTTGACAAATAATAGCATTAAAAACAAGGTAAAGCTGACAAAATGATATTGGGAGTTAAAAACAAGAGTACAATGCTTATAAACTATGAGAATAAGTTCATCAAACTCAGATGTACTAAATTCTGATGGTCACAGGAGGAGGAGGAGCTTTGGATGGAGCAGCTTTGACTTTGTTTTCTTCAGTTTGCATGCTTTGGTCCTCCTTGTCACCAAAGTAAGGTTCTAGAGTCTGATTCTTTTTTTGATTTTTGCTCATTGCAGGAGGCATAAGAATCAAATAATATTCAAAGAAGACAGTCGGGAGAAATTGTCCTAATGATAAGGGGTTAAAATTGGGGAAAGAAGTCAGAAGCTATATAACTTTCTACAGACAATATTAAGGCTGATCAGGGCAGTTTCTGAAAAGAAAACTTTTCTGAGAAAAGAAATCACTGTGATGTGTAATTCAAAAATTCTACCATTATCTCAAGCAAACAAGTCAAGTTTCTTCATTATTCAAGTTCACCACCACCAATAACTATCATATCATATTTAAAATAATTCTAGGAATAGCTATGCATATTTTTTCCAACAGTGGTAGTGAGGGACAAAAACTCAACATTAGTTAACTAGATTATTAAACAAAAGATTAGGGGGCAGAGCCAAGAAGATGGAGTAACAGCAAGGACTTTCTAGAGTGCTCCCACCAAGCTCAGCCAAATACCTGTAAAAAATGGCTCTAAACAAATTCTGGAGATGTGGAACCCACAGAATGACAGAGTGAAGACAGCCTGGAAGTTCTCAAGGAAGTGTCTATCATGCCATGAAAGGGTCAGGGCACAGTCCAGCGTGAGCCAGGCTGGCACTGACAGCACCTGAGCAGGCCTTGGGGAGATGAAATGTCTCACACCTGTGGTGGTTTCTAGACTTCATGACCCCCAAAACATGGAAGACAAATTGGAAGGTCACTGGGAAAAGCCTGTGGGACCAACGCATGAGGGTGGAGTGGTCCAACCCCAGCCTCAGGGCAGCTGAGGGGGGGAGGGGACAAAGGAACCCTACAGCCACAGCAGCAGCAGGCACAGAGACAGTGAATATTTCTGGAGTACTTGGCCCACAGATTGTGGGGGGATTGAGTGGCTGACAGAACACCCTCCAACTCCATTGGAAGCAGAGAACTACCTTGACAAAGGGCTCAAAAGTCAAGTAAATGGCTGGGGAAATGAGCAAAAACTGAAAAAAGAATCAGACTCTAGAACCTTACTTCGGTGACAAGGAAGACCAAAGCATGCAAACAGAAGAAAACAAAGTCAAAGCTTCTCCATCCAAAACCTCCAAGAAAAATACGAATTGGTCTCAGGCCATGGAAGAGCCTAAAAAGGATTCTGAAAACCAAGTAAGAGAAGTAGAGCAAAAATTGGGAAGAGAAATGAGAATGGTGCAAACATGAAAACCGAGCCAACTGCTTGTTAAAGGAGACCCAAAAAAATGCTGAAGAAAATAACACTTTAAAAAACAGACTAACTCAAATAGCAAAAGAGATCCAAAAAGCCAGTGAGCAGAAGAATGCCCTAAAAAGCAGACTTGACCAGATGGAAAAGGAGATCCAAAAGCTCACTGACGAATATAATTCCTTAAAGATTAGAATGGAGAAGATGGAAGCTAATGACTTTATGAAAAATCAAGAAATTATAAAACAAAACCAAAGGAAGGAAAAAATAGCAGACAATGTGAAATGTCTCACTGGAAAAACAACTGACCTGGAAAATAGATCCAGGAGAGACAATTTAAAAATTACGGGACTACCTGAAAGTCATGATCAAAAAAAAGAGCTTAGACATCATCTTTCAAGAAATTATCAAGGAAAACTGCCCTGATATTCCAGAACCAGAGGGTAAAATAAAAATTGAAAGAATCCACTCTTTACCTCCTGAAAGAGATCCCCAAAGAAAGCTCCTAGGAATACTGTAGCCAAATTCCAGAGTTCCCAGGTCAAGGAAAAAATATCACAGGCAGCCAGAAGGAAACAATTTGAGTATTGTGGAAATAAATCAGGATAACACAAGATCTAGCAGCTTCTACATTAAGGGATCAAAGGGTTTAGAATATGATATTCCAGAAGTCACAGGAGCTAGGTTGGGTTAAAACCAAGAATCACCCAGAAAAACTGCATATAATACTTCAGGGGAAAAATGGTCATCCAGTAAAATAGAGGACTTTCAAGTATGATGTCAAGAATGATAAAAAGACCAGAGTTCAGTAGAAAATCTGACTTTAAAACACAAGAATCAAGAGACATATAAAAAGGTAAACAGGAAAGGGAAAGTATAAAGGACTTGCTAAAGTTGAAATATCTACATTCCTACATGAAAAGATAATATTTGTAACTCTTGAGACTTTTCTCAGTATTTGGGTGGTTGGAGGGATTATATACATATATATAGACAGAGGGCACAGGATGAGTTGAATAGGAGGGGATGATATCTAAAAAAATAAAGGGGTGAGAGAGGAATTTATTGGGAGGAGAAAGGGAGAAATGGAATGGGGAAAATGATCTCTCATAAAAGAGGTGAGAAAAAGCTTTTTCAATGGAGGGAAAAGGGGGTAGGTGAGAGGGAAAAAGTAAACCTTAGTCTCATCACATTTGGCTTAAGGAAGGAATAACATGCACACTCAATTTGGCATGAAAATCTATCTTATACTACAGGAAAGTAGGAGAGAAGGGGATAAGTGGGGTGTGGGAGGATGATAGAAGGGAGGGCAAATGGGAAGAAGGGGTAATTAAAAGTAAACACTTTTGAGGAGCAACTAGGTCAAAAGAGAATAGAATAAATGGGGTGCAGGACAGGATGGAGGGAAATATAGTTAGTCTTTCACAACATGACTTTTATGGAAGTCTTTTGCATAACTACGCATGTATAACCTATATTGAATTGTTTGCCTTCTCAGTGGGGATGGGTGGGGAGAGAGGAAGGGAGAGAAGTTGGAACTCAAAGTTTTAAAAACAAATGTTAAAAATTGTTTTTACATGCAACTGGGAAATAAGAAATACAGGTAATGGGGTATAGAAATCTATCTTGCCCTATGAGAAAACAGAGGATAAGGGAAGGGAGAGAGGTGATAGAAGGGAGGGCAGGTTGGGGCAAGGGGTAATCAGAATGCATTGTGTCTTGGGGTGGGGGGAGGGGAGAGATTGGGAGAAAATTTGGAACTCAAAATTTTGTGGAAATAAATGTTGAAAACTAAAAATAAATAATTTTTTAAAAAAAATTAAAAAAATAAAAGATTATTGCTTGTTTCTGTAATTACTATTTACTCATATCTAAATAAAAACATCTAGGTAAAGCATTTGTTAAATGTTTACTATGTACCAAGTACTGTGCTAAATATAAGCAAGCAGATAGTTTCTACTCTCAAGGAACTTCCATTCTCCTGGGCAGATAGCAGATAACCCATAAGGGCAGGTGAGGAAGGCATGAGAGCTACAGATAGCCAGGAAATCTGGTGGAGACCTGGGTCCCACAGGTGGTAGCTTAGAATTATATGGCACTTTTAAAAGCAGTTGAAAATCTTTAGTAAGCAGATGTATCTCTATAGATATCTCTATAATGTTAAAACCTGAAAGGTCAATTCTTACAACATGCCTCCTGGTAGTGAAAGTTATAAACAGGACTGGCAGGGGGCAAAAGGCATCTTGACTCATGTCTCCACATTGGCCCCAAAGAGCAATCATTCACTCAACAAAAACATTCTCATTTATGCTGGGTAGGGCCCTGTGTTGGGCGTACATGCTCTCATATCATTCAGAAAAAGAGATAAGACACAGAACAACTGTAATATGTAATATTTTGTGGCAAATGCATAAGACAAGTATAAAGTAAAGACTGACTTCTGTGCAGGGGGAAAACTGTTATTGACAGGGAGATGAGGGAAGATTTTTATGGAAAAGGTGGCATTTAAGTTGGGCTTTAAAGGATGGACAAATCATTCTTCCTCCATGCACTATAGCTTCCTCATCTATAAGGTGAAAGTTTTGAGCTAAATGATATCTACGGTCTCTAATGTCATATGGTTATAAGCATGTGGGTGAAGAGCACTCTGGGAATGGATTGTAAGTGCCTGATACTCTTAAACCATGGTACAAGGGATTACTTCTCTACTTCCCTTGATGACCTCATCTTCCATGGATTTAAGCACCATCTCTGCTGGTGGTTTCCCAGTCTACTTTTCCTGCCCCAACTCTATGCTGACCTCCAATCTCAGATCTCCAACTGCCTCTTGGACATTCGAACTGGATGCCCAGGAGATATCTTAAAATCATCATGTGCAAAACGGATCTCGTTATCTTTATTAAGCACTTACTGCATACAAGGCACCTTGCTACCTTCTGAGAATACACAGAGAAGTGAGACAGCTCTTTCCTCTCAAAGACTTTACATTCTCCAACAACTAAAGCAAGTTACCTTCTGAGTCAATCGGTCTTGGTTGCATATTATCTAAAAGAAGAAAGTCCTTTGAACTAAAAACAAAACTTGTAAACTTAATGCTAATATTATCCCCTATTCATTTAAGATGAGATACAGCCTTTTAATCTGAAATTAGAGAAAAGAAAGTGAATTTGAGTAGAGCAAGTTGTAACTTGGTTTGAGTCCAACTCGATAGAGGTAATTGGGGCTGATGGGAAGAGGGCTAGGCTTGAGTTCTGCCTCAGACAAATATTAACTCTGTGACTCTCAGCCTCCCTGTTTCTTTGTTTGCTCATCTGAAGAGGGAGGGAGTTGAACTCAGTGATTTCCAAGGACCTTTCCAGAGTTATATCTGTGATCCAAAGTATAAAGTAGGGTCTAGTCTTGGATGATTTTGTTAGAAGGCAGGAGACAGATAAAAGAGTAATTGAAAGAAGAAAAAGGAGATGAGCAGGAAGCCACAGAGTGGAGAAAAGGAGTAGAACAGGGCAGCTGGAAACCGTGAGGATAATTCTTGTATATGAACATTCTGCAGAGTTTGGCTTATCTTTGTTATTTATAGAGGGGACACAAAAGACAGAGCTCCTTCACAACTTCTGTGTGGCTTCACAGAACTGCCCCTTATGGGGAACTATGGTCATGGAAAGGAAATGCAGGTCATTAATGGCACAATTTTCAGCTGGCTACTGTACATATTTCTAATGGTTTCTAATTAATTAAAAAATATTGTTCATAGCTTTCTGTCCACTGTCCAATAAAATCTGATATGCAACTTGGTTCTTAGTACCTTTTTTTTGATGAAAATAATAATCAGGAGGGCAAACGAAGCATAAGACACAACTTTGTCAAGGTGATTATTCACCATAAATACCTTTTTATCTTTCTAAAACTACTTTTTGTTTAAAGCCAAGGGGTTCATTTACTGTTATAAGTTCTTGCAGACCAATTTTCATGAAAAATACGTTTACTGAAACAAAGATGGGTGGAAAAAGATATTTATAAAAGATATTTATCTACTAAAGTCAAATTAAAATGTCATGGCAAACTAAGAAAGCTTTTAAGTAACACTCTCTTTGATAATCATGTTTCCTTGACGTGATAAACTGTAATAATATGAGTATGAGGGAATGCGAGGAAATAATAACTTCTAAAAAGATAGATGGTGGACCTTCCCAAGATTAACCAATGATCTGGCAGTCACAGTATAAACAAACACTTCTGCTATCTCCAAGGTGAATCTGATGTTGAGGACTAAAAAAGGTCACATTTCAAGCATCTGAACTGAATTTGGCCTTAGATCACAATCTATTTGGAAAGAAGCTACACAAATGGCTGAAATCTGGCCTCTTCTTCAACATCTATTTGTTAAAATTAAGTATATGGAAGATACTCAAGTGTCAGCAACACGTATTTAAGTTCCATCTGACAGTGCTATTGATTAGAGATTGGTACATTGCAAGAAAATATCTGCAAACTGAAAAATTCTATACGTAAATATGTTAAAAGTGTTAACATGCAGTTCAGTTCAACGGACCAATACTGAGTTCTATTATAATCAGTACTTTCCACATAATTTGCATTTTTGTGAGTCTAAAAGTGATGACTGAGGAAAAAATCAGATAAATCAGTAACTGGAGGGCTGACCTAAAAATAGAATAGGCAGAAACCTACATGTTATGACATAAAACAGTCTGGAAAATGACAGCTAATAGCTAACATGTATATAGCACCTACAATGTGCTTGGCACTGTGCTAAGTGCTTTACAATTATTTATCCCCATTTTACAGATGAGTAATGAGTTAAGTGACTTGACCAGGGTCACACACCTAGTAAGTATCTAAGGCCAAATTTGAATTCAGGTTTTCTTAATTCCAGGCCCAGGGCTTTAACCACTATGCCACCTAGCTACCCCTGGTCCACACTTATCACAGGAGCATGAAACTCCACTTTCAGGAATTCCTTCCTTTGGATTGATGACTGAATCTTATTACACTCCAGTCCCCTTCATAAACGTCCAAGGAAAGCTGCACTAGCCTTCCGAACGTTGCTCACATGTGGCATTCCATTTCCAGACTTGGGGCCTATGTTTGGGCTCTGTCCCAGGCCTGACTCTGATTCCCCCAGGCACTGGTGCCTTCTCTGCAGATTGGCTACTGTGTGTGTTTGACCTGACTAGAAAGTAAGCTCCCTGAGGCAAGATTTACATCACTCTTCTCTGTGTCTCTCCAGCACACAGTGCATGTAACAATGCCTGGTAAATGCTTGTTGATGGACTGGATACAGAGAGAGGTGTTTCGGAGTAGTGGACAGTCAGCACGCCTGGGTCCTGGGCCCAGCGGGGAGATCTGAGGCTGACAATGACTCTCTCTGATCCTTACTTTCCTCATTTGTCAAAACAAAGTTTGTGCAACCAAATTCCAGTTTAAAGCTGACAGGAATCTCAGAAATAGAAGGGAACTTAGGGGAAATCTATACCGCAACAGTGTTAACAGAAGCTGGTACTATCAACAAACTGGTATCCATCGTGTACAGAGGCGCTATGGTGCCTCCCAACCAGGCCTGCCTTAACTGATCTAAAAGCATCTCTTCAGAGAAGGGCAGTACTGAGGTCCAGAATGTGTGTCAGCCATCTTCCACAAGCACTAATGTTGGAAATAAGGTTCAGCTCTGTTAGGTGGTCCTAGACTTCCAACCCTCATTTCAGCTCTGAGATAGTATCATACCCTCAGTACTAGGAATGCCAGAGAGGGATAAAGTCACCAGTCTGCAGTCACTCAGGAGGTCCTCCATCACTCAGCAATGAATGCCCTCAGTTCAAATGAATAAACCACATGACCTCCATCCACACCCACTGCAGCCTCTTGGTGAGATCACGACATAACCTATGCCGCTTTATAAACTGGAGAAAGCTCATCAAGTGTGAGCTGCTGCCACTGCAGCAAGACCGGCTCTCCCAAATGCAAACCTCTCCCAGAAAGGATAACGCAGAAAACTATTAGTGAATATTATGGTCATTCACATTTTAAAGTGAATTAATTCAGAAAACTATATTTTGGCAAGCTGAGCAAAGGGTAAACCTGAAGGAGGGAAGGATGGTTGAAGAGGAGCTGGGAGTTAGCTAATTACTTCAGGGTTATCATGAGGTAGGGTATTTCCAGGGACAGGAGCAGAAGAAGAAGGAGAGAGGGCCAAGCCTTGAGATTTCATAACCCTACCAGTCCCCACCTTCGTAGGGAATACAGAGTACTTACTGCTTATGCCACTCACTAAGACTGCCCTGGGAATTCTCCTCTACTTTTATCCTTAATTGCTACTTAGGTCATGTATCCTTCTTTAATTTTAGATGTGTTCATTCCTGGCTTCCCCTACTGGACAATTAGCTTCCTAAGGGTAGGGAGAGGCTAGCATAGAGCTTGGCACTTAGGAGTATAGATCTGGAGATGATGGGACCTCAGAGATAAGGTAACCTAACCTCATTTTACAGAAAAGGAAACTGAGGCCTAAAGAGATTAAGTGACTGATCCAAGGTCACCCAGCTTAAGGGGCTAAATTCAGATTCAGTACTTCCAAGTTAAACTTTTCTATTTTCATAAGTACTTAAAAAAATCTGTCTTTTGAGATGCCAAATTCATTTGATATTTGCTTAACCTTTTCCTTTCATTCTATTTGCTTCTTAGTAAAGATATTCTTAGAAATTTGACATTTGTATAACATGACTAAATGTGATAACAATACTAAAAATTACTTATTGGACTGATGAATGGCTAACTAAAATAGAATTCTAGAAAACAAAATCCTGGATTTAATTTCTTCTATACTAAACAATAAAGAAAAAACCTTCGGCTACAGAGAAACCCTTCTGATAAAAAGGAAAATCAGAACCAATTAAAATCTAGGTTTAAATTGCAAGAGATCTTAAAGAAGCTTTATGTGGGTAGGAAAAGAAAGTAGGACAACAGATTTATTTATTCTTCAATTTGGATTCTTGTCTTGGTATATGTGCATTCCATGGGAAAGGTGACACTGTTTTCTTCTAAAATCAGAAACTCAGAGGATCAAAGCTTTTGGAAGCATCTCAAAAGATGTACTCTTCCAGTTCCTTTCCTTTAGGTAAGGTATCTTGACTATTCAGGTAGGTTAATTAACTTGCCCAGAAACACCCAAAATTTAACTTCGAGAGCACTAAAATCTTTATTTGGGAAGGGAACAGTGTCATTCTTAAAGGCGTGACAGCACACCCCTACTTCTTATGGACTTTTTCCGCATCTTCACATTTTTTTCTTTTTTGCTATAAGCTTTATTTACCCTTGTGCATGAGCTTAAAGGGCTGATGAACATTTCACAGAGAAGACTGAGCACCAACAGGTCACACAATGGAGTCACCTGAAAGGTTTTCCTTGTAGAGTCAGTTTATAAATGGTTCCAAAAGCAACCATGTTTCTAGTGCAGCCTAAGTTCTTTAGATACGTCCTCTGGACGTATGCTTCAAGAATCTGTAAATACGCCATAATGAAGCCAGGAGAGTTTGTTTATCCTGTTTTAATCAAATGTCAAAATGGTTACTTTTTATTTTTAAGAAATGTCTGTGATCATCCTATCACATTGCTGATTGAAAGAAAGGCTGTTGGTTTTTCTACAGTAATATTTGGCCCCCAAAGTTTGGAAAAACTCAGTCTCTTATGAAAAGGCACCTGTCCTAGACAAAGGCCTGGGTTCTTTTAATAGTTAGCAAGAAATGTACCCTCCACAAATGATACTTTTTGTGAAGCAGTTCATTTTGGGCCATGATATTTTTCTAAATTTTTTCTTTTTTACACAAGGACACAAAAGAAAGATTAATTAATGAAGCTATGGGATACGTTCCTCAGTTTTCCATGACAAAACAACCAGACTTGTTACCAGGTACTTACAGATTCTTTTCTGCCCATGGTTTTGCTGTGAGAGCGGGAACGGGAGATGGTGCTAAAGAAAGAGTCCTTCTTGGTAGCAGACAAGGGGGGAGAGCCTGTGAATTCCCTTCCACCAGGCAAGCTGTCAATGCTTGGAGATGAACTGATGTTCTTAGTGCTCTGTCCTGAAAGAAAAGGTAAAGAAGCAGTAATGAATCACCAGAAATTCTGAGTGACTGATGGATGACAGTAAGACTGATGGTGTCAAGAACTCACGAGACAACTTCATTGACATTAACGTCACTGACATATGGAAAGGGTATGGAATAATAAAATGTACACACTGCTAGGCAATAGTTTTAAAATCACATTTCCAAATGTTAACTCCCTCAGTATGTATATATGTAAATACATACATATGTACATACACACTGGTATGTGCAGGTATATACATATATGAACATGCATACACACACGTATATACATATATATATATATATATATATATATATGTATATATGTGGTAGATACGGTTTTCGGTGCATGGTTCTTGTCTGTCCTAGTTCCCATCATCCCCCAAACACTAATGAGTACTTCAGCTCCTATTATACATTTTCAGAAGAGTCTTGATAGAATGACTGTATGAAATGAACCTTAATAACGCATGCAGCAACAAGTGAAAATTCTAGGTCTTTCAAGTAAAGATTTCAGTTTCTTTACCTTTCGCTCATTACAAAGTAAAAATGCTCTCTAGACTGGCACCTCTGTCTCTCATGGCCCTACAGGCACACAGAACATGCCTGCGGACAAACTCATCTTTCTGACCTTTCCTTGTACCATCAGACTTGCTGCGGATCTTTAACTCCAGAGCCAGGTCTAAGGGTAGGAAAGAGAGGCAGCTGCCTGGGATGTGACAAACAGCTGCACTGGGATGTGACAAACTAGACAGACAGACAAGCATTTACCAAGAGCTCACGACGAGGAACATGACAGTAATAAAAATAAGCTCTTGCTGGGCGCTATGCTAAGTGCTTCATGATGCTTACAACAACCCTGGGACACAGGTGCTACCATCTCCTTTTACAGTGGAGCAAACTGGGGCAAACAGTGCTCAAGTGACTTGCACAGGGTCACGCAGCTAAGAAGTGGCTGAGGCTGGATTTGAACTCTGGTTTTCCTGATCCCAGGTGTTGTGCCCTTTTAAATTTCACTTATGAAAACACTTCTTTTCTGTCAGAAAATTTAATCTCGGGTTCCAGTATCCTTCTTTTGGGAGGTTGGGTCACATATTTGATGGTGCTGAGTCTCTAGGACAGTAAGCCATGAAGGTGTGATCCTGGACACTGCCTGGGCACACGAGCCCCTTGCTCACGCTCAGCATGGGGAGAAGGATCTGGGGCTGTCAGATCAACACAGCCCGGTCTGAGATTTCAGGGGAGAGCACTGCCTTAAGGCCCCAGTTTTAGAAAAACCCCCTTGCTGCCCAATCTCACGACTTCTCCCTCACTCCAAGAGAGGTAGGGCAGCTGCTGAAGGAGGCAGTTTTTCCCACCATCACATTTGTGGGAGGAGATGAGATGGCATTCATCTTTAAAACCTCAACATCTGCTTGGGAGCCTCCTCCTCAAGGTTCTGAAAACAAAGCTTCCACAAAATCTTATTTTTAGGGAATGGGTCCAGATCAAAGGCATTCTACCAAAAAGCAAAGTCCTAGAAGGAAAAGAGAAGCTAAGAATAAATGCAGAGGGCTTACATGTGGCTAGTCAAGGAACAAAGTCTGTGTCCTAGAGACACACAGACTATTAGGGATGCAGATTTTTTTTTGCCTTCTCCATCACTTTTATCTCCCAAGCTGAGAGGAGATGTTGCAAGGGCCAAGTGCAGACCTATTTCTCCCCCAGCCCTTCTTCTGATCCCCACTGACCTGCAAGCCATCCTAGGGGTCCTTGAAGCTTTAAGCCACACTAGCAACAACCTGTAGAGCCTCGGGAACTGTGCCTCATACATGGTACGTAGCACACAGTTTTGACATACCAGACACTCAAATGAAATGACATCTTATATGTTGGAGAGTAAACTTCAACTTCCATAAAAGCCATCTCATGGCTTGGTGCCTGATACTGCACTTTCTCTGGGGAAAGCTGGGCACTCTAATGCCAGCTTACCAAACAAAGAGCAGTACAAAGAGCCTTTCGAAAATAGACAAATGGGCTTTGGAAAAACCATGTCAAAAACCAAAAGGGCCACACTACAAAGACTTTACAACACAGTCAGCTTTCTCACCTCTATCACTAAGACAAGGCTACCTTTGGAAGAGCACCTTTATGCATTTTTGCAAGATAACACATTGTTTCAGTATTTCATTTAAGGAAGGCAAATCATCCCAAATGTTGTTACTACAATATTTCCCTTTGAAAATTAAAGAAAATAGTGGCAATGCTACCTATAGGACAAATCTCTTTATAATCCTTTTCTATCCCATATTCTTTCTCATTTTCTATTACTCAATAGCTGTAGCAACATTTCCAGGCGTGATGACCTAGAGTTCTGGACAATGACAGCTAGGGGAAATATTCCTCAGACAAGTTTCATTCTTGACCTCATGCCATTATCATTCCCATTTTTAATGCTTCCACCATGTCTTCTATCCTGACTCCCAGAATTGTAACTGTAGATTTATCTTTAACCATTTAATTTCCTTCACTCCCTTACAGGCTATTATCAAATTCTACCAATTTGTCTTAAGGATTATTTTTCAAAATTCTCTTCCCTTCCCTTCCCTCTGTCCATATAGGATATTGTACCCTTAACTGCAGATGCTCTGCCCAAAGAAATGTAAATTTTGATCACTGAAACCTTGCACGGTATCTTGGGGTTCACAGGCTAGATTACTTTCTTAAGGACTGCGCTTTAAATCCATATCACTCTGGCCAATAATAGGTTCCAGGTTAAGTCCACTGTGTCACTGTTTGGGTCCTAACTGGCTGAAAATGAATTCTGATAGCAATTATTTCTGTTTCGCCCAGAAACCCTCCCAGATTGATTTTTTTTTTTAAATGAGGTAAAGAGGCCATTTTCTGCCTCATTTCTTACCTAGCCTTAATCACTGAATGGATGCAGCCTCAGTTAAACTGAGAACTGTTTAAGACCTTAGCTTAAAAAGGCCAAGATCTCTCTGTGAATTCAGAGTCATCTATAAAAGGGATAAGAACATCAACCTCCTACCATTGTTGTGAAAATAAAATAAGGCATTTGTAAAGCACTTTGCAAACATTAAAGTATTACATAAATGCTAGCTATTATTAATATTATTTTTACTAAAATGCTTCTTTCTTTTCATTCCCATAGTCATGGTGCCTGGCATAGGTCCTAATCAACTCCTGTCTGACCTACTGTAATAGGTTCCTAGGCATTCTCTTACTCACAAGCTATACTAGAGTGATTTTCCTGGCATTGGTACCATGATTCCCTTTCCCAGAATGGATAGGGTTCTTCCCTGAAGGGATGTAAGGTAATTGATGGGTGCACCAACTGGAGTCAGTGAGTCAGTCAATATTGCAACTATTAAGCCCTTACTGTGTATTAGGTACCATATTATGGGCTGGGAATATAGAGGGGAAAAGTCACGGTCCCTACGTTCAAGAGGCTCCCTATCTACCAGGGAAGACAATGTTGCAGTAACAATGCACATATGATATGCACAGTGTTAGAAAGGGATGTCAGAATGAAGGTCTGGGGGGAGGGGGAGGGACAGTACTAGGTAGCATTTGAACTGAGTCCTTGAAATCAGAGCAAGACAGTAGCACTGAGGAGGGAGGGTGTTCTAGGCTAGAGCTGGCAACTAGAGAGCCATGTGAGAAGCAAGTGTAATCAGGGAGGAGAGTAACAAGTAAGGATTCTGGAAAAGTGGGAAGTGGTCAGATGATAAAAAACTTCAAATGGCGAAGAGAACACTGTTGTCAATCCTGGAAAGAGCCCCAGAGGTGACTGGGAAGGAATGACATGGTCAGATGCATGCTGTAAGGAACTCATCTAGGGGGCTGAGTGGAGGATGGACCAGAGAGAGGACATGCTTGGGGCAGGGAGACTAAGCAGAAGGCTATTTCCATAATCACCCAGGGCTGTGGTGATGAGGCCCTGAAGCAGGGTGAGCATGCCCTCAGTGGGAAAAAGGGGCCAGACGCCAGAAAGGCTGTGAGCCTGGGTGGTGGGGATGAGGGCATCTTCAACAACGGAAAGAGATTTGGGAACGGTGGGGTGGAGGGAAGAGGACAAGCCCTGATTTAGATGTGGTGAATTTAAGATGCTTATAGGACATCCAGAAGGATATACATGTATCTATACCTATCTATGTGTGTAATATATATGTATATATATATATATACATATATATACGTATATATGTATATATATACATATATATGTATATACATACACACACATAAATACACACACATGTATAGATACGTACTCTATGCACATAACCATGTGCATAGACAATCTCTCTCTCTCTCTCTCTCTCTAGGACTCTGCTGCAGAGCAATAATAAGAAGACAGCAAGTGAGAAAAGAAAGGAGGGACAGAGTGGGTTGTTCTGCCTCCATCTCCAAAAGTCTGGAGAAACACAGGAGAAACACAGTGATATCAGGTAGCAATGAAACAGACCCAGCACCTGGTATGGTGCCAGGCACATAGTAAGCATTTGATGAATGTTAAATAGTAGGAAAATGCTGCAAAGGAACTCCTCTCCCCCATTTTAAGTGACAGAGCCATGGATCTGCAGGTGGAAGAAGCTGGGGGCCTCTGGGTAGTTCAGGTTTTTCCTGTTGTCAATACCCTCCCTAAAGTGACTGTTCTTACTCTGCACGACTCATTCGTGACTGTGTCTATGGTGCAACCCTCTAGCTGAAGAGAAGCCGTCTGGACTAGCACCTTGCCTTTGGTCTTGCATTTTCAGCACCCAGCACAGGGCCTGACCCTTATCAGGAGCTTAACAGACGCTGTCTGATTCTGGGGCTGTCACTTACCCAAGTGGTTCTCTTTGATCTCATGTGACATGCTGAGTGTGTGCTTGTGAGCTTCTCTATATCCTGGGGTGGTAGGGCAATGGAGTGACTGTGTTCTCAGGTTTTATTACTTTTCTGGGATGGGGATGAAAATCTAAGAGAGTGAGGAAAAAAAAAAATCTTTCCTCCAGTATAGCCAGGCTTACCCTGTCATGAGAAATTCTGGTTCAAGGGCTATGTACAGAGAGTAGTTAGAATTGCTGTCCTCAAATTTCCTTGTAGAAATTCACATTTCCTTTTCTTAGAAGCCTGTAGTAACTTCCAATTGCTTGTCATGCCAGAGGAAGATTCTGGAGCACTGTCTACCCAGCTGTCTTCGAAGGGGATGAGTCATCCTTAATTACCCGGTCACACTTTAACTGGGACTCTGCAATGGATTGGATGCTTTGCACGTTCCTAGTGCTCCTCAAGCTTCACAACCTCACCATTTTCCCACCACCTAGAAGGCCTTTTCACTTCCTCTTGGCTTTATCATTTTCTTCTTTCCAAAGGGTTTCTTTAAAATGCAACCTCTCCAATAAATTCTCCTGGACTAACTCCACCTGCACCTGTATTCATGTCAACAGAGGCATTAGAGAAAACAATCCTTTTTAATTGGGAAGGGACCTTTGAAGTCTCCTCTAATGTGGATTGTTTCATGTTACATGAAGAGGAAATCAAAGTGCAGCTTGGTCAAACAACTCGCTCAAGTTCACACGGCAGCTCGTCAGCGTCAGAGCGCAGATTAGAACCCAGATCCTGAACCCTGGTCTTTGGCTCTTTCTACTAAAACATGCCATACAAGAGTATTCAAAACTTAACCTGTTTATTAGAAAAAAACAACCCCAAAAAGCAGCACTTAGGACATAAACATTAAAATGTACTACCTAGTTACTGGCTGTTTCTTGTGGGATAAATTACTTAATTTCTCTGACTCTTGTTTCCTCATCTGTAAGACTGGAATATGAGCATTTGTTCTGCCTACCTCACAGGGAAGCTTTGGGGACTGTAAAATAATATAAGGCATTCTTATTATCAGGGACGCAGGAATTCAACCGCAAGCCTGGCTAGCCAAGTACACAGTGAAGGATGGACCACAAATTACGCCTTCACATCACTGCCATTTCTATTAACATCAAATGATTTATACTTCACAAACGGTGGAGTAGTTACAACACCATGCTTGCCCACGTATAGGCACCTCTCCCCATTATCTGATGTTGGAATTTAGATGGTTGGCTAGTTTGGTCACTGGCCTGTTCATCCCTAGAATAACTGCCTCAAGGCACAACTGCCATGAGAAAGAGCAAATCAGAAGTGTTCAAGTCGTGAAGGCAATATTAGATGGACTGTCTGGGCCCAACCCACTGATAAGATTTGCTCCACCTCCCCCCGAGTGAAGAGTAAACCAGACCCAGACTCTGTCCTGACATCCAATTTCGAGTCTTCCACTGTTCTCTGAGCTCTCTCAAAATGGGAGTTCTTTGTTTCACTTTGAAAAATTGGGACAAGGTTTGAGATGCGCTACTAAAGCTTTTTCTAAAAACATAAACAGTTTCTTACATGCAGACGTTGCTACTATGCTCATATAAACCAATAATGACGACTCTTCTCCAATAATGTGCTATCAGGATGTTTGTGAAACTGCACATATCTTGTTCGTACATGGTTGTTTACATACCTCTCCCCCATCAGATTCTGAGCTCCTTCAGACAGGGATTGCTTCTGCCTTTCTTTGTACCCAATGGCCCGTACACAGTAGGTGCTTAATCAATGCCTCTGCATTTGCTGAGTCTTGTCTTCTCAGAGTCATTTCCTTCCCTTCCTTAGGGAATTTAATTGAATCTCTTGTATCTGTCTGTCTCCACTCACACGACCAGTACCTTATTTCAGGTCCCTTGCCTCTGTCTCTCCACTTCAATCAAACTTCTGTGCTGCCAAAAACAAACTGAAATGGGGTCCAAATAAAGCCAAGTCTGCCCATGTCCCTCCTCCATTCAAGAATGTGGTTTTCTCTTTTGTCTGGGATAAATAAAACACAAATTCCTCAGCTTCCTTCACAATGAATGAGCTCTAGCCTGCTCTTATTCCACATGATTTCCTCTTAATGTTTCTGTCCCAATGACCTATTTTCTGTTCTCTGAACTTAGCATTCCATTTCTTAGGTTGATGCTTGGAATGCATTCCCTCCTCACTTCAGTCTCTCAGAACCCTGCATTTTCTTCAAGGCATAATTTAGCACAAGAAATACCCCCTAAAGCTTTCTCTTCTCCTTTATTAGGGTGCCTCCTGCTTTAGTTGATATTTATCCACATACCTGTAGGATCCCCTGGTTTGTACTTGCACAGTCCTTTGGGGCCAATGACTTTTTTACATTTTTGATCTCTGGACCTCCGGGGTCTAATATAGTGTATTGCACACAACAGGCAATAAAAACTTATGGAGCTGAACTGAATCAAATCCGTCAGCAGTTGAATCAGGAGACTCGGACTTAAAGAACTGGTCCCACAGCTGAGCAGCCCGGCGACCTCCTTGTAAAAGTCATTCCGCATCTGTGAAGGAGCAGGCTGCTGGACTAGGCGATGGCTGAGGCCTCCCACCAAATCCAGGATTCTTTGACAAGACAGAACAAGATGGGAGTGGGGAGAATCACACATAGCATTTTAAGAGTAAGAGCCATTCCCCAACTGATAAACGATCAAAGGATACGAAGAGGTTATTTTCAGAAGATTAATCTTTATCAACGGTTACATGAAAATGTTCCAAATCACTAATAATTAAAGAACTGCAAGGTTCCAGCTCCTTTCTATCAGATCGACAAAGCTGACAAGGAAAATGACAAATGCTGGAAGGGCAGTGAGGAAGCAGGTATGTTAACGTATTATTGGTGAAACTATGAATGGGTATGGCCTTTTGGAAAAGTAGTATCACTACAAAGCCTATATCCCATAGAGATCAACAGAAAAGGGGACCCTGAGGGACAACAATGTTTATAGGAGTTCTTTTTGTGGTGGCAAAGAACTAGAAGTGAAGGGGTCATAAACTGGGAAATGACTGAACAAATTATAGTATATGATAAGTAATGGAATAGTCTTATCCTATAAGAAATGATGAAAGACAAGATTTCAAAGAAATTGGGGAAGACTTGTACAAACTGATGTAGAGCCAGGAGAACTATAATAAACAACTTCAAGTGACCTAAGAATTCATCAATGAAATGACCAATCATGAACACAGAGGACTCATGATAAAATGAAGAAGCATGCAACCCACTTCCTGACAGCCAATGGCCTCAAGGTACAGACAGACATATATTTTACGAAGTGGACAGTGTGGGGATTATTTTTGCTTGACTACGTATATTTGTTACAAGCATTTTTTCTTCTTTTTCTTTTCATCAGGGTGGCTGGGAGAATATAGCAGGGGGAGAAAATTATGTTCATACTGGTTTTTCAAAAGTAGTTTTAGCACCAGCTGAAAATCAGAGCTTTAAAGGTTAGCTGTGTATGTCTCCTTAGGAATTTTCTTTGTTGCTGTTTGACTACCTTTCTTTACTTCCATTCATTCTAGGTTCTAAACTGAATCAGCCAAATAAAATATCAGATGTAAGACATCATTACATTTTTACATTAAAGTACAAGTTTTAGAACATATTCATCTCTTTTATTGATGTCATCTTTCCTATCAAAGACTCACTACTGGAACATTTAAAAAAATGCTTTCTAAACTCTGAACTGAATTAGAATGTGGCTTGGACTTCAAAATGACGAATACCAGTAATATCAAACAAAAGAGAAGTAAGCATGTTGTCTCTTTCAACCTCCTCATCCGTTCAGAAACCAATGCATTTCTGTCCTTTTTTTTACTTAGTATCTTAAAGCTATTTCTGAAAAAGACCTTTTCATTCTTCTCAAATATATTTTCCGAATCTCCCCATCCCTACATAAACCTGAGGAATGTGTCATTAAGTATACCCAGTTACCACAGATAGCTAAATAATAACAGCTAGCATTTATATAATGTTTTAAAGTTTGCAAAGAACTTTGCATATGCTACTTGAGCCTCACAAATAGACGGGTGTTACTGCTGAGATAGGTGTTGATAAATATTATCAACCCCATTTTACAGATGTGAAAACTGAGGCTAAGAGGTCAAGTGACTTACCTAGTGTCACACAGTTACTGAGTCTTGGAGGTGGAATCTGAACTAAAATCTTTCTGACTCAAATTCCAGCACTCTATCCACTATACTACTTAGGTGTCTTAATATATATCTATATATATATAATATATGTAACAGGTCTGCACGTTTATTTTTGATTAAATTTTCTTTTTTTATTCAGCAAAAGTCTATTCTGTCTCCCTCCCACCTCCCTGTGATGGCAGCAAAGTGGAATCTTTGTTTTGGTTTTAGTATAAAAAAATACCTCTTACAGAATCTAGCCTTTATCAACCAAGAGTCTTTACTAGAAGTAAAGTACAGAAATAAGTTTCTTTAAGTAGAAACAGTCTGTGTTTGTATTTGTATTGTTAATATGATTAAAGATCTTCCCCACCCACTAATAGGCTAGGCAATTAAGGGTAGTTTGATTAGGGAAGAAAGGCCCACATCTTTTGTTAATGAGGCACTGATTCTCAAGGGTTGGGATGCCCTCTGGCTCTAAAAAAAAAGTATAAGTACTCTGAGGGTGAGGTTTTACTTTGGGGCTTAGACTTTGGAGGGTTTGCGTGCTAGAAGCCGCTAAGCAGCCTGGCTTTGAAAACTTAGATGTTGGTGCTTCCCTCTCTGGCAACTACGGTCAGACAGTTGGACCTGTCTGCTGATTTGTTAAATATGTATTGCTTATGTCAGACAGTTTGGAAGAGCTGTCTGTTGATTTCCTGAACTAAGTGAATGACATTGTGTTTGGTTGAAGGAGATTATTAACTCCTCAAAAGTTGCCTTTCTTTTTAGAAAAGCAGATCAAAGAACCTTTGATTGCAGGCCCCTGAGTATGTTGGGGTGCTTACTGGTATACTCCCTCCCCCCAAATGAGAAGAGAAGAAAAGCAATGTCACTGTTACAAATTTCTACACTGTCCATACTTTCTATCTATCATCTATCTATGCATCCATCCATCTATGCATCCATCTATCTACCTATCTATGCATCTATCTATCTATCTATCTATCTATCTATCTATCTATCTATCTATCTATCTATGCATCTATCTGTCTGTCTGTCTACCTACCTACCTATCTATCCACCTACCTGTCTATCTATCTATGTATCCATCCATCTATCTATCTATCTATCTGTCTGTCTGTCCATCTATCTATCTACCTGGTAGCATGCTTCATCATCCCTCTGAAACACTAGTTGGTCTTTGTGCTGATCACAGTCCTTGTCTTTACCTTTACAGGGATGTTGTCACATAAACTGTTCTTGAGATTCTGCTCAATTTACTCTTCATCATTTCCTACGAGTCTTCCCAGGTTTCTCTGAAATTATTTTGTTTATCATTTTTGATACACAACAGTATTTTATAGCTATATAATTTGTTCAACTATTCCTCAAATGATAGGAATTAGCCTCAGATTCCAATTCTTTGACACCTCAAAAAACCAAAATTAAACTAAAAATATTTTTGTACCTTCTTGGAGTTTGTTTTGCTTTGGACTAACCTGTCTCTTAAGTACCTTCTCTCTAATTTTCTCTCTCCCTCCCTTTTCCTTTCTCCCCTTCCCTCCTATTTCCCTGCAGAATGAAATGTTTTTCTGTATCCAACTGGTGTGTGTGTATTCTTTCCTCCTTTGACCAGCTCAGATGAGGGTGAGGTTCAGGTGTCAGCTGCTCCCTGCTCCTCCTTGTCTGAACAGTCTTCTCCTTGCATACCCCAATTATGCTAGATTTTCCCTAATCTTCTTTCTTCCTCTCTCTTTTCATTCTTCTTTTAAGATCAACATGACATAACAGAATCACTAAACCTTCTGTCTAATTAGACTCCCCCATGACCTCTGTTAATGACAGAACATAAGCACTTTATCTATGTTTAGTCCCTTACCACGGTTTATTTGTGTCTATATTTTTTTTATGTTTCCCTTAACTCCTGCGTTTGAACTTCAAAGTTTCTATGCAGTTCTGTTTATTTCATCAGGAAAGCTTAGAAGTCCATTTCCCCCATGTTGGATGATGCTCAATTTTTCTGGGTAATTAATTTATTCTTGGCCTCTGCCTTCTGGAATATATTCCAAGCTCTCTGCTTCTTTATTGTGGTGGCTACTAAATTGTGTGATGCTTATCGGGACTCACTGGTCCTGCAATTCTTTCTTTCTGGCTCCCTGCAGTACACGTTGTTTTTTTTGTTTATTTTTACCTAAATGTTTGAGATTTGACTCTAAAGCTCCTGGGTTTCTTTCAGGGGGTGAGCAGTGGGTTCTCTTTATTTCCACTTTGAGAGAGGATGTCTAGGTTTTTTTTTTGGTTTAGTCTTCAGATAGTCCAATGATTCTTCCATTTTTTTCTTCTTCTTAATCTCATTTTCCAGGTCATTTTTTTGTTGTTGTTGCAATGAGATACTTTATACTTTCATTTTCTTCTATTTTTCAGTCTTTTTTATTTGTTTTTAAGATTTCCTGATGTTGTGTAGAGTCCGTGGCTTCTATTTGGTTAATTCTGCTTTTTCAGTGATTTGTTTTCTTGGGTAAGGTTTTATATCTCTTGTGCTAAACCGTTACTTTCTTTCAATTCTTTCTTCCAGAACTCCCATTTCTTTTCCATTTTTTTCTTATAACACTCTCATTTCATTTATAAAAACATTTTTAAACACTGAATTTTTTCAACTCTTCATCTACGAATCTATGATCTTTTAATTACATATGCTTGGAAATCCTCTGTCTCATTAAAGATCTATTCTACTACCTTCTGGAATACTGTATTCCAAGTTCCTTGGGTTTTTGGTTCTTTTCTGGAGAAATGGACTTGTGAGATTAGTGATCTTCTAAGTGACATATTACTAACTCTCACTTTCCATTAGACATGTTAAGAAAAATATAAGAGGGAGAGTTTAAGTATATTTTTACTGTTGCTTGTATATCACTGTAAATGCCTATGATACAGAGAACATTTCAGTAATTCCTGTTTGAAACCCAAGATGGTATAGTAAACAGAGCCCTGGGTTTGGAGTCAGGGAGACATAGTATATCAAGACTGATGCTAAACAGGACCCAAGTGAAAGCCTCAAACTCGACTGGCAAAACTCCCAAGTGCTCTTAGAAATGGGATGGGGAAATATTTAACACCCTGAAAGACTATCTCTTTGACTCATTTGCTTAGGAGCAGGCCATTTTAAAGGTAAGGAAAAGAAGGCACAGAGGTCAGTCACTAGCTTGCCCAGGGTTACCCACTAACAACTAGGAGCAAGTACTAAAATTTAGCTTTGCTGACTCTAAGGCAATATGTATACACACACACACACACACACACACACACACACACACACACGTATACATATATATCATATTAAAAACAGGCTACCACATAAATTCATGAGTGTGGCCATGAGATCTATAAAAATATTCATTTAAAAATTTACTAGTACCTATGATAACACATTATTTTTAATAAATGGTGTAAGGAAGAACATTTAGCTCAACAGAGGTTTCCCACCTTTTTAGCCTTCAAGATTTAAAGTAACTTTACTTTAAATCTTGAAGGCTAAAAAGCTGACTCCATGTTGTTAGAGCAACAGGAAACATACTTACATATTGTTTTTGTAGATAGTTTGTTATAAACCAACAAATTACAATTGAATAGGCTGGTCTGTAAGTGAGGTAAAGGGTAACGTCTACCACAGACCCAGGCATTGAGACACTGTTAGAAGTTACCAAGGTGGGGCAAGTGTATAAAATGTATTTATTCCCTAAAATGTTGAAGGGAAAAACTTCTCCCCCTTCCTCAGTGTTTTATAGGCTTTTCAACTTTAAGTATGTAACCTAAAAACTTCAGCTAGATCTTTGTTGTACCTCACGGGTCTTGCTAGGTCATTATCCTGTAAAGTACACTCTGCATATCTCCCAGGAAAGGTTCTCTACTACCTAATACCAAAAACTCTCAGTAGATTGTTGAGCCTTACAAATCTTAGTTTCTAGTCTTATAGACACAATTCAGCAGAAGAGTCCTTTGCTGACACCATTTATGATCTCCTGTTTTCTTGTACTTTCTCAGAAACCGAGCAATCAGCAAGAGACAGAGGCCTGAGTAACTGAATTGAAGAATGCATGGCAGGGAGTACAGAATGGAAGAAGACTGGAAAGGTGGGAGAGGGTTGGGCTAATGAAGGGCTCTGAATGTCAGACTGAGAATTTTGTATTTGTTCCTAGAATGTGTGTGTGTGTGTGTGTGTGTGTGTGTGTGTGTGTGTGTGTGTGTGTGACATGGTCAGATCTGTGCTTTAGGAAATCACTTTAGTGGCTGAATGGATTGGAGTGGGGAGAGACTTGAGGTGGGCAGACCCTTCCATCAGCTATGGCAATTATCCAGGTATGAGGTGATGAGGGTCTATACCAAAATGGGGGCAGTGTTAGAGGGGAGAAAGGGGGTATATTGGAGAGATGCTGCAAAGGTGAAATCAACACGCCTTAGCAAGAGATTGGAATGGGAGTGGAGGGGCAGGGTGAGAGAGTGTGAGGAGCCTGAGAGGATGGTGTTGCCCTTTTCAGTAAAAGTGAAGGGAGAGAGGGGGAGAGTTAGGGTGAAAGATAATGAGTTCAGTTTTAGACATGCTGAAGTCTACTGGACACAGAGTTTGAAATGTTTGGGAGATGTGAGATTGGAAGTCATCAAAGAGGTTGGGGCAGAAATGAGAGATTTGAGAATCATCGGCACAAAGATGGTCATTAAATCCATAGGAGCTGATGGGATCACCCTGAGAAGTAGTATAAAGAAGAAGAGAAGAGGGCCCAGGGCAGACCCTATGGGAAACCTGTGATTAGAGAATGTGATCCACATGAGGCTACAGTAAGGGAGATGAGGATGGAGTTGTCAGATAGGCAGGAGGAGAACCAGTAGAGAGGGTGTCTTGAAAATCTAGAGCAAAGACAGTATCTTGGAAAAGGGGGTGATTCAGTGTTAGAGGCTACAGAGAGGTCAAGGAGAGGGAAGGCTGAGAAAAGGCTACTGGAGTTCATAACTAAGAGACCACTGACAAGTAACTCGGGAAAGAACTGATAAAAGTCAGGAGACAGTTTTCAAACAGAACTCATTATCTTTCCCCCCAAACATTCCTTTCTTCCTAATCTCCTTAAATATCTTCAAGAAGACCATCATTCTCCCAGGTTCACTACATTGAGATCACCCTCATCTCTTCACCACTCATCCAATACACTGACAAATCTTATCCCTTCCACCTTTGTTTCATCCCTCTCCATTCCTTTCTCTGCAGCCACAGTGCCCCACTCCCATTCAGGCTGCCTCTCACTCGGACAACGACCACAGCATCTTTACAGTTCTTTGGTCTCATGTTTTTCTCCTTTGCAGTCCAATTAAACTACAGTGATTTTCCTAAAGCATTCCTACCATTGTACTCAATAAATTCCAGTGGCTCCCAAGTAGCTCTGGGAATGCTCTGCCCTTTCAGGTCTGTCTCTGAGTGCCTAGTTCCCTGGCTTCCTCAAGACTCAGCTCAAACCCCACCATCTGCAGGAGGACTCTCTTGGTTTTCCCAGCTGCTAGAGATATTACATTCCATTTAACATTGCATATATTGTGGATACATCTCATTATTTACATGTTTTATCTCCCATAAGAATAAAAGCTCCTTGAGGGCAGGGATTGCATTACACTTTTATTCTGATAGTTTAGCAGAGTGCCTGGTATATAGCAAAAATTTAATTAATGCTTCTTGACTGACTGCAGCACATTCAATGCATAAACAAGAAATCTTCAAATCTAGAAAGAGAGTAAGTACACTGTAAGCACCCATGAGGAATGGAATTCTGCTTAGAAAACGTCATTTGTCACACCACAACCCAGTTTTTCCTATATCAGTCACACAAGTGTGTTAGTTCATCTCCCCATTACAGTCCATATTCTCTTCTTTCTATCAAGCATCCGAAATCAGCAGCCCATGTCCCATTTAAACAAAATCTGCTCCATCTAATATACATTCTACACTATCCACCACAGTCTACCTCATATCTACTATATATCATATAAAATCCATATTACATGTATCCTGGGTTTCAGCTTGTAGCATTTTGTTTAAGAATTGGAAAAAACGACGTTTGGGATCTATGTGCCTAGGAGAGCAGCTGAGTCTGTCTGAGAGCCTTGGAAAGGAAAAGATAGTCTTCATTTTTGCCTCAAGAAATTGTGGAATTCTATGTGTCTCTCTTTTCAAGTAGGAAAGGTGACTGCATTCTCTTCTCCAATGCTTTTGCACTACCTCCATTCTTTATGAGACCACACAGGGTTGCATCATTGTTATTTCTACCAGTTAGAACAGTATCATGCAAAAAGTTCCAGGCTTGAAGTCTGGGTTACATATATACAGTATTCCAAAAGTCTTAATGCTGTTGGAAGCTATTGAAGACTTTTGAGACACACTGTATAACATTAAGCTTAAAATGAAAAAAGATGTAATAATCATTAGAAATAAAAACCTTTCACCTAAAACAAAAGTCTGTCTCAAATCCAGGAGCCAAGGAAAGGCATAAATTGGAAGAACGGCTGCCTACGAACATAAATTTGGTATAGCAGAAAGGGTGCTGAGTTTGGAGTCAGAACGCTTAGGCTGCAATCCTACTCTCCTGCTATGTGGGCAAGGCCCTCGAACTTTCAGACCTCAGTTTCCTTGTCTGTTACATGATGCCTGAGGTCTGTTCCAGCTCTAAATTTGTTACTATATAATGTCACCCACTTGCTGTTTGCAAATCACCTTATCTCCCTGAGTCTCAGTTTATGCATCTCTAAAATAAAGAGATTGAACAAGATGACTGCTAGGGCTATTCTATCCTTCTATCATTCTCAGATAAAAATAGTTGAAGTCAATTTAGATGAATCTAAAGCATAAAAATCAGATTATGACATTTATGTAAAGTTATCCTTAAGGGGTGAACAACTGGTGTGAATTATATGGGACCAGAGCCTCTTTTTCAGTCTTTTGCCCATTTCCACTTTTATTGAAAACTACCAAAGGGAGCAGGAAAGGTAAGGGTCAAACCTCTCCCCTCTCCTCATTGTTAGCCCTATGTTAGAGAAAAGAGGTGAAGGGATGACCACACAAGAATGTCAACTTTTCTACCTAACCGATCTTCCAATCAACGAGAAATGCCAGCTTCCAAGTCCTGCCGACATCTGGTTTTCACATGTTTAGATACAAGCAGTCTTTGAAAGATGGCAATCTAAAGGTGTGCTCATAAGTTGACTATTGGGATCTCAAAATTCATTTTCCCAGAAATTAAAATGATGACAGTAGCCTACAAAATTAAGTTTAATCCATACTGTAGATCCACATTGTCCTATTCTGACATGTAGGTTGCATGACAGCGCATTGAATTAGTAAACACATACATGCTAATATAGAACATATGCTAATATGTAATATGTATACATGCAAATATGTGCATATATATATGTCTGTCTGTCTCTGGAAGGGAAAGCAATGATTCGGGCCTAGAAATGACTAAGAGGGGGAGACTGAGTTGGATAACAGTTGGTAAAACATCCAGGGTATCAAAGATGTTGGGATAGCCTCTGATACAAAAACTCATCTTTTGAACATTGGTATTTTCCTGGATAGGTGCAAATCGTGGAATGTTTTGACCTTTAAAGAATCAAAACTGCAGGAGACCTAAAAGGTAATACTGCCCTGGGCCTGAGGGTTATAAGCAGATAGGAGTGTTGGATGCTTTTTGCCAAGGATGATATTATGACAGAAGTGGCACAGATGGTATCAGTCATGATATATAAGACTAGAAAATTCTGGCATGTAATGAGAGTGAAAGATGAAAGACCCCCTTGAGTGTTGCAGAATCATTCACAAAATACTGAAAGGCCCAGAGGAAGTCCCCTGGGCTGCTGCATAGGTCAAGAACTGCAGAGGGTAAAGGCACAGATGGACTGTGGTTTGCACTGCAGGAGTGAGGACCCATACTGAGGGATTCATCAATATATCAAAGCACCTGAAGCACAGTAGTTCTCTGATTAGCTAACTATCATCGATTGTAGTGTTCCTACAAGACAAGGTTCTCAGAGCAGTAATCTAGGTTGCCAGGGACACAGCATCTTCCCTGCTGCAGGCCTAGCTGTCTGACTCTTCTCTCCAAATCTGCCATTTAGAGAGAATGGTTTCTCCATTATGAAGGTTCAAGTGTAGTCTCCTATGCTTATGTCAGAAGATTCAGGAGCTGGGGGTACTTGCGGTGAGACATAAGGATGAGGATCTGAAGATGAGCCTCTAAGGCTTGAGGAAGGAATAGACAGGGTCCGAGAGACGGTCAGATGCCAGGATGAGGCTAGGAAAGAGGGGTGGTAGTAAGGCACTGCACTGAGAAAGGAGTTATTCCCCACAAACTAAAAAGAAGTCTCTTCTTCTTTTTTCCTATCCTCCTCCCTTTTCTATCCCATGCATCCTCTCCCTACTTCCTTTTTGCTGAGTTGAGCGAGGTTTTGGGATGGGTCTTCCCTCCCCCTCCTCTGTTACTCACAGATGTAGGCATAAGTATGCCAAGAAGAGGCGATTAGGCTGGTGACAGAAGAGTGCTCTCCCTCTGTTCATTACTCAACAGATGAAGAGAAACACAGGGATGTGGGGTTAGGAGGGAGGTGTCCAGGAGTGGTGGTGCCAGAGAGGCACAGTGGATAGGGCTGAACCTGACACTGATATCAGGAGTTGTTGCCATTCAGTAGTTTCAGTCCTATCTGACTCTTTATGACCCCATTTGGGGTTTTCTTAGAAGAGATCCTGGAAAAATTTGCCGTTTCTTTCTCCAGCTCATTTTACATAAAAGGAAACTGAGATAAACAGGGTTAAGTGACTTGCCCAGGGTCACATGCTATTAAGTGTCTGAAGCCAGATTTGAACTCAGGAAGAAGAGTCACTCTAACCACTATGTCACCTAGTTGTATTTAAATTCTGCCTTAGATATTTAATAGTTGTGTGTTCAAAAGCAAGTCACGTAACTTCTCAGTCTTAATTTTTTCATATATATAACACAGGAACAGCAAATACTTATACTATCTACCTCACAGAATTATTGAGGAAAGCATTGTACAGGAGTTATTATTGTTAATATTGAGGAAGGAACTTCCATTGACAGTAGGAAGTGGTGGAAGGAAGAGAATTCACATCTCAGGTGAACATCTGCATGTAAAGGACCCAACAAAGATGCCACTTCTATGCGTGGGAGGGCAAGGTACTGGCACCAGGTGTGACTTTAGTTTTCCTTTCACTATAAGCTCAACTAAGATCAGGTAATTAATTGTACTGTATGTTAGCTGCACTGTAAGCATCTGAAGTTAACAAAGGAAAAAATGCAATAAACATTTGTATTTATACCTTTGAGATGTATTTTATCTCCCTAGACTCAAAAACAGCTTAGAATTAATTATGAAGGGTTTTGGAATCCATCCCCTCCTCCAGTTGTCTCCATTTCAAAGATATTATGAAGAAATCTAGAGTGATTTTGAAATATCTGTATAATTTATAGTTCCGTGAGAGGTGCTGATGGTAAGTTATCTTTTGAATAACTTCTTAACTAAACTCTTTAAAGAATGTAAATGCCTTCTTTCTCTTAAAAAGCACTGACAAGTTAGTATAATGCTCTTTATTTTCCATTATATCACCATTAGTCACTGCATTATGGTGGTTTGTCACAGAATGTTTTAATTCTTTGATAAAAAAAAGTAATACAAAGGCCTACATTTTGCTATTTATTTCAAAAGCAGGCAGGAAAGTCTTTTGAAGTAAAAGTACATGCTGTTAATCACAGCACACAGATGCTTAAACTTAGCCCATATTAATCTTAGACTGTCATAGTATACCTGGGCAAGAAAAAGAGCTCCTTAATCTATGCAGCCACACAAAGTGAAGCGTGAAAATACCAGGTGAATTAGACTTTTGCAAGAGAGAAACTAGCCATCAATAGAAAGCCTATCCTAATGTCAGATTGATCATCACTTGGATTTGATGAAAAGGGACCTTTCTGTTCAAAACAACAGCGCCACTCAGTGGCTTGACAGCAACAGTGACTTGGTAGGCACTACAAATGGAAAATAAAGGAAAGCAAAAATGGCCTTGGGGTTTCTTGGAGAACACAATGATAATGCTACAGGCAAACAGAGATACACTATGTCACCATAGTGACTGTACCTTGGAGGTCAGTTAGAGTCTGGACAGGAACAGAAACCTGAGCATCGCTTCCTGTAACTACATCTCCTAGATTTCATAAGAAAAAAGAATTAGATTTCATAAAGAGAAGTAACAGAATGCAATTTCTCTCCCTCTTAAGGGTTGAAAGACTTTTTCATTCTATCCAACCCCTGAAAACCCAGAACACAACTTGGAAAAATCAATGGAAAAATTACTCTAAACAAGGAACAAATTAAAAAATAAAAAAGTTATCCTTTAAGTCTTTTTTTTTCCCCAAAGAAAAATCAGTTTTCATCAATCCAAAGGTACCATAACAAAGTATCTGCTATGTGCATTTCATTATTTCTTTAGGTCTTGCAAAATGATCCCCTCCTTAAACAAAAACAAAGCAATTACCAAAGTGTTATAGTCATTCCTTTCTAAAAAATATTGAGTCACCTAAAAATGAGCTTCCTTTTATTTATATTTATTAATATTATTTACATTTATTAAGAAGCAGGCATGCTTTAGAAAAAGAATTTTCTCTCACATCAGAAACCATTTATCTTTAAGTAGACTCAAGCGCTCTCAGGTACTAGATAAAAGTGTTTTTAAAACGGTATAGATCAAGTGCACATTTTTAGTTGCAAATTAAGTAATTAAAAGATCTGATGAGCTACTATACATATTTGGGAATGTCAACATACCAAAAAATACAAGGGATGGCACTCTCCTGAACCCATGGTTATTACTTTGGGTGAAACTTCTATTACAACTTCACCCTGTCATGTGTCCTGCTAAGAAAGAAACGTTCAAAGCCAAGAAGGACAAAGGAACACAGGAGAAAAGTGGGTGACTCAAGGGCACGGAGGAGTAAGAGGAGTCTATCTCCTAGAGCCTCCCTCTCCCCTTCCAAATCCTGTGAAATATTCAGAACACAACCCAATTTAGAAAGGAGGGCCACAAAGCTTTTTGTTCCTCATTGGTTACAGCCATGTTTTCTTGAGGGCTAGCTCAACATTCAGCATAATCAGTTTAATATCAATAGACTGTTTCCCCCTATATAAAATAATACACACTCCTATTTTACTTCATGAATAACTGGTGCATAAAAAAGTAGTGATGTCCAGTCTTTTAAACTGGTTTCACACACACACACACACACACACACACACACACACACACAACTACATATAATTAATGGGTTCAGTGGTTCCCCCTTTGGTATTTACACAATAGTGAGAAATTCATTTCTGAATTAAATGACATCCCCTCGGTGCCCTGGGCACTTGCTTTAGCTATGATTTGCAACATGATCAGCTCATTTAGAATTTGCTGGGTTGTAATTACATTCCCACAGATCAATTAATAGCATCCCCTTTTATATTCCTCCTGTCACTAAAGTAAAGTAAAACATCTGCCTGACAGGAGTTTAGAAAATAAAAAAGGAAGGAGGAGTCTGTGGACTATAAAATGGTCATTAATTGACAAATTAAAATCCCTCATTCCTCCTCCACAGTTGACTTTCAGTGATCTGCTTTCATCCCTTTCATCTGCTTTGTTAATACCTGCAGAGGCACGTACAGCCTCCCTTGCTACCCCTGGGTCACCTCCTCTTGCTGCCTTAGTATGTGGTCAGGGAATGCAAGCTCATTTTAATCTCATCCAGAGTCCCACGTAATCAGGGAGGCAAATCTGTTGTCCCCTGAACCACAGAGTGTATTTCAAGTCAATCATAAATTAGTTTTGGATTATCCATAACACTGTTCTTCTATATCAGCATGAATAATCAAGAAGTGGAATATGTTATGAAAACCACAGAAGCATTTTTATATTTGTAAACAACAATTTTTCAAAACTTGTGAATTTTTCAGCAGAGTACGCTAAAAAAGATATTACATTTTCCCCCCCTCAAAGGCACTGTGCGTATGACTGATTACTGCGTCTACAGATAGCTCTGAGATAATTTAAAATCATGTCCCTAATACTAGGTCTTCTGAAAGGCTGACTACTGTGCTGTTTAACAGACTGGCTGATACCGTTTCAGATTTATCAATGAGGTAATATAGTTGGGCATACTTGGGAGGAGACATGAGCACTCAGAGATTCTAGCAAAGAAGAACGTTGCGTCCTAAAAGGTTCTATTTTAAAGACCTGTAGAACTCAGTCAGAGGAAGGGCCCTTAGAGATCATTATCACTCAGTGCCCTCACTTTACCGATGAGGAAACTGAGGCCCAGAGGAATTTGAGACTCACCCTGGGATTACAAAGGTAGGCGTGAAAGAGTTGAGGCCTGGTTCCCAGTCTCATGCTCTTCCTTCCTGTTTGATTTCTGATATATCTACCCTCAAGGTAACTCACCAAAGAAGGCTGTACCTGAGTTTTGTATTTTTAAAATGTGCCAAATGTCCCCCCAGAAAAGAATGGTGTAAACAGTGTGTATACAGAATGAGGCTATCACTACTCAGAGAAAGAGGAATTTCGTGCAGCTGGCTCTGCTAGTGGCTAACTATGTCACTTTGCTCTCCAGGCAGGCCTCAGTTTTCCTATATGTAAAACAAGAGATTGGACTAGATAATCTCGGATTATCTATCTAGCAGCTCCATCTACGATTCTGTGAAAACACGGAAAGCTCTTACAGACGACCACTTTCTTTCAGTCTAGGGATCAGTTACAAAATACCCTAGTGATCCTCGTGTTTCAAACACTTTGCTTAAGTGTTCTGTTGTCTCCCTGCGACTGGGGACCGGGTTTTCATCGATTGTTCCATCTCTTAGCACTTCCTCTCTCACTCAGTGGTATTAATACTTGACATTTCCTTAGAGACCCAACTTTATTCTGCTAGTCATTTGGCTTGGTTCCTCAGAAAATTTAAAATACCGTACTTAGAGACTCTCTGACTCATTTGCTTGCCATCAGTTAGAATTACTACTGACTATAGCTTGTTATCAAAGCAATATTGAAATGATATTTGTTTGGAACAATAAAACAGTACAATTAAGAAATATATAAAATAACATTCATTTCCATTCTGGAAGTGGGCATGTCTCCTGGCATTAAAATACATTTACAATACGCTAATGATTTTAAGTCTCCCTTTCTTTAAATCATGTATGATGGCTCTGCATTAACAAGGAAGGAATATAATTTAAAGCAGGCATTCTTGTGCAAGGTAAATGGAAAAATTTAATAAAAATCAAAATACTGATTATGTAATAACTAAAGCTAACAAAATCGAGATGTGAATAGAGCAAAGGCAGAGGTAAACCAGTATTAGGAAGGAATGCTGGTGTGTGTGTGTGCGTGGGGGCAGCGTGTGTGCGTGGCGACACCCCAGTTAGCCAGCATTCTTAGGCAAAAGAAGTATCAACACGAGTGGATTTTCTGGACACCTGATGTTTCTCTCTCTCAGCACAGGCCTATTAAAGGCTTAATCATCCTGCTGCCTTCTCAGACCAAGTGCATAGAATGTTAACTCTATTTTTATGTCTCAGGATCATATTAATGACCATGTTTCTCCCATGGAGGCCCTACAGGTCGTGGTTCCAGATAGCTCAGTTTCTGGGCTCCTCAAGTCTCCCTGCCTCTTGTTTCACAAGGGAGCTGCCAACACTGCCAACCTTTGCCACTGTTGGTGAACCTGCCTTTCTCAACTATTCACGCTTCTTTCAGCCACTATGTAAGGTACAAAGGAGGAAAAGTACCATTAGACCCATTTTATGGATGAGCTGTTGAGCCCAATCCCCTGGTCTGAGAAGTCAGTCAACTAAGCCTCTTGCAACTGGGCAAAAAGGAAAAGGAAACAAGGTGCCCAGGAAAGCCTCTCCGAGGACTTCGGCTACGCAGGTCTTTCTCATTCTGTTCAGGTTCTTGGTAGCAATCTCACCAGGCCTGATGACTGAGTCAGTGATCTCTGGTTGTGAAAATGTCATTACCGTATTAGGTCTGAGCTTTGTCACATCAAACTTCAGTCCACAGTAGGGTGACCCACCCAGGCTGGCTCTGTTATCTCAGAAGGCCTCTCCTGCACGGTAGTGCCAATAATCACAAGTTTAACACTGAGCACCGCCACTCTCACACTATATTACAGATAGCCTATTATCTGATGCTCCCTAAGCATCCAAAGGGCTTACCATTGAATGATGATACCTGAAAACCCACACATTACTTTTTAACAGTGCTCTTAATTTAGGAAACCAAACAAATGGATTCTAGCTTAAAACTGGATTAAAACACTGAATTAAAAATGACTTTAAAATATTTATCACCTGAATGAGGTATTTTAGAACTACAGGTCTTTTTTTTTTTTTTAATAAGAGGCTTAAGAAATTCCATCTTATGATAAAAGTTTTCATCTGCTTCACTTGCATTCTTTTCTGTACCTTTGCTGAGTTGAACTGGCATGCTCTCTGATTTCATCATTCTTTGCTGCTGCATCTGCTGGGGTGGGTGATGGTGCCGGGGGGCCTCTGCTGGGGTCCTGACGGTCATCACAGCAGGAGAGCTGCCAGTGTTGCTGCTGGGTACAGGACCAACAGCATTGCCTGTGGTCATTGCTGGTCCAATTAACTTTCTGCCAAAATTCAGGAGGCTGTTGGAGACCTTGTTTATGTTCAGAGGGGCAGCTTTGGCATTAGCCCTGAAAAATAAGGTACAAATGAAGGGGTCAGATACTGCAGAAGTGAAAGAAGATGACTTGCAACACTAGGCACAGTTCTCCCACCCCCATCCACTTAAGCAGTGATCCAAATAATAGCCTCACAGCAGAGAGAATCACCAGAAGTCTAAACAAAAGACATAGTTACACAGTATGTCTACAAACGAATGAGATGCTGTGTGTGGTTTATGGAGAAGTGTTAATATTCTGCTTTGGACTTTGTATAAAAGATACATGCACACCTCTAGTCTACATTCATCAAAAATTGCTAAGTTGGATTGATTAGCCTGAAGCCAGGGAACGGGTTTTCCCCCACCTTGGATTGTCCATCAGTGTCTAGCAAAGTACTTTTCACATCATAGGTAGGCAATCAATAAACATCTTCACTCAAACTGGGAATGAAAAAGGAAATCTCCTAATTCATTGCTGGAAATTTTTACTTTACTTCAGTGCTCGGTTCATGGCAGCGACTCCTGGCAGGGCCGCTATGTTATCCATCATTCTGAGGGGTCTGCCCTGGTCTTGCGGTACCACGCTTGTAAGTAGAATCTATAGCCCCTCTAGGAAGCCAATCATTTTTTGGCTAAATGCCAGACATGAGCCTGTTTCCTTGTTTCAGACTATTTTAGCCAGAATATACTCCAACACTTTAGGACCTGTGATCTCATTGCTGTGACCAATACTTCCATTTGTGTACTAGCAAGGAAATCCTTTTCCAAGCAGATAACCTTCATAAGTTGCTATAGCTGAGAAAAATGAGCAGCAAGTGGCCCCTCTAGGGATGAACTTCTCCAGACTTAGCTCTGTTGATCCTCAGATGACAGTTCTATCATCTGTCACGAGGCCCACGCTTGGTCTTCTCCAATTTGACAATACCTGCCAGAACGTACATTTCAAAGGCAGAGCACTGAGACCTCTGGTGCTTATCGACCATTTCACCTCTGTGGCCTCAGTTTCCCTATCTGTAAAAGAGGGGGTGAATAAGATGGCCCCTGAGGTTCATTCTACCTGTAATTCAATGATCCTTTGATTCTAAAAAGTGAGGGTCAGCTCCATGTCATGAGGAAGCAGTGGGTTCAGGTTGGTAGGGCTTAGCTATGAAAAGAAAGGAGCTATTTTGTATACTTTATAAAAGGTACCTGAAAATTAGGCTTCCTGAAAGAAACATGGGTAACCTAGTTTGTGATTTACTTGTGTAATATATTTTCTATTAAAATTCTGATGCCTATTGCCTTGTCATGACATGGCAGAGACTGTGAGTCACTAGCAGAGCATGACTCTGGTAGGGTCTACCAAAGTTCTGCATAGAGCCCTGTGATGAATTGTATGTATGTTATGTTATCTGAGGACCAGACAAGTGAAGTAGATTTTGAGGTCCATCATCAGAGGGTTGGTTGTGAGGTGATGAATTGTTTCATACACTGCAACAGCCTATGTGTGGAGTTGCAATCCTTTTAGGGATGGGTGTCACTCAATGTGATGAAACTCTTTATGTTTCTATGGAATTGAGGTCTTATCCTTGTGAGGATCCCATGCCCTCTAGTGGTCAACCTGACCATGATTTCTTATACTATCTGACTCTCATCTATGTCCTTTCAAAAATCCTTTCCAAGGCCTTGGGGCCTCTTTCAGAAATCCTGACCTTGTGTGGACACCAGTGGAGCATGTGGGCCGTTCATCCTGTGGGTACTCCTGCTGCATGACTAGCCCATGTCCTCTTCTACTCACTCATTCCTCTCATAGCCCCCGTATGCCACTTTTCCTGTGCAATCCTTTGTAATATGTTGTGGTCTACTTGCCCACCATGTGTTCCTTCATTGCCTCCTGGCAATTTAATTCTTTGGAGAATGCTACATTCTGTGACTCAGAGTTACACGGGATCACTGGAATAAGAGGCTTTTGTAAAACAAAATGCCACCTTAAGTTTTAGGGCTTAAAGGTTCTTCTTCCACAAGATGTTTCCATGTATATAGCAGAATCATGTGGTTACACACGTAAGAGATGCAACAACAGAACAAAGTCTGCTCCACGACTTTCAAATAACCAACATAAGTGAGGTGGCAAACAAGATTTTCTGTTGTTCAGCCATTTTAGTTGTATCCAACTCTCCATGACCCCATTTGGGGTTTTCTTGGCAGAGATACTGGAGAGATTTGCCATCTCCCTTTCCACCTCATGTTATATAAGAGGAAACTCAGGCAAACAGGATCAAGTGACTTGCCCAGGGTCATACAGTTAGTAAGTGTCTGAGGCTAGAATTGAATTCAGGTCTTCCTGACTCCAGGCCTGGTGCTCTATCCACTATGCAACCTAGATACTCAACAAGAATATATGTGTTTGTTAAAGGGGCTTGCTACAATAATGGAGGATATGCAATCCTGAGTCCACATGAAAGAGGGGTTCTCTACTGATGGTGGGGTCTTACAGAAGCTCCTGTTTACAGTTGACAATGTGCTGATTATACTAAGACCTGGAGCCCTGTAGTGTCTCCAAATGGGAACCATAATCATTCAGAAGGATCCAACTTAAAACCATCCAGAAGAAAAACCAAATGGAACAATGTCTATTGTTTAGACTTTAACACGTGTAGCACTTGGATTGGCAACCCACAGAGCTGGTCCACAATCACAGACATGTTGGGCAGAGAATGTAGGAGAACAGTGTGCCCTATAGGTCCAGAATGGAACAGGAAAAAGAGATCCCAAATTGCTTTTGGGAAATTTTGCAGTGCTTTCTCCTGATTCCAAACTTCTACCTAAAACCAAGCTGTATCATTTTAATAATGAACTAATAATTAAAAAAAACAATTAGCATTAGCTAACCAGTACTAGTACAGCAGAGTGGAACACCATCACAGAAAAAATGACAGCTTCCCAGAAGATCCTCGAAGAGCCCGAAGGAGCCACTTACCCCCACTCCTGTGTTCCATTTGTCAGACGACATTTTCATTTCTTCCAGTGAGTAATAAAGAGAGGTTCTACCATAACATGAAAGCACTTCCGGCTTATTTTACTTCTCAGCTTTAAAAGTCAAGATTCATAATTCACCAATATGAAGAAGTTATAATGTTGTTACCCTTTTTTATAAACAAAAATGTACTAGTCAAATTCCCATATTGCCAGCTGTAAAATTTATATGTTGATAAAAGTACTAAGAAACTGCTACAAGCGTTGTCAAGAGACTAGAGTTAATGTATCTTCATTACTACTAATAACACTTACTACAATTCACTAAAAACATATAGATCAAGCTCACTCCTGCAGGCAGTTTTTCATTTGGACAGCAGCACTTAGGAAGGGAGGAGCACTGTTTTCCTACTTGGAACATTTGCATCATTTGTAAACCATATCTCCTTACTTTTAACTATCCAATGTTTTAGCTTTTTTAGATCCTGAAGAACTTCGTGGAATTTAAAAGCAACTTTATTTCATGAATTTTCAGGATGTAAGCAAAAACAATATGTCAATATGGTCAGCATGCTATCCATGCTTTTTATAGAAGAATTTTTATCCCAATGACTTAAACAGAGCTGCATACCCATTAGCATCACATCAAGATTTTTTCACATTAAATGCATTAACTCATGTTTTCTAATTTAACTTGAGGTAAATCTGTCTTTATTGTTGACAATGATGATATGAAAGATAATACTATGTCAAGTCAGGTCCATTAAATTAATGGAAATAAAGAATAATCAGAGATGATGTTGGATAGGAAGACTAGATTGGATTAAGCATGGAGTACAAGATGGAAATGAGCAGAACCAAAACTCTTCAACAAGAGGATTGAGGAATTTTCAAGGCACTGAATATCTGTATTTACTTGTGTACTCTGTGGTTGCATTGGAAGTTACAGCTTTTGAAGGGCTTCACTGCTGAGAATTAAAAGGATGGCTTTGGAGAGAAATTAGAAAGGCTAGTCAATGCTGAAAGCAATTTGCCTCTTTATTTGGTGTGTTTAAGGGAACATCCCTAAAGTCATGAAGCTTAAATGGAGCTATCCAAGGGCTACAGGAAGGAATGTGAAAGGATGTAATCAGAAAGCCCAAACAGGACAGGGTATGTGGAACCTGGTCATAGTGAACAGCAGGACAAAATATAACCAAAACTCAGAAGTCACAGGTATCAGGTGGGGGTGTCCTGTAAGGGGCTGATCCAAGTACTTGGTCAAACTCTCACTGAACTCACCTTCACTTAATCAATCCATCAGCTATCATGAAGAGGACCAAGTATGTTGGAGGTCTTACTGGTTTCAAAATCACAGGCAGGGATGTGCCTATTGCTGGAGAAATAGACATTGCTAGCATAGAGGTATCTACAGAGGTTTCTGACAGGTTTCCATAAAGGAAAGGAATTCCAGGTAAAAGAAAGGTATTATCTTTCTCAAGAAAGACAACCTGAAAAAAGTTTCTGTGCCGCAAAAGTAGAGAAGATTGGTAATCTTGTCAAGCTTTCTCTAACTCTACAGAAAGGTGCATCACATAACATTTGCTCTGCATCGAAGTAGTTCCTTGGGAGAACCTTAGGATCAAGGAAACAAACTATGTGGTTTATGAAACCATTTAAAAGTTGATCCCCTAAATCACCATCTCCTGAAAGACAAGGCCAATGTAAACTTGGTCTGGAAATTCAGAGAATCTTTTGGAGCCAAGAAAGGGAGTGCCTACTTACCTACCTCATCAAAGGGTCAGGGTGTCTCTAGTAAACTACATGCTTTCCATTATGCTTCTTGCTCAGGACAAAAAAATCAAACTATCATATGCATTAACATTTCTACTATTTCTTAGAAAACAGACTAATTCACCTTATATCCTGGTCATCTCTCAAAATAAACTGTCATTTCCTAACCTACACTTTGGATCTATGATCTTACTGGTAGGGATATATTCGCAACTGATGCAGTGTACATAATCCATCTGTGCTTTCTAACCCTTGGGATTCTAGTCGTCATAAATCCTTCAAAGAGAATCTCCCCAAAGCGTCAGAGGTTTTCCTTTGTCTTTTGTACTTTGTTTAAAAAAAAAAACAACCACAACAAAGCATATTGTGGACACCAGTGCAGCATTCTGGCTACATATCATTTATTTCTATAACTGATCTACTGCCTCTTCCTTCCGATGTGTGTCTCTGATGACATCTTTTGTATTTGTGCATGTAATAATTCCTAATGAATATGATTACTCTACCATAAACACCTTACTCTACCATATACCTTTCCATTGTCCTTTGAGGCATCTACAATTCTCAGTGCTCTGAGAACAGGGTTTCCTACAATTCAGTTACAGAATCATTAGAAGAACACTGATATTAACAAGGTGGTCTTCTGTTGCTATATATAGCTAGGAATCATTGAAAACACTACATATTTTAAAAAATGTGATCCAGTCTGCTCTCTACCTATTCAATTCTAGGTTCAATTCATAGTTCATATATAATGCCTATTTAAGACATATGCTGAGGGAATAAATCCAATGGCCTTCCCAGATTATGCTATAATCTGAGTGGTACGTTATTTTTCATCTACTCCGATTTCCCAATGTAGATAGCCAGATGGATCACTTATAAATTTGTACGGCTCTCACTGAAGTCCTGGACGGTTTACTTTTGGTGTGATCATCACAATGTCCTGTGTGGGCAAGAGCACCCGACATGGCACAGTCAAAAGAGTGTTAGACACAGCTTCTCAATACCTAGCTTCATGTCTTAGTTCTGTCACTTTGTGTTACATTCGGTGTAACTTTGGGTAGGTGAGTTCTCCTTTTGAGGCTTCAGTGTTTTGTCTTTTTTTTTTATTTCTAAAAGAAGTGGGTTAGACTTAATGATTACTAAGGTGCACATGAGCTCTAATATTCTGTGACTATGTGAAGACTTCTGCCATCTTTAGGGAATATTCCTCCTAATTGAACTCTGTGTAGGACATCCTTTATGATATTGGCAAACTGCTTTGGTAAACAAGTGTCTCCTGGGTTTCACGCCTTGTTTAATGCTAATGCTCAGCAGACTACTGAGCAAAGTTAACTTGCACCTACCAGAGACTCATGTGATTTTAATATATGAAAGGGAGACATACCTTGGTGAACATTTTACTCTGATTGGTCAGATGCTTTTGTAAAGTCAACCAACAATAAATATAGTGGGACCCAACATTCTCTCTACATCTCAGTCAGTGCAGCAATTGTGGAGATGTGGTCTTCTCTAGAAAAGGATATGCAAGCTTCCCTCTTCCCTTCTGTTATTTTCATGAAGGATGCCCTCATGTATGCCAAGACCATTTTCACAAAGATTTTAAAGAGCATCACAAGTAGCCTATATGGCAATAGTTGCAGAGGTCTTTCTGAGCTGCCTCTCCTCCTCTCAAAATAACAGCATTTGTCATGCTTTCAGAAATTTGGGGAATCATATCTTTTAAGAGATTAAGAAAATCAGTTCCGGTAACTTTAAAACTATATAGATCCAGCAGGGATTGTTTCTCCCTCTGTGAATTTGGTCAGGTTTAGTTATAGTGTCCTTATTCTATTATACAGTAAGTTATTCTGGTCCAAGATCCAAATATTGTGTCAAAGCAAAATAAATGGATTTTACTCAGTGCTGTGTTTAGGATTCACATCTATTAGGGTCTTTAACAACCCTAAGTAGTTGTTCAGGGGATGGTTATCTGGTGCAACTAGTGTGGCAAAAGGAGTCTATAGCTTAAATATCCTCAAGGAAATTCTTTTAGAAAGGAGTTCAGACTAGATGAGGTTTGCCTTAAAGAGAGGACCCATCAATGACTCCAAGACACCTCTGAAGGCAGCCTAGGTGAGTTCTTATTATTGGGAATGCTTTCCTCATTCTGAGCTGCAATTTTCCTCTAGCAATACCCACCTATTGCTCCTGGTTCTGGAGCCAAAATGCAGACAACTAAGCCCTCTTCCCCAATGCAAGCCTTTCACAGTTTGAAGGCAGCTGCTGGGTCCCCACTGAAATCTCCTCCAGATTAAACCACGCTCAGTACCTTTAACCAATCATGCCTTAGATTAACAGCGTAGCGCCAGCCTGGCTGCCTCCCTCTGGACGTTCTCCAGGTCATCAATGTCCTTCTTAAATGATGGTGGCTAGACCTGAGCACAGTCCACCAGGGGAAGTCTGACAAAGGTAGGGTACAGTGGGATCATCATCTCTCTCTTCTTGGAAGCTCAGCCCCTCTTAATACAGCACATAATCCCACTAGTTTTTGAGATTGTCGTATTGCACTGACTCATCTTAAGTTTTCAGTCCACTCCATCACTTGATCTTTCCCAGACCTGCTGTCTTTCATGTTTTCCCCAATTTATATCTGTGAAGTTCAGTTTGTAGAGAATAGCAAGACAGCCTTTCTCCCTACTGCCTTTCATCTTACTAGGTTTAGTCTGACACGCTAGTCTGTTAAAATCTTTTTGGGTTCAGCTTTTTTGTCACATGCAAAAGGGAGGAGTGTAACATTTATACCTTGGATCCAAGTTATTAATAAAAGTGTTACGCAGCCCAGGGCCAGTCATATCTACTGGACATCTTCTGCCACATGGACCAACCACTCTGAGTCTGCCTGTCCAAGTAGGACTGTACCAAGCCTGATTCACATCTTTCCATGTCCACAAGAAAAGAAGGAGATACCTTGTTAAAAGCTTGGCTAAACTCTAAATCAACTATATTCCCCACATTTCTCCTATATGCTAGTTTAGTATTTATATTAAAAAAAGAAATGAAATGAATGTGTCATGAACTGTTCTGTATGAAGCCATGTTAGGTCTTTGTCATCACCACTTCTGTATCTATATGTTCACCAAATGTCCTTTCAGCAGCCTTTTCTGGAGTTTCTCGAGGAGTCAAGGTTAAACTGAAATGATGGCCTGTAATTTGAAGACTATGTTCCTTCTTCTTTTGAAAATTGGAATCTAGCTCAGAGATTATGCAGAGGCAAGGCAAAGGCTTTCGACAGAGAGATCCCTAAAGTATTTGCCATTAGGATACTTGCCACAGTAAATTCATAATGCTTATCCCTGGGTACAACGATGTGGAAAAGGATGTAGATGCTGGAAAGGAGGAAGAACCATGTTTCTGCCCACAGGAACCCTAAATTCAGCACTTGGAGGACTAAAATGATGTGCAGCAACAGAGGAAAGGTCAAGGAGGGGAGATTTCAGGTTGGTACTTTCTGGTTCTACCAGTACAGCTGTAAGAGGTCAGAAATGTACTCCTGAGGAGAAGGTGCTCAAACAGTTCCTGGCTGATCAAATACTCAGCAAAATAAACCAAATATTGCCTCTTAAAGACATTTTGTTTGTTCCTTGAAAGAAGCTCAGTTCTAAGTTGAGGTGAGACTCTGGGTTCTCTCTTGACATGACAGGTTGCTGAGCTGGGGTCTCAGACTGCCCATTTTTTGGGGAAAACTGTTGGATCTGGGGATCCGAGCAGTACAAAAGTAAGAGGCTGTCAGGAGAACATGGAGGTTAGGCACAGCATATTCCCTCCCCAAATACCTGAGGATCTTCAAGAAAACACCACCTTGAATGGACGGAAGGAAGGGTTAGAAAGGTTATGTCCTCAGGCCAAAGAAAATGCTGGCTAGGAGGATATCACTAGGACGATATCCCAGCTTTCTGGGAAAGGGTGACCACCAGCACAGACATCACAGAGAAAAACTCAAGGGCTCTGGGACAGCAGGTGAAGGCAGAGAGAAGCGAGTACCTTGATAAAGAATGTAAGAGGAATGTCAATCAAGAGTATAGGAGTCATAGACTCTCTTTGGGTCATGGAGGGAGTATTGGCCCTGGATCCACAAAGCAATTTCCTTACAACAGCTTCCCTGAGTGTAACTCCCTCTCCCACCTCTCCAGGAGGGGAGATAATCTATTCAACAATGGAGCTAGCATTGGGGCAAAACTGACATGGCTAAGGACGGGAGTGTCAAGATTTTATGAAGTGATGTTGTGTCTGAGTGGAAAACTAAGACTAGTTTCTTCTGTAATAATGGTCTGGTTCCAGTACAGTTTATTGGTGAGTTCTTCAGGAGATTTTGAGATCTTTCTTTTTGTAGTGTAGATGTTTTTCATCTTTCAGTCCATGAAAGATCTCAAGCTTCTGATACACAGAGTTCTAGTCACCAGTTCACGTCTTCTCCATTTTTATAGCCTACAGTGATGTGTTCCATAGTCACTCTCTATGGTTTCCTTCCAAGGTCTAGATAGGTCACTAAGTGACCCTTTGGGATTCTTATCCTCTTTAAGGATAATCCTTCTTATAGTTTCTGGTGGGAATGATAACCCAAGTCTCATAATCTTTACCATTTTCACAAACAGATCTGTGTGAATCAGTCATTGCTGAACATGGCTTTGCTGACACCTTGTTAGCTCAGTTTATGTGGACGTTACTAATACTAGGGCCTCTATTTCATTCTTGGAACTTAGATATTTCACAAATTCCACAAAGAACTAAACCTTTTTTGTTTACATTTGACAAATTCAATGAAACGTTCCTGTTGTCGGATTTAACTGTGGCTTCGTACAATCGATTTACTCCAAAAAACATTTTTGCGGGTTGCCTTGTTTATTAGGTGTTCTATGAATGTCTATTAATCTTCTTGGTCCTCTTTGAAGAGGAATTAGCTGTTAAACTTGGGAATGATATCCTGTAAGGAAAAGGACTAGAGATTTCTCTAGCATGAAAATATCTTGAAAATCTTTTAAAAAATAAATTCATAGCCCACTGCATCATAAAAGAGGTATCTTTTAGGGTTCTGAGGAAGAACTTTGACAGTGGCATGAATCTAATATAAGAAAGAGATGTAAGTTAAAAATAGATACAGAAAAAAGTCTAAGAAGTATCATTTTTCTGTTGACATAGTTATGAACAAAATATACCAGAATATTATTAGGCATAATTTTCCCTTAATAAAAACAGACAATTTATTTGAAAATTGGGCTTGGATAGAACATTTCCAACACTTACAGATAATTCCTTCCCTGAACTGACCTGACACATTATTACTGTTCTATTTCGCAAAATTCAGAAGGTAAGCAATATGAGAATGTGCCAAGTCACAGGGAGATGAGAAGACCAGACTGTGTCTGTTGAATGAAACAGCCTGTCTTCTTTTTCCTAAAATTATTGTTTAAAAAGACAAAATTATGTTGGAAGATATAAGAACAGAGTAACTATTTTTAACAAGCTTCATGAACTAATCAAAGCTACCAAAGATGAAAAAGGATTAGGAAAATATTTATATTTGTTATCTTCTAAACTACCTTAGTTAATTTAAGGCTATAGACACTTAACATAAGAAAGTCCTTTTAAGATATGAACATATATCCACTTTTTTTATTATAAAAATGAGTGTTACTTTTGTTCTAGTGTTTAAATTTACAGTTTTAAAATGACAAAAATTCAAGAGAATTAAGATATGGGGAAACATGACCTTCTAAGAAACGTCATCTAACCAGAAGCGCCATTGATCTAAGACTCACAATTGCAAAACAAATTCTAAAAAGATGGCTCAATTTGCCCTACCCAAAAAGAAAATACTTTTGCATTTTTAATATTATATATGAAACTGCTAACATAAGTAAACAAACAAAATATTTTTCTTTGCATAATTCAAATTCAAGAGAATATATGTTATTTGTTCCAAAAATTCACATAGAATTTTCAGATCTGTTTAGAATGTGCTTGTGCCCTTTGGGTAGTATTTTTTGGGGATGGGGTGGGGGAAATATCTGACATACTACACTTGGTCAGTAAAATTTATGAAGTTTTATATAATGCCTGTACTGTCATTGTATATATACACAATCACAAATGTAGGGTTTGGAACTCTGCTTCACAGAATTGTAGTGATGTTTCAAGAGGCAGCATTGTCATCTGGAAAGAACATGGCATGGGAACTGAGGAGTCCTGGGTTCAAGCTAGTGATTGGGAAGCCATGTGACTTTATAAGGTGATGGTTTACCTCAAGTGATTTCTGTGTTTCCTTAGGACTTCTGAGCCTACGCTCAAGCAAGAAAGATAGATATACTTTTCCTCTTTCATAGGAATGAAAATAAAATCTTTGACATGAGAGCTAAAACAGAAAACTCCCAACTATTTCTGAGAGAATGCTGAAATAATTCGTAAGGTTCTCGTCACCTAAAGCCACTTCATCTATAATAGTATTGCATTTATATAGCTCTTAGTATCTTCTGCAACTCGGACCAGTCACAGGACTATTAATGCTGAGAGTGACATCATCTCAGAGAATAAAAGACCAGGCAAGCTTCTGGGTGTGCGGATGCTCCCCTTCCTGATGGATTATCATTATCTGGTTCTCTAAACTACACTATACACAGTAAAATATCTGTATGGGGAAAGGAGGAATTGTGGGTCTAAAGACCATGAACACTAAAATATAAAATACCGATAAATTATGAAAGTGGAAATTAACAAACAAAATCTGAAAATGAATCTCTTTGCTTTTTTAGTTACTCAAAAACTCAATACACACATGCTCTGATTTACGGCCAGCTGCATAACCAAAACAAAACCAAACCCAGGCCTATTCAACAGAAAGTTAAGAGAGGATTATTTATATCCTTAAAGAACAAGCAGTTTTGCAAAATTATTCTTTAAATAGCATTCTTTAAATTCTCCTAGGACATATAACTGTTGTGTAGGGTGAGGTTTATTTGTGGTCCATTTTGCTATAGTTTGGTGAAAATTCTAAACTTTTGGCTGAGGAGCAAAGAGATTGTATAGAATTAACTGTGTTAGTGGAGGAGAAACTTCCCCATGCACATACTACTACCATCAATTCACAAGCACATTTTTGCTAGAGATTTCCATGTACATAAAATAATTCTTGTAGGGTAATCACTGCCTGTACCCCATAGTGCTCTGCCTATCAACAGAGAAGTAGATCTCAAGTGAGATCATAGGTACCTGAGCAAGACTGGATGGAGGATTTAGAGGTAGGGCTCAGGCCAGAAAGGCAGAGATCTGGACTAGGCAAGATCCCCATCTTGACACACTGGGCTAAGGTGTTAATCTAACATTTGATAGCTAGGAGATGGGGAGCTGGAAAAACCAAGGGAAAATGGTCAGCTAGGGGGTCTCTGAACCCTGCTCCTCTGAGTTGGGGATGAAGACTAGCTTCTTCTATGTTGTGTCCATTAGTACTAAGTTTAAATAAGCTGACCCTAGGCACGAATCTGGGTTCAGGACGCCTGTGGTATTCCAATTCGTTTATAAACAGATGCAGCTGAGGCGGTTCAAGCTTTTGAGGGATTCCTGACACAGACTGGCCAGCTGATGTATGTAGCATTTGTCCTGTGATCCTGCAAAGGATAAAGGAACCTACCATTTTGAAAAGTTGGGTTGTGCCATGTCTTCAAAACATGAGACCCATGAAAGTTAAGTGATGCAGAGACGCTTTGGGGAAGGGAAGCATTCTCCTCCTCTCCTTAATTATGGCACGTGTATGGGACTAATGAGAGATTGTTCTCTTTTAATGTAGAGAAATTTTGTGCTAGGCACACTCAGTACAGCTTTTTTTCATGGCAAGAGACTCTTAAATTAAAACCTTTAAAAATTAAATAGGTATTTCCTAAGACTAGTCACATTTTAGACATTTTTATAAAACCAACTTTTGCATATTTGAGGAAAACCTGTAATAGGATTTAAAATGTTAAATTATCTTTTCTTTTTTCCTACTTAACAGTTGATGTTAATGGAACGATGAGCAAAAAGTCAGTTCCTACTTGGTGCATGTGTGTATCTTAAAGAAATTTTATCAGCAAGTAAAATGAGGGAATGCTGCGTACTACCACGTATGTAATGGAGAGCCTATCACGAAAATACCTAGGCACTTGCTTTAAAGACTTAATTATAGCAATCCATGGTAAAGCAGAAAAGCAAAATCAGGCTTCTTGATTTCTGGGGATATTCTTATCCATGAGATCACATGGCATTCATGCACTCCTCTTCCCTTATATGGCTATGTCATACCAATAGAAGGACATTGCCACAGAAGGAGCAGGAATCAGCTTTCCCCAGCCTATCTCTTTATCCCCTAATTCCCAACTCCTTCTGGTGACCTGCTTCCTAGTGATTTCTTCAGGGAACCTCGTCTGCCCTTACCCTGGCCCCTCCATGTTCCCCTGCCTTGGGACACTTTTCCCCTCCTTCCTAGCCAATGTGTTTGGACTTGGATGTATGAATGGCAGGGTGAATGGAGCTCTACTCACTAGTTCCCTTTTGGTCTGAGCCTGATCTGAGTATCCTAGGCCTAAAAATAGCTCAATGAAAGCCTCGCCAAAGGGGACTTAGCTAAGTAGTGGAATATAGTCTGATGAAGAGTTCTTGGCTAAGTTTCAGGTCCAAAAGTATGAAGGGGCAGGAAAAGCTGGAGAGCACTCATAAGTCTGTGCCTTGGTTCTAGTCTTTTTCTGGAGACAATTATTTGTAGAAAAAATTAAAAATTTGTAGAAAAAATAAAAAAAAATGTTGTGGAATTGCCTCCTTGTCTCCATCAATCCAAACAATATTTGGAAATAGTCTATTTAAGTCCATATGATTTAGTCCAGGTTTGGCTTTAAAAATGTTAAGTTGCTTAATATCAAAAAAATGAACTTGATATCCTATGTATTTAATATCTCATTTCAACACCAATGCTAATTTGTTAATTTTTTAATGGTTCAAAACAATTCTTACATTCATCAGTCCTTTACCTGTGGTGAATTAAAATATTATCTTTTACTTAGCATATAACATTTAAAAATGAGTTTTAACAATAAAATGCAGCATTCAGTAGAAGGGGTGCTTACCGAGTTTTATTCATAAGGTCTGCTCCACATGCCTTGTAATAATCTAAATTTTGTTGGAACTGATGCGTCACCGGTCTTGGATTTCTCTAAAGCAAAAACAATCCAGAAAATAGGATTTAGGAAATGCTTAGAACAAATTACACATCAATAAGTCATAAATGAAACCACATATTGATACCTTTGTTTAACCAAGAGTAAATAAACAGCAGTAAAGAATGTAATACTTGGGTTTTATTTGGATGGTTGTTAGCGATGTGAGAGATTGTCTTACTGATTAAAAATCTGGAAAATGTATTAATTTGTCTTTTTTGCTGTTGTTTCATCAGCTTTTTGACTGATAGGTATTTTGAGATATTTCTTTTAAAATATAATGGGAAAAAGGCTAATCCTGTAAAGACCAACAAAATCACACGATCCATGACAAGTGTAAGCTATTTGCCAGCTCACTCCAAGAAATAAGTAAGATGTGGATGGAGGTTAGAGGGCCAGTTTCACATGATCATTGGGCACACTAGGTCCACTAGATGGCGCACGGAGACTTTGGTTCTCACCGAAACTTAGGTGGGATTTCAGAATTTGGTTGATGCTTTACAAGGTGATAGAGTTTCATTTGCAAGCATCTGATGAGGGCCAGAAATGTGCTAGGCACTGGAAACCATTAGCGTGTTAACCATCACCTCACACAAACCAATCTACCAACGCATGTTTTCATTGAAACAGCAAGAGAATTGCTTTTCTGGAACTCCCCACTATTTGTAAACACTAAAGAAAGCTCCTCTGAGGATTAGGTAAAGCGATGCTCTCCCCGCCGCCCCCTGACCTGTTATTAATGGTCAGCCCAAGACTGTCTCAGAGGCTGGGGTCACAAAGCTGGGCCACAAGCCTAGGTCTAATGGAGAAGAAAAGAGGTGTGCAGGCCTGTGGGGCACATGGGGGGAGTGAGGCAGTGAGGCTGGAAGGGGCTGGAGGGAAGTACTGTAAGGAAGGGAGGGGCTGAGTCCCAAACGGCTGGAGAGCCTGGGTAGAGCGTGTTCAGCAGGCCATGAGGAGCCACTTGACGCTGTCTGTCTAAGGCACTGGCATCAGGCAGTTTGTTTAATCTGGGATGGTGACTAAGGCTTTTCCCCAGGGCACTGGAATCTAGGGAGTAATGATGGCACTTGTAGGGAAACTGAGCTTCACACCTAGTTAGTTAGCATAACTAGCCCCTGGTGGTCATTCTCCAGGTCTCACTTAGAGGATACTCTCACATCTCACGGGTCTGGCCTTGCCCCTGTTCTCTCCCCTGGTGGTTAGTAACTTTCCCTAGTGGTGGTTTGATGGGATCCTGGGGTCTTTGTCTCCTTGGCATGGGATGGGATCTGAGTCTTTCTCTTCCACGAGACATGGTATCCTAAAGTTCTATTGGCCTTGTGGTTTCCCTGCTCCTTTCCCCTTTTCCTAGCCACTGGGAGCATTTTGTGGTGATTGACTTTGGCATGAGTTTTGAAAGGGCATGAAGAATGGGTCAGAAAGGGTTTCAGAGAGACAGACTGGAGGCAGGAAGACTAGCAAGTATGCTATTACAATAGCTGACATATTAGGAATTCTATAAAAATACCACTTTTCCCATATATAAGCTTTTTACGAGCAAACTGAAATTAAACAAAAGAATACCTCTTAAACAAATATATTTCCAATCAAACAACTAAATAAAAACCTGAGCAAAGAATGGTTTTTTAAAACCATAATTATAAATTTTCCATAAAAAACACTTGAAAGGAAATAAAAACTGGAAAGGGTTTTGTTTTTTAAACCTCTTATATGAATCTCAACTGTATTTGCATACATAAACAGGCTCATCTGAAATCAGCACGCATTAATTTTTTGCCTTTTTTTTTTTAAAGCTCCAAAACCACTGCTTTGAGAACATGGGTTCTTAAATTTTTTGTATGATGGACCCTTTTGGTGGTCTTCTGAAGCCCACAGATCCATTCTCAAAATGCATAAAACAATGCTAAATGCAGAGAATAAAATAAGTAAGATTAAAAGAAAATGAATTCTACTGAAATACAGTTATCAAAACGTTGGGAAAAAAAGTTCATGGACCTCTCTCTAAGAACTCCTGATTTTAGAGATCTACCTCTAAATAAAATGGTACATTCTACCTTAATGCAAAGAATTCATGTAGGTTAACATCTTCAGGGGGGGAATATAACACTAAAGTATTAAATGTTAAGGTTAAATAATTGTAATTCATCAAGCTAACCAACTGTGATTTAATGACCAAAATGGCCCTATTCTTTTTCTGTTAAAAAAAAAATGCACCTTTCCTATGTCTACCAAACCTGCTCCCATCAATTAGCAGACATGACAATCTCTTGATTTCACTATCTACTACTTCACGGCTTTGGTATTCAACTGAGTTCTAAGATAATCAAATCTGAATTGCCTTGATGAAGATAACTGATGCTTCCCTGACTACCATACGATTAAGTGTAACTGCAACTTTTCCATCGCTAGGAATTACATAGGTTTCCTTGTGGTGGTTTATGATAACCTGAACCTGGGTATAACGGAAATGTAAAAGAAAGGTTAAAACCGCTGGCAGGTCTTTAATGCTACATTCATGGTTTATCTAAAAAAGTACCTCCACAAGGCTATCATTCATGGCTAAAATTTTGTTCTCTACTTTCAGTACCTAAAAATATGTTATTTTTGTAAAAATAATAAAAAAACTCCTTTTCTGACTCCAGCACACAAAGGGAGGATTATGTTACCTTTTTTGCTTAAAAAAGGAAAAGAGATCACGTAAAGCAGTTTGAAACTTACTTATCAAGAAATGACAAGCAGTTCAAGGGTACCAAGGGTTATCTAAGTGATTATCAAAAGTAATGACCTAACTCGAACACATGAAGGAGATCCAAGTGTCGCTCTTGGGGCCACTTAAATTCCTCAGAGGCTTGCTGGTGTCAAAGGGCGAGTCGCTTAAAGTGGAAAAGAATGAAAATAAGATACTGAAACATGGAATTTAGAATGTAAGGCAATGGCTGGAGATTATCGCATGGCGTCAAGATGCCTGTTAAGACAATACCACTATTTAAATATAAATAATCTAAACTACCATGTGCTGTAACCAATCCGCCTCCTGCATATACTCAGCATTGGTTGATGCTTAATGTAACCTAACCCTCTCAAAAAACACGAAACCCCACCATCGATAGATTTAGGAATTAAGACTCAATATTTCTGTGCCTTGAAGGTGTACGTAGAACTCTTCATGCACAGCCCTTTTTTATGTATAGTGTGTAAAGTTTCAAATGGTTTTAGCATTCTTGACCTACATATTTTTTCCCAAATTAAAAACTTTTCTACTGTGCACAATTTATTGATTTACCACTGACAAATCTGGGATTCCCGTTACATAGGGTATCACAAAAGTCAGTCCAGTTTTAAACTTAAGCTACTGAAATTTAGAACTAGATTAAGGCTTGTAGGATAATCTATAAAGTTACTAGAGCCTTAATCTGAGTGGTACATCTTTTCATTCCTCACTACTTCAACTGACTAATAATGTTCATTCTATGGAAGTCCTATTAACTGGTGTTCAAAGTTGTCTTTAAGATGTAATAATTAATAGAAACCCCACACATTTAATTTTTAAAATGTACAGAATTTAATTTATTAGTTTTCTGCTTTACTTTCAAGAATCCTTTTTAAGTTAGTTCTCCCCCTGGTGAGTCATAAATATCAGTGAAAGATCATTCTGTATACACAGCCATACTAATGATATGGGCAGACTGTACAACTAAGCGAGGACATTATCAATATGAAAAAAAAATTCATCCCCATTCTTTTAGTCTCTAGTCACAAATATAAACATTAGAAAATCCTTCCAAACTCAGTAGGGTAAACTGAATTCTCTCAGGTTTCAGCCCAACAAGCCCAAATGAGCAGCTGTTGGTTTTCTTTCCCAGATCTTCCAGGATCAGGTTAGGAGAGACCTCTTGTAAGGTCTATGCCAGCTACTTCCAAAGTACCAGAAAGTTATTCTTTTCTTGTTTATCTTGAGCCTTTTAATTTTGTGTTACGATAAAAATGCTAGAAATTCCAAGGAGGCTTTCTTTGTAAGGTGAGTGGTGAAACTGAATGACAAGGAAGGCTTTTTTTTTGGTGAATGGCAAGAGAAAACTTTCCACAGGACTGAGACTCAGAAAGAAAATCTAAAATCAACTTTACTTCTCATTTGATTTCTAAAATGCTTTGGCTAATTTAGTTATAGTGAATACTAGGTGGAAATTATCTGTGGCATTAACCATATGGCTAATCATTGAAACGTAAAGGTGGGTACACAGTATTCACTTTGCATTCATCAAAAAGGACCAGCCTATACAAGAGGAATTGCTCTTTTGCTTGACCTCTTTTGGGAGTTATTCTGCCAAAACAGATCTGAGTTTCAAAGGAGAGTATTCTATTCCGACCCCAAAAAGTCTCTTGCAGAGCAAGTAAGTTTCAATTCAAACTTTTTTTTTTGACTGTTTCAAAGGGACCCATAACAATAATGTTTAGGAAAACAGAGATATTTTCACTAAAAGGAAAAAACACAAAACAGTACTCCAATGATCCCTGATATGTTTGACCCATGAAAACTAATTGTGTTAACTGTCATATTTCAATGGAAAAACAGACACGTAAGAAGATCTATTCGATATATTTAACTAATTTTTTCTGCATTAGCCAGGCACATACTTTTGTGGACAGGTAGAGACATCTTTAACTATGAAATCAAAATAGTAGTTTCATCAGAATGTAAACATCATTAAGAACAATGATACGTTAAAAAAAGGATGCTTTATTGTTCTGATAGTTGATCCAGTAATTTAAAGTAGGGTGTGTGGATGAGCACAATGTTTCCTGATAAATAAAATACCTTATCTTAGAAAATACAATCAAGCAAGTAGGACTTCACAGCCTGGGAATAAACACATTGCTTTGTCACAGTTAAATTGAACTTATTTTGAATTTTTAAAGAACTAAATATCCTTGTCCTAGATTTTGTAACATTTGGCTTAAGCACTGTTACTTCCCAGATTTTAAATGAAGTCCTTCTGTAGCATTTTAGATGGGTCTCATGCTCTATGTTTAAAGAGATGAGGTGTTCAGAGTGCATTGTGTGATAGAAAAGTTGATTTATTTAGAAAATGCCTGTGGTCTAACTCTGTGGTTGGCATAACGAGGAAAGGAGCGGAAGACGTGTGTATGCTAAGTTGAGAATTACTTAGTTTTTGTTTTCCCCAGTATCCTGCTACCACCCTCTATTTTTTTTTTTTTTTAGTATGCCAGATTAGAAAAGGGAAAAAAAGACAGCTCAGAAGGGGAAACAGCACTGTGAAAAGATGTCTAACGTTTCTCTTTGATGAAAAATGAGACTCTTATTTTAGTGAATATGTTATTGCCTCAACGCCAGGGGAAAAGCAACCGTCATTAGAAAAACGAATTGCTCAGCTGTTTATAAGCAAAAAGCTCTGGGGGAATTTCTCAGGACCCAAAAGGCAAAGCATTGCAGGGTTATGCAAACATATGTTGCAGGTGTTTTAGGGTAGACAGGTGGGCAAACTTCAACCACTGAAAAGGATTTGGTTTAATATACTGTAACTGAAACTGAAACACCTAAATGCATCCAAGTGCAGAAGAGCCATAGCAAGACTGAACTGTATCTGTAGAGCAAAAATTCTCCTTAAAATAATTATCTTGTTAGTGCCAAGCAAACAGGATTTTCTCTTCTTGTAGTTTTATAGCAAACAAATACTGCCAATTACAGTTTTTTGGAAAACTAAAGGTATTTTAAACCTGGAACAAAGAACAGCCCGAAATAGCAATAATTATCCCAAAAAGATAAGGATGAAGCATTGTTGCCTTTATTTAAACAAATATTCCTAAGGAGACAGTTTTCTGTAATATCCCCTCTTTGCTTCACCAGGCAACATTAGATTTATCATAATTCTCCTAAAGCCTAAAATATTTCTATATTAAAATGCTAATTTTGCCGCTCTCTCTCTCTGTTTTGTTTTGAGGTGTTTTTTTTTGCCTGTAATTAAAGTTGGGAAAATTTGTGATCTGATATTTACTGATCGCCAGAGGGTCTGCAAAGGTCATACCATTTCTGTCTCTTATTGCCCTCTTCATTTAAAAAAAATATGAGTATAATAGTGGCTCAAGAAACAAAGATCAAAAAGTTATGAGTTCATAATATTCCTTAGTAATTTAAGAAGCTCTAATAAATAATTTTGAATGCATATATAAGTATCAATAACTTAAGTACATGAGAAAAAAAACTAAGATTTTTAGCTTTGTAAATTATGCAGGAAAATTTATTTCTTTTTCATTATTAACCGTTAATGAGTGTATTCAACCTTAATACACATATCAATATATCCATTTATAAACAGCAACACCACTGATCCCTACTTAATCCAATTTCATGTTACCTATATCATGCTAATTTTCCAGTGCCCTGTGTTGTGTTGGTATTTACTCTAAATTTACAGAGGAGGAAAGGTTGGTTGGAATATATGTATATAAAATCCAAACTGCTGCTGCCTACAGTAATGCAGTGAGAGTAACACATTCAACTGGATGTAGATTTGAAAAAAAACCCTACATTTTGGTTCTCAATTAGATATTCAGCGAAGATTCTGTCGTGATCAATGTTAATAATGATAAAGATGATTATGTGCGCTATTAAGAAATACATTTTAGAAACAGTGAGCACAAAAAATCTTTAACACACAAGAGAAAAATCCAAGAAATTTTAATATATTTATCTATAAACTAAAAAAAAACCCAAAAGGTCTTAAGAGATTTTTTTTAATTTAAAAAAAATAGATAATTGAGTAAAACCCACAAACAAAACCCCTGAACTCATGCCAACCTCATTTTACATACTGAATAAGCCCAATTCCCTTAAGTGACATCCCCATGTACCCTGGCAAGCAGAGATTTCAGATGGCAGAAAAGCACTTTAAACCACCTGTGCGTTATGCTCTGTTTTTAACTTCATACAATAAATGTATACCAAAAGAGAAATTAAAAATGTTTTCCCTTCCTCTAATATATTTAAATATGTGCATTTGCTTAGAAGGTTGCCAGATTAACAGTCCCCCAAATATGCTATTTATATACAGAAAGTAGGTGTTTAAAAAGAAAATGTATGGCGCTACTACAAGTTTTCTACTTTGCCCTAAAATGTAGCATAGCCTTGTTGTCAAGAGATCCCTTTTGGCCAGAAGAGACGGCTACTTTTTCCTCCAGAGGCTGCTGGATCTTTAATCTTTCTGTTCAAAGCATGTCGGCATGAAGGCTACAGTGGCTTGCTGAGGAGACATCACAGGGCCATTTCTGTGGTCTCCTATCATCATGCCTCTCCTCCCAAAGCTAGAGTCAATTTCATGGTTGAATTTGATTACAATCTATGCATAAGGCAATACCAACTTCAGGTGATCGATCAGAAGTGACTGCCCCATCACACTCTCAATGCAATTTTTATATGCTTCCACCTGAAAAGGGCATGAACACATCACACGCTCAGAGAATAACTTGCTAGGCAAATTTACTCCTTAAGTAACAAGCACAGTTAAACAGTGGTGGTCTACGTGAGCCAATCCTGATCCGAACGGATATATTGGTCACAGTCATTTCAGGTAACAATTATGACCTGGTTTCTTCTTGTTCTACCAGTGATACTTCTCTCATAGGGGGCTGTGGTGATTCTGTTTGTGGTCCTGCAGATAACAGTCTGGAGAGACGGCTCTCTTGGTGGAAAAGGCTGATTATTCCTTTGTGGGCATTCTTTTGGTATTAGTGAAATCCTAGATGGGCCAAAAATGCTATCAAAATTCATAAGATTGGTATGCAAATCGTAGTATTTGCTTATTAACTTTCATTTCATTCATCCATTTATTTATTCTTATAGGTACTCATCAGCAAATTACTGGCAACAGCCTTCTAACTGGTCTCCCTGTCTCAAGCCTCTTCCCACTGTAATCCAACCTCCACTCAGCTGCCAAAATGATTCTCCTAAAATGTTTATCTGCCTGTGTTGACCACCTACTCAAAAAACTTCATTGGTCTCCTGTTAGCTCCAGGATCAAAGTCCTCCATTTAGAGTTTTCCATAACCAGGCCCCCTTTTCCAGTCTCCTTACACCTCTTTTCCCATATCTCCCTACTGCTGGAATATTCTGATTCTCCCTTCTGTCCCTTCCTTTTTCCAGATTCCTGTGAAACTCAGATCAAATTCTACCTTCTACCAGAGTTTTTTTTCTAATCTCATGAGGTACAATTGCCTCCCATTCTAGGATTACTTTAAATTTATTCTGCATAGATCTTATATATCTCGTTATTTACATACTGTTGCCCCATTTAGGATGTGAGCTCCTTGAAGGCAGGAAGATGGTATTTGCCTTTTTTCTGTGTCCTTGGGGACACAATGCTTGGCACCTCTTAAGGTCCTAATAAATTCTTGTTGACTGATTGGGAAATCAAATAAATTAGTTGACTCCAGATCCTACCGGTTGGAATGGTCAAAGTCATAGATATCCTGACTGAAAACTCTCAAAATAAGGATGCTTGGTTTAATGAATGAATGAAACATTTATTAAGCACTTTCTATGGGCCAGACACCGGGAAAAGGCAGACAATTTCTGCCTGTAGGAATTTCCATTCAATTGGGGAGGCCGGCATCACAGAGTGATATCCAGGGAGGAGTGTTTTGCTCTGAGGACTCTAAGGGATGGACGGGTAAAGTGATTGGGCAATCATCTGACATGCTCTTTCTAGGAATGAAAGTATCACCTGATTCAGAACAAGAGGTGGAGGGAGGAGAGGGGAGGGGGAGCAATGGCAGGAAGGCAGTCTTGGTGCAGTGTGGCAGGTCTGGAGCATAGTGGGTCTACTGAGCATAGATCTTTGATGCACATGAATATTATGTAGTTTCTTCAATTAGAATACACTTTTCTTGGGGACAGAGACTTTTTTTTTTGGCCTTTGTATTTCTAGTGCTATACACAGGGCCTTGGCACATTGTAAATGCTTTTTTAAAAAATGCTTGTTGACTGACACCTGGAAAGAATAAGATTTCTCCTTTCCAGTCTCTCACATCACTCTTTATAACACTCAGCCGTGTATCATTATGTTAGCTTTTTGTGCTTTTGTCCTAACCTCTTACTAATTCCCGGAGGACAGGGAATATGCCTTGTATATAGCAGGCACTTAATAGCTTGGTGAATTGATTTGAAGCTCTGTATCCCCAGAACCTAGGACAGAGATACTGTCGATAGCATAAACTTAACAACTTTTTCTGAATTGCTGCACTGAGCTCTTCAGAGGTCTCTCTACTTCATGTCTCTCCCCACTCTAATCCCCCTCCACACAGCTGCTAAAGCACAGCTCTGATAATGGTATTTCCTTAATCAACAAACTCCAGGAGCTCCTTATATTACTTGAGGATCAAAACCACATTTCTCTATTTGGCAACTAGCTCCAACCTATCCAACTGAAGGAATTGGGATGTTTAGCCTAAAGAAGGGAAAACTTGAGCAGTCCATGATACCTTTGTTTTACCATGGAATGTGGGAGAGCCATTAGATTGGCTCCATCTGACCTTGGAGGGCAGAACTAGGAATAATGGGTAAAAAGTGTAAACTTCCCAACAATGAGAACTCCAAAGGTGGAAAAGGGCATCTCAACAGAAGTAAGTTTTTCTTCATTGGAAGTCTTTAAGCTGAGGCTGGAAAATCAGGTCATGTATGTTAGAATGGGTATTTTTTTGAGTATGGGTTGGATTAGATTGTTGCTGAGGTCCTTTCCAAATCTAAAATCCTGGGATTATACCCTTTTTGCCATTTTACACATTGCTCCCCTTCTGACACTCTATGGGCCAATCAATCGGCCTCCTTGCAATTACTCACAGGTTAAATTTCAGCACTCATCTCTGCGCCTTGGCTCAGGTGATCTCTTATTTCTGGAAGACATTCCTGATCCTTCTCTCTGCCTCTTAGATATCTTAGAGTCCTTCTATGTCCGGCTCAAATGCTACCTCCTACATGAAGACAATCCCTGTAGCCGCTAATGCTCCCTCTCTCTCTCTTCTGCACACACACACACACACACGCAAGCACACACGCGCACACACACACACTATATTGTATATATTTCTTGTTTCCTCTGATAAAATGGAAGTCCTTCAAGCTGTTTCACTTCTATCTGTATCCAAAATACTTGGCACAGTGCCTGGCACTATCAATCGACATGATATACTAAGTTATGATCTGCTATCATAAAGGAACTAGAAAGGACAGGAAGAAATCACCAAAGACCAACTATATAGTGATTATCTCAAAGTATTACAACTTTTAAAGTTGAAACCATGAAAAGCATAACAACTTCACCCAATGTTGTTCCTGCTGAGATAGTCAAGTAAGCAAGATGAAGCTTTGAAAATATCAACCCAAGCTTGCCTTCAGGATAGGCACAATCTCAGTAATGTCCTTATCTGAGCAGGCTCTTCAGGACTGTAGCAGGCCTGGGAGTGGGGGTATACAGCATTAATTCTGGTTCTAACCTTTGCTAACTGCATGATGGCCTTAGGCCAACTCACTAAACTGAAAATGCTTTTCCCATCTGTAAAATGAGGCGGTGGGATGAGACGATCCGGAAGGCCCTGTCAAGCTTCAAAAACCTATGATTCTGCCAACGCACGAAGAACTTATCAGACAGCCAACTGCCAACTAATGTGGTCTCACACTGCTCCCTAAATCTTTCTGGGTGGTTATGATGTCAGCCAGACAGAATCAGTAACTTATTATCATGGTTCCATTACAGCTTCAGGCAATAATATTAAAGAAAAGTCAGCAATGGCAAAGCGTCGATGTCCCTCTGTATGCTGCTAACAGGTAGAATCGGTTAATATGCTCTCTCTAGGCGGAGAGAGCTATAGTTCTGTGTCTATACTAGTAAGATGGAGCCACTTCAACATGTGGTCCAGACTCGCTCGGTATGCTTTAATTTCCTTCTCTTTTTTCTCAACCTAAGTTTAATAACCAATCAAAGAAACACAGAAAAGGGGAAAAAAACCTTAACTATGTCCCAGCCCCCAGCTGATATGAAGGCACAACCAAAAGAATTAACAAATGACAAACGAGGAAATGAGATGCTTTTGTTCTACGGCCCCTTCCAAAATCCTGTTTAATCAGGCATGCTTCAAAATATTGTAGTATTATCTACATTGGCAAAATTCTGTTTGATACTCTTTGTTCCGCACATTCTCTAACCCTGGCCTTGTCTCACCATCACAGCCCCTAGCAAGCTCTTCGGTATAAAGATACCGATTCCTAAGAAGGGAAAGCACAGCTATACGGTGACCTCAGAGCCAACACTGGAACCAAGGACGAGGAAGCCAGGGTGGTACACAAAGCAGACAGCCAAGGGAGGTACCTAGAAACCTTGCAGAGAGATGGAAAGCAGCTGGTGTGTTCTTTGGTGATTAGCTGCAATATGCTACAATATTTGCGGGAAATTGTGTATGAGGATAGAGTAAAGGAAGCTAACAGGAGAGGGTTGCCAATACGATCTCCCATTATGAATGCAAGAGGTAAGCTTCCCTGGGGGTGTGCTTTATGTCATTTCGGCATCTTTCTGGTGTTCCTGTCCTCCATATGAATATTAAGGGATCTGTGGTGATGCTGAATTAAAAGCGGAGGCTAGCAGCTAAAGATCCTGAAGGTGTTTTGAAAATTTGGACTTTCTCAACGTTCTTTCAGATGCTGCTTCCAGGTTGTCCTCTAGTTCTCATTCCCAAGAACTAGCAAGCTTAAACGGCAATCTTTTGCAATTTTGTCAATAGGTACTCCATAGAAAATGCTATGTAAAAAAATAAATTCATGTTGAACGCTTAGAAAAAAATTTAGAATGAAACTACCTGGAAAAATGAGAAGAGCATAGGCTTATACGATTTTCTGGATTTACGAAAGTCAGAAACTACTCAGCCTCTATCTTTAGTTTTCCTTCTTGATGTTTTTCTCCTCAGTGCTGACCCCTGAAGACAATTTAAATAACCTAAAGTAGTACCTCAAAAGGAAGAAGGGAGATTTTATTAGTTAGAAGGGAAAAGAGAAATGGAGTGTTAAGAAAGATTTCAACACTAGCACCACAGAAACTAGATAGAAGGTAAAAGGGCCACAAGCAACCAAACGGCTAACAGAAAAATTCTTGTAGTATGAAGACTGAGTCATTTTATGAAAAATCTTACAGCTCTCCGATGAATCAATTCATACCTCCTTCAATTCATTTCCAGCAGACTGCAAATGGAGAGCTCCCACGGGCTGTCAGAAGCTCTCTGGATGACGGCATACCAAAAAACCTATACACTAAACTTTAGTTTTCTTGCATCAACAATATTCTCAAAGACAGAATAGGTATTTCTAAAGAGGACAGGAGGGCAACTTCCTCAGGTTATTTTTCCAGAAGCCGGTGGAACTGAGGAAGATCAGTCATCAGGGTGAGGAATCAATGTTCTCATTGTGTTGACAGAAAAGTGCTGGGTCCCTTGTACTTCTTCACTGGTCACAGGGACAAGGTGATGGGTGGGTTCCACTTTTTTCTTCCCTCTCCCCCCTCTTTCCTTCACTGCCCCTCATCACTGAATAATTGCTTCAAAAGTCACAGCTGCCATGGTCATGTGGCTGAAAATCTTGTTAAGGTGAAAAGAGAAGAAAGAAGTAAACCAACACCAGTTCTGAAGCATTCTGTCACTTTTTTATAGGTTGTGCTTTCTCCCATCTTCCTTACTTGAGATTAGCAGGCACCAACACGGATAATCTAATGATCATCTGAAGAACTGGCCCCAATGGAAAGGCATGGATAATTGAAATCTAAGGAAAATCTCCAAATCTTATTTTATTCAAAAGTTTTCATCTCTCCAAGAAAACCTTTATGAGGGATTCTAAATTGTGGTAAAATTGCCTACTTTGAGAGTTTAATATGATTTTATTTCTTCTATCTGCCCTATGGGAAAATGTGAACGCTGAAATGGTCAAAAGGCAGACTGCAGGAATCCAAAGAAGGTGAAGCAGAGTTGGCACAAGCTGGAAATGGAATCACTGAGACCTAAATGCCAAGAACTTGACCCAGAAGAGGAACAAAGTGGTTGACCACTACTGTGGTCCTCAGAGGTAGACTGAAGATGGCGTGCCAAATATCTGATGGGAGTTCAGTGAATAAAGGGGGAAGGACTGTCATAGAGAGAAGGCCTGGGAGACTCTTGAGGTGCACTCATGACTTGGCAAATGAATTATCATTGTGATTCTTAAACCCAGGATGTTGCTGCTGCTGGGTATTTAAAATCTTTTTTCCCCTTCTTTTTTACATGGCAGCCAGCTGGTGAAAGAATTGGTTGGGACAGGAATTACAATAAAGGAAAATAAAGAAACCGAGACTGAACTGTTTCTTCAGTTGTACGTCTGTTAATCAAGGCCTAAAGCATGGAACACACAGCACCAGTCTGAAAACATTCTTGCTTTGGTAGGCAGGCAGGACTTCCAGGCCTGGAAAGTTTTGTGCTGTCTCACCTTTTGCAGATAGCTGAGAAGTGGGCATGTCAGATTTCTCTCCTAATTCTTAGCGCAGGGCAGCAGGGGTGTTCTCCGGTGCTGTAGCTGCACCAGATAACTCTGGACATTCTGCAAAGGCCATAAGGCACATGGCTTTTCTCTCAGGAAGAGTTAATAGAGATTTGATTTGTTTGTGTGATTCCCAGTGTGACTTTCACCAGTTCAGACCATAAACTCATCTGCCCTTTTGGTCACCAAAGGCCTGGGGGGCTCAGAGGAGAAATGAATTGTCCCTGGTTACACAGAGAGAAGTAATTAACAATACAGAACAATAACTCACATTTCTCCCCATTTAACCCTTGATAAAGCACTTTCTTTAGAATATCCCAATATAGTTGGGAGAAAAAAAACATAATTATCCCCATTTTATTCATGAGGAAACATTAGGAGAGAGACAGTGATTCTTTTCTGGTCACAGTCACAGGATCAGGACTTGAACCCAGGGCTCTAGGCTCTACTTTCTGTAGCTTTTCCATAAGAACACACTGTGAAGCAGTGTTAAATGTTCAAATATTCTTCTTAACACTTCCAGCTTGCTCAGCTTTTTTCTAACTACTCTGACTAATTCTTCACTGAGAGGACTATAGTTTCCATACAGCAACAACATGGAGAAAATAAATTTTACATTTATTATTCAAAACTTGAAAGGACAAACCCCAAAGTAAATAAATATATCACACACATCAAAATTGCCTTCAGAGGCTTAAAAAAATTTATGCCATCAAATCCTGCCTCCCTCACACACACTTATGAACAAGCTCTATTTGGTAGCTCATTTAGACATCAGCTAACAGGATCTTACCAAGAATGAGAACAATAAACATTCATTACCATGTGGCATCCTATATGCTGGGCATCAGGCTAGGAGACAGGAAACAGAACTAGCCCCTGCTCTCAAGGAACCTATACTCTATGGGGGGAGAAAGTATGTGTATAGTACCTCTTGACCCAGTAATACCACTACTAGGTCAGTATCTCAAAAAGACAAAAGAAAAGGGAAAAGGACCCACATGTGCAAAAATATCTATAGTAGCTCTTTTTGTGGTGGTCAAGAACTGGAAATTGAGGGGACACCCATCATTCAGGGAACAGCTGAACAGGTGGTACATGACTGTGATGGAATACTGTTGTGCTATAAGAAATGATGAGCAGGAGGACTTCAGAAAAACCTGGAAAGATTTATATGAACTGATGCTGAGTGGAGTGAGCAGAACCAGAACATTGTACACAGTAACAGCCACACTGTGTGATGACTAACTTTTATAGACTTAGCTGTTTCCAGCAACGCAAGGACCTAAGACAACCCCAAAAGACTCATGATAGAAAATGTTATTCACATCCAGAGAAAGAACTTTGGAGTCTGAATGCAGGTGGAAGTGTACTATTTGCTCTCATTTTCTTTTGTTGCTTTTTTTGTCATGGTTCCTCCAGTAAGTTCTAATTCTTCTTTATATCATGACTAATGTGAAAATATGTTTGATATGAATGCATAAGGGAGCCTATATCAGACTGCATGCCACCTTGGGGAGAAGGGAGAAGAGGGAAGGGGAGAAAATTGAAAACTCAGATCTTATGGAAGGGAATGTTGAAAACTAAAAATAATTATTAGAAAAAGAAAGTGCACAAATAAGCAAAAACAAGATAATTTTTGTAAGGAGAAGTTGACCCCACAGTTCTTTGTCTTTATCTGAAAGCAGAGTACCATACTTAGTATGAAATCAACTGGCATAGGCAGCCACTATGGGTCACCCAATGTGTTAGGTTCTGGAGATGTAAGTATACAGAATAAACACAAAATAACTTTGGGGTAGGAGGGAGAGCACTAATAATTAGGGGCAGAGGGGAAGGAAGGGTGTCCCTATTCCTAAATTGTGGATCCAGGAGACAAAGGTGAGGAGGAAGAACATTTCAGGCAGAGGAGGTGGCCTATGCAAACGCACATGAGAAGTATGGGAAATAACAAATAAGCTAATCTGGCTAGAACCTAGGATTCATGAGGGAGATTAATGTGTAACTAGTCTGTAAAGATAGGTTGAAAACAGACCATGAAAGACTGAATACCAAACAGAAGACAGACAGCTAAAGCATTTATTTAAAATTACCATGCCACTGTGCTAAGCTGTAGTAATACAAATAAGAAAGGAAAAAAAGGTAACTCCTGCCCTCATGGGGCTTACATTCTAATAGTAAAAACACAAAAAAGGAGTTGGAGACTGGAGGTGGTGCACAAGGTGAAAAAGTCCAGATATTAGTTCAGAGTGTAGCAGAAGAATGAGCAGGGACAGTCTGGGTTTTCCATGGAACAGTGGACCCAGGCAGGACCTCACTCCCTAGAGGAGGGGGTACAGGGTTGGAGGTTAAGAATGCTGTTGGCACAGAGGCGAAAATGTCTGGAGAGTCAGGAGTGGGACCAGGAGAGAAAAATTTCTATTTCATTACAGAGGAAGAAGTAGGGACCCGCTGAAGCTCCTGGATGAGAGGAGTCAATGAAATCACTTAGGGGAGTTCAGCAGAGGAGGTGTTGTAAGCGAGATAAGCTGGAGGCAGGAAGATCAATCAGGAATTCACTGTAATGGTCAAGTGAAAGAGCATAGTGTTAGGAAAGGAAGAGAGGGACACGCCAGAACCCCGGTGAGGCAATGGGGCACGAATGGCGCTGCAGCAGAAGAGACGGGAAAGGAAAAGCGAGTTAGGCAAAAGAAGAACTAGGAGAGAACGGTGTCAAAGGTGTCCAAGGAAAGGAACATATTTAGGAGGAGAGAGTGGTCAACAAGGTCAAAAACTCCAGAAAGTTCAAGAATAAGGAATACAAAAAAGTCATTTGATTTAGAAGTTAAGAGAATAAGAGTCACTGTGGATACAGCAATAACATGGATTTTGGAGTGTTATTATGCGTTTAAACGTTTCCTTAGCATAAAAATTATGATAGTTACATCAAAATGGTTTTCTTTTTTAAAAAATATTGGCATTATCTACAATTATCAACATGTTTGGCAATTTTTCTTTAAATTAATTGACTCAAACATTTTAGAGAAATTGTTCAAAGCTCATGCTTTTATTTTGAAAACAAATTCCTTTATAAACAAGCGATTAACTGTATTGTCAGATTTCAAACAGCAAAAATGACAATCACACCACTGTCGTGGATTTTTGACACAATACTTCACTGTAGCTTGATAGGTAAAGATGTTTATGGAGAAGGTTAAGAAATTGATTTGCTTTAAAAAATAACATAAATAACTTAAAGAAGCCAGCCTTCTTGCTGAAAATTCAGTTTCTTAGAGCTGAGGAAATACATACGCAGCTAGGTGGGGAAGTGGATAGAACAATGGACCTGGAGTCAGGAAGACATGAGTTAAAGCCAGCCTCAGTGGTCATGGGCAATCACTTAACCTCTCTGCCTAGTTCAGTTTCCTCATCTGTAAAATGGGGAAAATAATAGTACCTACTTTATTTGTTGCTGTGAGAATCAAATGAGTTAACTTAGAGAAAGCTCTTTGAAAACCTTAAATCTCTATATAAATGGTAGCTATTATAAAGGCACTAGGGTATACCTCTTAAAAATGGATCCCTCTTACAGTTATTTTCATTGTTTCCTAAATACTTATGCATGGTGGGTCACCATGTGATTAACAGATAGGTTATTTAGAACATTATGAAAGAAGTTGAAAAATAAGGTTGCATAAAAACACATTATTTGATGAGTTCTATCACTTTCTGGTAATCATTTAAGCATCCCCCACAATTAATTAAGAATTAAGAAGTCTCTTGATGAGGATGAAAGAATAAAGTGTAAATGCTGGCTTGAAGCTAAACATCAAAAAAATTAAGATTTTGGCAACTGGTCTCATCACTTGCTGGCAAATAGAGAGGAAAGAAATGGAAGCAGTGTCAGATTTTTTATTCTTTTTTTCCCCCATATAGTGTGTTTATTCCAACAGTTACATTTTGAAACCCTTGCATGAGGCAAGGGCACAACCCATAATTACATGAGGAATAGAAAATCTACACACTCAAATATATGAAAGTTTCTTTTATATTTTTTATATTTGCTCAACACTGGTCAGTGAGTAGATTCAGTCCATAGTTAGTCTTGATTCATCTACTGTGTCAACCCAAGAGTCTTCTTCAGAGACTCTGGCATCTCAGGTGGAGGAGGGTGGGGAAGTCTGAAATAGATTTTCATCGATGAACCACTGTAATGCAGTCAAGGTACCAATCATGATGATATGGGCAAAGAGCCCTTCCATACACCTTTGGATCCAAGCCTCTAGAGGACTTGTGAAGCTGAGCTGCCCTTTTCCTGCTCAGACACCACAGAAGCAGCAGGATGGGACACGATGGCACAGAATACTCCAGCTATGTAACCTGCCATGAATGTCACCACCAGCTGTTCTACCTTTGAGCACTCTCTTTGGGCCTTCAGAACAATATACTTGTACAGGGATTCAACAGTTTGCTCAAGGCAAGCAAACTTCATCATGGTGTACAGGATCTGTCTCATCCATAAAGGAGCAACACTCTTGTAAAAGTATTCTTTAAACATTTTTGGAGCAACCTCCCACAGGGTGTTGACATAACCTGGCTGGGTCTGAATTCTGACCTTGGCAGCTTCCATAGGAGCCAGGGCAATATCAGCAAAGAAGTCAGCACTGACCGAGGCAGTCAAATACTGGGATGTGTGCCAGAGGTAAGTGTTTTCCTCACCAAGAAGGTTGGTATATAAGACTTTGAAGACTTCAGAATAGCCAGTGGATGTTGAAGTCCATCTTTCAGCCAGACCATGAACACTGTCTTCATGAAGCATGAAAGAGAATCCATTAAACATGCTCTTGTATTTCTGGGGGTTTACCTGCATCCTGCATTTTACTAAGTTGAGGGGTACAACAGCAGTGTGTGTCAGGCCACAACTTAAGATCCCACCAATGCCACAGAGTACATAAAACTTTATGGAGCCATAATCACAATTGCATTCTTCCACTGGCAGGAGCTGCAGGTGCCGCATGTGGAAGGGCATGTGTGATGGACGAGTACATCCTCCCCAGATGGTGGAGACACAACCGTCTGTCTGCTCTGACAGACTGCAGTTCACCAGATTTTTTTATTCTTGAGCTCAAAGATCACTGCAGAAGGCAGCTGAAGCCATGAAATTAAGAGACGCTTGCTCCTAGGAAGGAAAATTATGGCAAATCTGCACCACATATTAAAAAGCAGAAATCTCATCTTGCCAACAAAGGTCTGTAGAGTCAAAGTTATAGTTTTTCAGGTCACAATGTATGGTTGTGAGGATTGGACTTTAAGGAAAACTGAGTGCTGCAGAACTGACCCTTTCCAATTATTGTGCTGAAGAAGACTTCTGAAAGTCCCCGGGACAGCAAGGAGATCAAACCAGTCAATACTCAAAGAAATCAATTCAGACTGTTCACTGAAAGGTCAAATACTACAGTTGAAACTTAAATACTCGGGCTACTTAATGAGAAGATAGGTTTCAATGGAAGAGACCTTGATATTAGGAAAGAGTGAAGACAAAAGAGAAGGGGATAACAGAGGATGAGATGGATAGGTAGTGTCACAGAAACAACAAAAATGAGTTTGGAAAGACAAGGGCCTGGCGTACTATGGTCCCTGGGGTCACAAAGGGTCAGACATGACTGAACAATGACACACTTCCCTCCCTGCAAATGCTGTACTCTAGGGTAGGACTGCAGGTTAAATTCTGCTAATGTAAATACCACCTTGTTTCTATAAACAAAAGATTTCCAAATCATAGACATGGTCTATATATTTCCAGTCACATTCAACATATGACACTACCTCTAGAGTTTTCTATAATGAAATCTGACCTTCAACTAAAAACCTAGGGATTTACCTTAAATAGTCCCTTTTTATTCTGAAAGGACTATTTCATTTTTTCCTTTGTATCACCAACACCTACCACAGTGCTAGACACACAGTAGGTCCTTAACAACTGTCTGCTGAAGTGAATTGTGAGGATGCTTAAGTCTCTTTAAATATTTCACATGTTATAAGAGAGTGATTTAGGTTTAAAGGAGTATAATATAGCTCCCCCCCCACTGGAAGTTCATAAATTTGGATTTTCTCATATTTTTAATATAGCCACTTAAGCTACTGGGTAGTATAGTTAGCCAAGGAAGAACAGAATATTAACTTTTAAGTAGGATTATAATTTCAAGAATATTTCATTACCTTACTGCAATCAATCTGGTCTGATTGAATACAACATTTTTGGCAAAAAAAAAAAGTATAATTGACAAAAATTATTCAAAATGTAACAAAACAAATATAAGATTATTAAAGAGACATAATATCATAAGATAAGGGTAAATGGGGTAGGATGGCCATACTTCTTAATGAAAAAAACATTTAGTTCAATTCTGCATTTTTCATATTATTGTTGTTAATCTATGTAACTATTAAAAGTTGGATGAATTCATAAACAAAACTTTCTTGGGTATTTACCTGTAATTAAAGTATCCTTACTGGATTGGATACAAGAATATATCTGATTATTAGCAAAACTCAAAATATTAATGAAGTAAATTTCTGATGGGCTACATGTAATCTGATGCTTAAAGAATGGTAATGTTAGTAGCAATATCAAGAACTAGTTTTTCCCTTCATATCTTAGTTAGGAGAACAGTCTAACAAAGAAAGCAAGAACACCAAAAATCTTCACAATGCCAGTTTTCTCTTTATAATGTCAGTTTTCAAAGTAAATTTCCAGCTCTTTGGTACTATCCTCAGCTAAACAGGCATTAGAAATCATTTTTTTGAGGGGGGTATTAAAAAAATTTAAAAAAGGAAAAAGAAGCCAATACACCAATAGACCAACCAAGCATCCATGTGAAACCACCTCAGAAGTCTGATAGGTAAAGCAGCATCATGAAAATAACATTAAAATGATATTCTACGCACACTGTTCAAACAGCCAGGCATCTATGCATTTGGGGAGCCACTACTGCTCAGATAATATTAAGTTAAAAGCAGTAATAAAATTTCCTCCGACCTTGGGAGTTTGATGTCAGTCACTACTTCTCGATTTTTGGAATATTTACTTACTGAAGCACTAATTTCTACAAAAGACTCATTTTGCTGAAGTCATTCAATGCCACTGATATTGTCATGTGCATTTCCATTCATATATATATATGTAATACACATACATGTATATATACACACAATTTTCATTTTTGCACTATGAATACATATTTAATTGAGTTACTGTCTTAAAATCTGACATTTTATATTTTGGATGAAGAAATGAAAGTTAGTATTATCTCAAACATGGAGGCCCAATTTGAATTGGACAAGTATAATCACAGTGCACATTATATATTTTTGCATTCAGTTTATATATACACGAATGGTTCTGTGAAATTAAACTGCCTTATTTCTAACTAGTTTCCTCGGCAAACAGTAATGTGCCCCAGCGAAAGGGCTGCTTACCAACTTAGGAGGTACATTTCTTGAGAAACATTCGAGACTCTGAGACCGACAAAGGAGAGCTGGCAAGTTTCTAGCACAGAATCTACAATGGTAATTTTTTATGTACTGTATTTCATTTGTAATAAGTCATTGTGATAAGGTTAACACTTCAACACACATAACAACATACAAATAAGAACGCCCAATGATGAAAATTACTTTGCTTATGTTGCTGTATTAGAATTTTATTTGCTAAAGGGTAAAAACAGATTTGCAAAATTCACAGTTAACTTAAAACAATAGTTTTAAACCTTTTATTCCTAGCCCTTACTGCCTTCAGGAGAGAAGGAACATCTGGTTATTTAAGGAACACAATATGTTCACATTTTCTATGACTTTTGTTTCTAATTGGGTTTTAAAATTTTTTTTTATTTGAACAACTCTGGTTGAAACTCTGTTTTTTAATCACTTCATATTTTTCAGCTGGTCCTCCTTCTCTCCCTCTAGTTTAACCAAGAGATTCTGTTTGAAAATCTACTCTGTGCTGTAAAATGACCAAAGAAAAGAAAATGAGACAATTAGGACAGAAGGCTGACAAGAGAAGACTACAAACCATATTTATAATATATGGGGTACAAGAGTCTGTGACAATTTTTCATATAGTAGTATGTATTTGCCATCCCTTTTCTTCATTGAGTATAGATTTTCATAAACCTCAAACAATACTCACACTACCTAAGTATATGAAGTTACATTCATTATTTTTACCATAGGCTCAAATATTTATCTTTTCAAAGATAAAAGCTTGCCAGAAGAATGCCAATTACCAAGGTTCAGAATTTCTAACTCCTGTGGTTCAATCTCTTATAGAATTCAGCCTCCCTGTCCCGCCCCACCTAATTCCAAGACTAAAACAACATATTACTTTCTTTAAGTGCATGGGTAAGTTTGTATTTCTTGTTTCATGCTCACTTCTATGTAATGACAGTCTACACAAAGATTCCTTAGTATTCAGATGATTTTAACGACGCAGTTTGTTACAAATATTTTGGGCAGTGGTTCCAATGATTTTATCTTATAATTTACTCTAAGTACTTCATGACTACCTACATTTCACATATTATCTCTCTCTCACCCATTCTTTCCCTATGCCCACTAAGCAACGAAGAATAAGTGAGATAATATTTTCATATTATCTGTCAGAAAAGGAAAGAGTAGGAGTAACTCCATTCCTCTGTCTAAAGTATTTCAGAAATGATCAATTTCTTAACTGCAACATGGCATTAGGTAATTAGTAATTAGAAGAGGCAAAAGGTAGAGATAAAGATGGCAAGATAAGAAGAAACAAGGTAGGAAGACAGACTTTGAGCAGAAGATGGGAGAGTATTTAGATGTGCGTGATGTGCTTGGTTCTTCAGTGCTCCCAGACCCCTAGGATGAGTGATAGTAGGATAACTCATTAAGCACATAGAACATTAGATTAATTGGTCAAATAGTATTTTTCTTCAGGTTTCAGTACTTCTGCTATCCAGGGCATAGTTCTTCCTTCCTCCCCCTGGTTCATCATTCCAAGAGCTCACATGGCCCTGAGGAGACACCGAAGTCCCTGGAGGACACCACTCCATCAATCTGCCTTAGGTTACTCGGACACTTTTGGCAGACTGCTGTATGAAACCCCACATTTCAATCCTCAGATGTACCTTAGGGGCCTTCCAGGTCCTACTGCTTCAATTACTTTTAATCTTTTCATAGACTATTATTTTAAACTTTCATCTGTACCCTCGGGCATTTCTTATTTGTCTGTTACATAATGACTTTCAAAAGAGTTCATTAGTTTTGACCAATTTTACTAGAGTAGATCAAGAAATATTTTAATTTTAAATGATGTTATAGTACATTATGGTTCAATACCAGCTGCAAACTCAACAGGACACCACAGCATGATATGGAAGCCCAACACCTGGTGAGGGCATGGAGCATCCAAGGTGAGGAGGTTGTTCTCTGGACCCCGTCCTCTGCCCTGCTCAGGCACCTCTGGGATTCTGTGTTATGTTCTGGGAAACTACACCACTAGGGCCCATCTAGGATGAGTAAGTGCTTCTAGTTGTCATCTGACGACTGACTGAAAGAGTTGGGCATGGCAGCTTCCTGATGTCTGAAGCTTCTCTCTTCCAATTACACAATCTATGTAGTCTTAATATAAGGAAAAATAAACAATTCAGACCAAGTGTTCAGAAATGGTTTCAAGAAGAAACCCTGTCACTGCAGGTCTTCAAGTAAAGGAACACTTGTCGGGGGTTTTAGAAGCACAGGGAAGAGGGGAAGGGAAGGGACACAGAGTCATACTTTTAGTGAGTGTCTAAGTCTGAATTTGACCCTGGAGCTCTATCCACAGAGCCACTCAGCCCCCTTGCACAGGCTCAACTAGATGAGAGCTGAGACCCAGTCCAATGGAGATTCTGTGAAATTTGTTAGGAGGACAGAGAAATGTGTGATTGCTCTGACTGAAGTCTATAATAACTACTAATTTTAGTTTGTTTGAATAAGCAGCATTTGCCAAATAACTGGCAAATTTCTGCTAAAAAATGAAAACCAATTAAACCTATATTTAAAAAACTCATGTGTTCTCAATTTATCAGTGTCTTCTGGTGTTTGGGGATCGCTACAGGGCAAAAATGCTATCATTACAGTATTACATTGCAAAATGCTATTATCTTGACTGCCACTTGTACCTGGTGCAGAGGCGGTAAGGATTTCATCCTTTAAATCTCATCTTTTAACTAATTCACTGATGGGAGATTTGTATAACTAATCTTAATTCTCCTCTTTGTTATTTCACTTATACATAGGTGCTTTCTGGGGGTAAAAACAGATGACATTTTTTTAGTCCTACTGGTCTACAAATAGTAATTTGAGATTAGTCTGAAATTAGTAACTACTTGAAAGTGAAACAAAGTATCACTTCTAGGAGGCCGGGTAACACGATGGGCAGCGCGCTGGGCCCGGAGTCGGAGAAATAGGACACTAGTCATGGGACTCTGGGAAAGTCACTGACCCGATCCCTGCCTCAGTTTCCTTTATGTAAAACAGGTCTCTCAGGTTCTTGTGAGGATAAAAATGAGGTGTTTGTAAAACGCTTTGCCAACTGCAAAGCTCTGTGTCAGTGCTGGCCACGTTACCCTCTGTCCTTGTGTTTTCCTATAAATAAGGTAAACTTATCTTACAGCTACTTTTCTTGGACAGGATATACTCTAGAGCTGGAAAAGTTTCACCATCAAATTAATTCTGTTAAGAATGATCACATTCCAATTCACAAACAAATGGACAGCTTATCCATTCCTTGGGATACGTTTAGTCTGATGGATTTCATTTGCTTTTTTCGCTACTAGTTTTCATTTAGTGAACGCTTGCAACAGGTTATGTTCCTAATATAGGGCCGGAAACTTGCCCTGCTTGCCATTTGGACTGATTTTGGGTCCCCATATTGGTACGTGGTGTGTCTGTTTTTATTTTTCTCATTGTTATGTCATCAGCATTTCATGAATGTCATGTAATGGACTGACTCTCAGGGAATCCTCTGAATCTGTTTCCTTTCACCTAATTCCCTGGACCTTGCCTGAGGCTTTGACTTTCAAGCTTAAGGTCTTTTACTCTACAATACTTCTGTGTCTTTTGGTTCAATACTCTTATTTGAATATGAATGAGGGAATTCCCTTTGTTAAGAGGCTGAATTTTTTTCAGTTAAAGGAAGATTTAATTGTACTTTGTTTAGTTACTTCCTTTAGATTTTACATTATTACCCTCTGTCATAATATGTACACTACTTCTTTGCTCATGAAAAGTGTTCTATTAAAGCCACAGAAACATGAAAAAGCACCTGGATACACTAATAATACTGATGGCCCCATGCGGGATCCTGCAACAAGGTGAATGATTCATGGGAAGCAGGGCTCCATTATTCTAGGGAACAAATTATCAAGAGAGATGGTTTTAGCTAAGATACTTTTTTTTCTCCTCCTGAATTAAATAAAAAACATACTCCACAGGGAGAATTTATAATTTGGTGGTTTAACATTAAGTCTTTCCTCTATCTTTATTCTCTTTTTTATCTATTAATATCTATTAATATTGTTGTCTGTAACTTAAACATGGGAAAATAAATTTGGAACTGATTTATTTCATAGGCCACCATCTAAATCTTTCAAAAACTACATGCAATTCTGATCAGAGAAATGATGGATTATATTTCTGATGCTCAAAGAAATTTCTGTGTGTAAAAGGAATGATGCAAAATATATATTCCTGCAGAAAATTGCTACATGTACATGGAGACAATATTTTTGAACTGAAAACAATGCATAGAGCACTGATGCAAGGACAGGAGCCGGCGAGTGATGAAAGTGAAGCAATCTTTCAGATTCTAAAGGGCACTGAACTTTGAGGCCAGGGTAGCTCAGAGACAGCTTTGGCAGCATAACCAACTGACAGACTGACTCAAAGACAATTCTAAAGCTGCCAGCACAACTGTTTTGGGGGGTCTGCCAAAGATCCAAAGGCTGCGATTATCATCCAATGCCTGGCATCCTTAGATTCGGTTTTGAGCACTCTCTCTCTTTCTCACTTCATCCAATATTTTTGTTTGGCTCAAAAACCAGCAAGGATTCACAGATTTTTTTTTTAAGATCATTAAATGTTCTTATTTTCAAGAAATACAACATTAGTTGTAAAAGTGCACACTTTTTCTATGAAGTGTAAAGAAAATTTCTGTGCAATGCTATCATCTTTCATAGGGCAAATCTGCTTTGGAGTCTGTTTAAATATCCATTTGAAATATTGCTAACTCTAAGATTTAGAAAAGCATAATCTTTGGATTAAATAGATTCAGGGTTTTAGTATCTAGTAAATGCAAATAGTGAATGATGGTCTGTTTTCCAGATAGAGTTTGGTGGTCTTCCTATTGCCCTCCAGGCTCTACTTAGGCACATGGTCCCCTGTGAGGGAAGCCAAAGATGAGATGTGGCTGTATGGGGAGGTCTTTGTGAACTATCTGTTTGAGTTAGCAGCACTGCACGATGGCACAACCAGGCCCTTTGGAGGAACCTGAGACTTACTCTTCCGTTTCACACAACACCTTTCAATACCATTAACTGCAGCATCTCTTGTCTCTGAAGTCAGTGACAGCTTCTCTTTTTGGTCCACAAACTTTAGACAAATGTTTATCATCCACTGAGGGGTAAACTTTTATAGGAATTCTCTACATTATGTGAAAATGAAGGTTCCTCCCCCCCGACTCCCACCCAAGTCAATAACATCAGTTTCTTAACTGGAAGACTTACCTTTGGATCTCGAAGGAAAAGGGCCCTGAGGATAAGTGAATGTACATCCCCGATTGGTGGGTAATGCATCAGAAGTCCCAGGCAGGTTTGATAGTTACTGGAGATCACTAAAAAAAAGGAAGGCAAAGAGGTAACATCAATTGAACATATTCTGGCTAAAGATCTCCTTTTTTAGTATCATTAAATGTATAAAAACTGACTTAGTGTTAAAACAAAAGCAATCTTCAAAAGTTATTTGATATTCTTTTGAGGTGATAAAAGGACTCAGTGATTAGGTTTTCACCTCTTAAACATGTTCTCTCTTGAGGCAATCTGGGGTAAAAGGAGCCAGGGATACCTGGGTTCAAGTCCTATCTCTGACATGCAGTGTTTGGGTGACCCTGGGTGATCCACTGAGCCTCTTTGTGCTCTGGGTACCTTGCTAAGGCTGTATGTGGCAGAGAAGGAGCAGAGCTGCATTGGAGGAGGGAGGTCTTCCCTGGAAACCCCTTCAATATTCATTCAGGCAGCACCTTGAACTGATGATATGGCTTTTTAATACTCTTTAGTTACGTTAATGGCTTAAGATATTATTTTGAGGGTCTGGCAAGTATATGTAAACACATCAAACTATAAAACAGAAATATATTTTTTACTCTTTTTATATTTTTGTGCTTTATGTCATAATTTTGCTGCTTACAAAATTCTACTAACAGCCATGAGAACAAGGACCTATTAAAATGTCTCCTTAAATATATGTTTTTTCCTGGTAAACAAGAGATTTAAGTGAATACTTATGTGATACTTCTCATGGAATTTGAATGTAATAAGTTACCTTTTTAAGTCTAGCTGCCTATGAGACTGGCATTTTTGTTAAAATCAACCTAATTATGAGTGCAATTATTAACCACATCTTTTTAGGCAGGGCTATGTAAACTACTCCCTTTCTTCTGCACCATCTAAATTCAGGCCATCCATCTGCTGCAGCTGTCAAAGCAGAGCCCATTAATGAAACTACCTCCAACAATACTAATTGTAAAGAAACTTTACAGTTACTTTTGTTACAATATAGTCCTTTTCATCAATCAGAACAGTTAGCAGAAAAAATGAAGGCACAGAAAATAACCGCCAGTCAAATAGGAGCCGAACGAACTGCAAAAATAAACCATTGTCTTATGGCTGCGGAGACATTCTGGATTCTCAGCCTTCTCACGTTGGAAGCATCATCTCTGGCTGTACCTTCTCTTTCACCCTCCCCCATGAGGATTATGGGGAAAGGATGCAGGACTGGGCAAAATGAATAATTATAATCTGTGCAGGGAACCACTTTATCATCTTCATTTCCGTTGCTGATCCGACAGCTTGTAATTTCATACATCTGCTTTCATTTGTAAAGCACTCACTTATCCTACTTCTTCTTTATCTGTTCCGCATTTTCTTTTCTCATTCTTTTGTTTTTCTTGCTCATATTCGGATACCTGGTTTCCCCTCCCCTCCCTTTCTCTCCCCACTCCCAAAGTCACAAAGCTTGTATACTAAAAATGGCAAAGAGCTCTCACTCACATTTTAACATGGTTACTATAATGTACCAAACAAACATACATACACACACACCAGAAACAATCAAACCCATAAATCAGAAAATTATTTTTTAAAAACTGTTCAACAGTTCAAAATTTGAAACTGGTGAGACCAGAACGGCTCTCTTAGTAATGTTGCTTAAATTGTCCATTTTTTTAGGCATGTAAAACTGAATAAATTGAATGAAGAAAAGATCATGTAAAGGAGGCCTGTGAATGTCAGCTAATTAAAATATCCCAGTGGAAATGAGGATCAACACAATCTATTTAGATAGACCAGACCTTCATTAAATAAATATTAATTGAGAATCTACTACGTGTGAATATATATATACATATATATTTATCTATTTCAGAGTGGTTTAAACTTCTCAGAAGTACAAAATAACTTAACATACAGTAACAGTTTTAAGTGGGATTGGGGAGAGAGTGGGAAAGAAATGAACATGGTACGAAAGCAACAGAACTTTCATTCATCTTTGAGGCCAGAAGTAGAAAACAGGGTCACACCATTCTCCACACGGTGTAGTCTGACACCTTGGAAAGACCATGTCTTTAAGAGTTTTGGTCACTGGCTACTGTTGTGTAGCTCTCTTCTTAATAATCAGCCCCGCGGATTCCCTTCTAAAAGCAAGCTGGATAAATGCTTCCACCAGCGCTGCTTCAGTCTCTGACAGGTCCTGTATTTATTTATTTATTTTTAGAACTTGTTGTACTAAACAAACTGAGATTTTCACAAAAGGGCTGATGAATTTCATCTTCCAGATCTCAAACTAAGGCTGCCTGGTTCTTTTTGACTAGGAAATACCATTCTCCTCTCTATGCCTCCCTGCCAATATCTATTATGAAAAGATAAAAACTTTACAAAGGGATTGTTTAATCATTTTTTTCAATTACCTTAAAATATAGGGTAATATTTTCACCTTTACCTTTTCTTTCTTTGCTTTTTTACTGATTTTTAAAAATGTATTTATTTGTTTTTAGTTTTCAACATTCATTTCCACAAGATTTTGAGTTCAAATTTTCTCCCCATCTCTCCCCTCTCCCAAGACACCATGCTTTCTGATTACTCGTTCCCCCAATCTGCCTTCCCTTCTATCACAACCCTCCCTTCCCTTATCCCCATCTCCTCTCACCTTTATCTTTCCGACTGGACTCTGTTCCCATAGGCCATGTCGGGGGATCTAAGGACTAATGACCAGAGGAACCTCCTTTTAAAATTTAAACTTTTCTTTCTTGCCCATATTAGCCAGAGCTCCAGGACAGCTTACCATAGAAAAAAGTCATGGAAAACAAAGTGGCCAGAGGAGAGAAAAATGGTCATTTGATTTTTTCCTCCTCTGGGAGTTCAGAGCTGGAGAGGGGTAGAAGGGAAGTCTGACTGGCCCTACCAAGAATGGGGTCCCACCAAGAAGTGTCACTGGAACAAGTGAGGTAGCACCCCAGAGAGAATGGAAGAGGGTCAGGATGACCAAATCCCCAGGAATATCTCCTTTCCCTCCTTCTCCAGACCCTCTGGGAAGGAAATGCCAAGAGGAAGCAGGAAACAGAGTATCTGTGATGCCTGCACCAGTGATGGGGCCTTGGAGAGCTGCTCCCAGTACTGGCTCCAGGATCTCTGGCACACTGCACTCCCCTCCCCCTCCAACCTCGCATAGTTATGGCATTGCCATTAGGTAGCAAAGGGGGATGATGGGACAACATGTGTAAACTCTACCAAAGATGTCCTAGTGAAAATGACTCGGTAGCCACATGAAAGAGCTGCCAAGTGACTACCCAGACATAGGACTCCACTTGCTGTACACCTATCCTCATTTTCCTCACCTATCCAAAGATATTTCTCTGCCAGTCTGCTCACCTCGTAGTCTGGAAGTAAAATATGGAGGTAGAACTTGAAAGATGCTAATGCATTTGTTCTAGCCATGGGTCTGGCTAGTGAAAGACACAATGCTAGCATCCCTGAAGCCTTTGGATCACTCCTGTTCCAAATAAGGAGGTGTATACATGAACTGGTGCTAAGTGAAGAGGGAAGAACCAAGAGAACGCTGTACACAGTAACAGCAACACTGTGCAAGGATCAGCTAGGACAGATTTAGCTCTTCTCAGCAAGACGATGATCCAAAACACCTCCAAAAGACTCATGGTGGAAAACGCTCTCCACACCCAGACAAAGAACTATGGAATCTGTATGCAGATCCAAGCAGACTACTTTCAGTTTTCCTCCTCTTTGTTCTCTTTTTTTCTTTCACAGAATGACTAATATGGATTGTACATGTATAAGCTACATCAGATTTCTGGCTGTCTTGGTGAGGCGAGGGAGTGAGAAAAATCTGGAACTTAAAATCTTATAAAAATGAATGTATTTGGAAATATTATTTACTACAACAACAAAGAAGGAGGTGTAGAGGAAATAAAATGGAATGGCAATGGGAATGGGAAAGGGAGTCCAAAGAGAGTGGAAGCTGTTGGAAGATAAAGATGATGAAGGAAGGAAATGAAGAAACTCTCTGAATACAGTCAGCACACAGCTTCAAATGGACAGAAGGTGCAAGTGGTGAAGGAGGAAAGAGTGGAGTGGTTTGGAAATGCTCTGCTACTCCCAGGTGACTGATTCCATCATCCTTAGAACTTCAGGAGCTCCATCTGTAAAATGGGATGAATAGGACTTGTGCTGCCTGACTCTGGGGATGAAAGTTCTTAGGAGTTACTATTCTCTACCCATTTTTACTTAGGTGAGGAAAGCAGGCAGGCAGCATTTATTCAACTCACCTGAAACAACATAGTTAAGGGACTCACAAAGGCTAAGTGGGATGTGTCATAAAGAAGACTGACATGTATCTATCTATATGTCAATTTGTTGTTGACCAAGTAAAGATAAAACAATTTTTTCATTGTGTTGTTAAAATGTAAGTTAAGAAACAAAATAAAACCTCAACACCACATTCATAACTTCATGATAGGTCTGTGTAAATTTGCCTTCTGAAGTAAAAGTGAGACTGATTTTTGTATATGGTTTATGAAAACTGACATCATTACATTACAGTCATACCTCATATGTTAAAGTGGTGCTAAGGAACTCATCAAAGGGCAATCATTCCATTCACCTGTCATCTTTTTTGGAATATGTCTATAATTTTTCAGGTGGCACTCTCCAACCTGAAAGAGCGTGCTACTCTTTAGGACCAAAGAACAGGGAAAGTTTGCACTTTCCAGTTTGCCAAGCACTCCATATACATGATTGACCTCCTTATAACAACCCTCTGAGAGGGAAGTATTACAGGGGCTATCCCCACTTTTGTAGGTGAGGAAAGTGAGGCTGAGAGAAGTTCAATGACTTGCCCAGGGTCATGCAGCCACTTGGATTTAAGCCCGAGTTGTTCTTTCCCTGACACCATCCTAAGTCTTGGTGCTACCACTGGACAGTGACATAAGTGCTACTTTGGGATGTGGATGTGTTTAATAGCCAAGCTCAGTCTGCAACTTCACATGATCCTGAGGCAGAAGTGCGTTCTTCCCCTGAGTTCTTTAACCAGAACTGACATGGACTATTGGGATTCTAAACAGAAAGGAAGCTCTTGGGGGTGACTATTTAACTGGATATAAGCAGCACACACACACACAACTTGCTAATCTGTTCAGAATTCTTACAGTGCAATCAGGACTGCATTTGGAATCAAAGGATTTAGGTTCAAATCAGCCACTAGCTTCTACCTGTGGGACCTCCACGGGATTCAGTTTCCTCATCTGGAAAATGAGGTGGTTGGGCTACAGAAATTTTAAAGTTTCTTGTTGGTGTAAGCCTATGTTGCTATGAAATCACTTTAAGCTACATATATACATATACATATATATATATATACATATACATATATATATATATATATATATATATATATATGTATATGTATATATGTAGTATCCCTAGAGCCTATCAGAAAACCTGACACCCATTAGGGCAGTCAGCCAATGAGTCAGTAAGCATTTGTTAAACTCCTACTATGTGCCAGGCACCCTACTATGTACTGACGATACAAGAAAGGTAAGAGAGTTTAATGAGACAATATGCAAACAACTGTATGCAAACAAGATACAAGCAGGACAGATAAATTGGAGATGATCAAGAGAGGGAAGCCTGTAGCCTAAAGGATATCAGGAAAGGCTTTTTACAGAAGGTGAGACTTTAGCTGAGACCCGAGGGAAGCAGGGAAGCCAGGAGATGGAGAGGAGAGGACAGGAGAAGAATGTGCCTGGAGCTCAGAAATGGAGGGTCTTGTTTGAGGAATGACTAGAAGGTCAATATCACTGGACTGCAGAGTATGTGGGGGGTTAGGAAGGCAAAAGAAGCCTCTGGATAGGAGGAAGGGCTTAGGTGCGTAACAAGTGTTGGGATGGAAGAGTACTGAAATCATGTTGCACTTTAGATTATTTTAACCAGGGAAGGTTTTCAAAACCTGAGTGATACAAACTGTTTAAAAAGATTAAAGATTCTATCCTATATCTATTTTTCCATTGGAAAAAGATGATCTCATTAAATTATACAGTCTTCCAAAGGGAAAAGAGAGGAAAAAATGTTAAGCAGCTACGTTAGTCTCCATCTAATAAAATATCCAGAAGATGTGAACTAGGGTTAAGAAAAGGTCTGGCCCTAAGAGAAATCAGTTATTACCTTAAAGCAAGAGCCTACGATGGCTAAAGCTGATTTCTCAAAGCAAGGATGACAGTCACCTACATAGTTAAAAAATATGTTTGTCATAAAGAACCTGGACCACATGAAGTGATGGGACAACAATCTTCTGTGTGAAGTTGAACCTGAGTGAGTCAAAAACTGATTTAATTCTTCAGTTATAACGCAGGTCCAAGGCAAAAGCACCTTAACTTCATGACTAAAATGTGAGTAATGAACGGGGGAAAAAATGTGAAACACAGCACAACAGCATGCACAGAAAATAGGATTTTAAAGAGGATTATAAGCTATAAATGAGTTTAAAGGATGTTTAAATTGTAAGGCTTCTCCTTCTATTTCCCAATGTAAAAGGTCACAGGAAAGAGAAAACAATATGGCAGCTCTGCCCATAAGAGGAAGAGCCAAATTAATTGTGCTATATCAAAGGACTAGGTTACCAAACCAGAGAGAAAGAAAACTAAATAGCAATATCACTAATAAATATTTATGCAAAAATTAAATACAATATTAATAAGAGGCTACCATTTCAATAGCTTTTAAAAATTAGTCATATTGACTGAATTATATTTTTACTAGTAAGAAAGGCTAATTCACCATTAGGAAAACTATCACCATAATTATGTGAATCAAAATAATGTTATTATGTAAACACTCAGTAGAGCCTCTGATTAAATACACGTTTAAAAAAACTTTAACAAAGCAAAGGAATAAAAGAATCTTTTCTACATGAACAAAAGTATCTATTTAAAATCAAGAGCTAGCATTAGATATAAAGGAGTAATGATGGGTATTTTTCTTATAAGATAAAGGGTGAAGTAAGGATGTCTGATGTCTTTATGATTTGACAGAGTGCTAGAAATGCTAACAACAGCAAAAAGATAATAAAAAAATAAAAACAGCAAAGAAAAGAAAAGAGAAAGGAAACAATAAATTCAGTAAAGAGGACAGCTAACAAATTCATGACAATTAGCCTTTTTTGTACTTTATTAACAACATTCAGGAGGAAGAGAAATTCCATGTATTTCAAATAAATCAAATATCTTGGAGTTAACCAACCAAGACACAAATACAATTACAAAACAAATTTTATACAAAAAAGTCCAAAGTAATTGGAGAAATACTGAGTGTTCAGAAATGGACTGTGCCAATAAAGTAAAAAAAGAGAGCACTAAAATTACTCTAAAGATTATTGCTACTTTGAATCCACTTAGCAAAGGGATACTTTATAGAGTTAGACAAAATTTTAAAATTCTTAAGAGAAGTCAGGATTTTCAAGGGGCATGGTGAAAAAAAATATGAAGGGGGCTAAGGGCTTTCATATTTAAAATTTATTATAAAAACATAATTATTAAAACCATTTGGCACTGGAAAAAATTAGAAAATAGACTGATTGAACAGACTATCTGAGTCAGACCAGGAAACAAATAGGTAGAGAATTTTGAACTTAGCTATTATTTGGAAAAAGGAGACTTTCTGGGGGAAAGAACTGTGAAAACTCAAAATCAACATGACAGAAAACCATTTTAAAACACCATCTTTTTACCATATACCATGATAAATTCCAAATGGATCAACAACCAAAATATAAAAAGTTCTGCCAGGAAAAAAATAGAGGAGACAGAAGGTTGAAACTTTAGCAATTGTGTGTAGAAGATGGAACCTAATCTGGAAAATAGATCCTAAGGTATCATAAAAGGTAAAATATACAATTTTAAAACCTTTTACATAAATAAAAGAAAAAATATGCTATAGGAAGAATTTTTGGTATCAAGTATCTCTGATAACAGTCTGATATCTAAAATCAAAGAAAACAAGAAATCCAAGAAGATTGAGGGTCACTCCCTAATAAAAAAAAAAAGCAGTCAAAAGGAAAGAACAAAGGACTGGGTAGAATTTATGGCTTTATTGGGAGAGGTTTCCCTGTACAAGTCAAATAAAATTCAGTTAGCAATTGAAATGAATTTATTTTTGACAGATTGACTTGATGTTGAACATGCTCTTAATAAGAAATGAAGGGACAGAAACAAAAATCTTAGTGTGAGCCATATAGATAAGGGTAGAAAGACAGAACCTCAGTGGAGCTCCAGGCTCAAGACAGAATTTCAAATCAATAAACAGTAATAATATATCTATACATCTATATCAAAGCATGATTGGAAATGGTTGAGAAGACTTCAGTATAAAGCAGGACAAGCCAAAAGTGCTCTGAAAGGTCAAAAGATATGATGAGGAATGAGCCAATCTGACAAGTAAGAAACTTCTGCATTTACCAAAAGAGAAAGTGAGTCTGAAAAATAAAATGGACAATCCATCATTCCTACCTAATCTGATAAACTGTTAAAGTCATTGTCTTGCAGCATTTTAGTTTATATAGCTAAACAGTGAAATAAAAATATACACTCATTTCACATAATAGGCTACTGAAATGTCAGTCGATGTACAATATGTACAATTTAAAAAATCAAGTGTAATCAGAGAAAGTGTCTTCGAAAAATCCACACACTTGAACGTGTACCTGTGATAATTTTAGCACTATGAGATGACACATTGTTATTATGACTGCTGTGTATATGGGTATTTTCTGTAGTATTGGGTCCCCTAATACCTGTCAGCTTGCTTTCTTAATAGATTTGAAACTTCAGGAAGGCTGTAATAATGTCATCTAAATTTATTCTTTTCCTTACTACTTAGCACTAAATGGTATTGGCATATAAATGTTTAAGGTTGTTTTAATAAAAATAAACATAGCATTTATGATGATAATCCAGATATAGCCCAAGATTTAGAAAAGTAAATTTTTTCATAGGCTTATATGAAAATAATAAAAATATTTTTTACCTGAAAGAAGTACCAAAAAAAAGCTTTATATTGAGAATCAGGATACATAGGTTGGAATCCTGGCTGTGACCTTGGTGATATCAATTAACATTTTTGAGTTTGTTTTCTCAACTGTAAAATATGGTAAAAGGATGATAAAGGTCACTAGTCTATGATTCCATTATTTTAATGTGAGGGAAATGCAGAGTCACAAAGTGCTTTCTCGTTTACAAAGTACAGTTCTATGAGGTAATTAGCTCCAGCATTAGGATCCTCATTTTACAGACACTCTTTTGACTCACCATTTCACGACGATCCTCAAGCTCCAATGTTTTCTCTCTAACTCATTTAAAAGATTTCATATCCTTTTTCATTAAACCATTTTTTGGTAAACTAAACTAAAACATTCTCTATATATTCTTGTTATTTCTTTTATGAACTTATATGCTATGCAATTCTCCAGGAGAAATTATCTTAGTCCTCTGTAAAACTCTGAATTAAAAATATATTTCATGGAAATTAAAGGTGAAATTTTTCTATTTCTATCTAAGAAAAGGAAGGCAGGTCAGAATTGATTGGTAGCAAATGTATTTAAAATGTTGCTTTGTGTTTTTTCCCCTCAGTGGTCACTTCAATTAAATGCTGAAACATGAAAATTATAAGATGATTTAGTGTAATGTACTGTAAAGATTCTTTTTAAAAAAATTTGAGTACAAAGAACATGCGGCTTTCACTGGGATTTCTTGTGTTTTTACTTCAATATCCTGATTCTATTTGTCTATAATTATTTTATAATACTGGATAGATGGAAGCTGATTGAAGTAATATGGACACTGGAGGTGCCTATGTAAACTGAAATTTTAAGAATTTTTGGTCCTTTTTTGTTACTCCTGAGTACCTGTAATTGCCTTGATCTGGGTATTCCCCCCACCCCTCCAACTGACTGACTTCTACATGACAATTTTCATGAGTCTTTGCCACTTAAAAAATTCATCTGGTGACTGTGAAGTCTCCTAAAATATTCTCATTCTGACATGTTTATGGGATATAATCATGTCTCATATTAAAAAAAATCACACACATGTCTAATATGCAAAGATATTCCCTCAATATTGTCTTTATCACTAGTCTGGCTAACTGTCATCAGTGCCTCCAGTGCAACAGATCTTAGGAAGCTGCAGGTCAAAAGATTCTTGGCGAAGAAATCTAGGAGTTAGACAATCACTTGTCCAAAGACGCAGATTTCTGGATATTCTACACTATAATGTACAATTAACATTATTATTTCATTTACCCAAACACTACATAACGATGATCGCCCCTAAAAATATAGCTATAACTTCTAGGAAAATTTTTAAAAAAAAATCAAGTCTATAACTGGTCCAGGATGACAGAGAAAATTCACAGGGGCACAGGTTTATAAATGAAGTTCCTGAATTCTATGTGGCTTCATCAACTGGGAGTGATATGACGGTGACCTCCTTACTATTGCGTTCGAATGGCTTTTACTGGAAGATGAGACTCTCAAGGTGAAAGGGAAAGCTGTGGCTCTCTGGGTCTAACTCCAATTCTGACACAGACGAAGCTCAGGCTATAGGACAGACTTGCTCAAGGCTGCCCAGGAAGTGCCAGAGGCAGGGTTTGAATCGCACTTTTCCAGGAGCTTCTTCTCAGTCTCTAGAGAACATGGTGGAAGTGAAAGGCAGAAGCATCCAGAGAAAACAATGGTTCTGGATTCTGAGGCCTTGGGTTCCACTCTAAACCTTCTATTTCCTGAGACATCTTTGGAGAGACTGTAAATGTAAAATGAAGAGGTGGAGAACACAGCCTCAGATGGTCCTTCCAGCTCCGGAGATCTTAAGAACCACCTGGTTGTGGTGGTTTAATAACGTCAGTGGAATTGTAGCCATCGTGCAACAGGGAAGCAGAGCATTTGCATTCTGGTGGGCCATATGACTTCAGAAAAACCATGTAAAATCACTGGGCATATTTTTTTCTTTTTTTCAAAAATAGGAGATCCCTCAAATTCTTTTCAGTTCTAAATTTCAGCAATTCTTTGATCCACGAACTAGTCAGGAACTTATTATTTCAAATGGAATATAGATTAATAAAACAAAAAAGAATAGTCACAGCCCATAAAATCAGTCAACTAACTTAAAGCAGCAGTGATGAGGTTTATAATGAAGAAAGGATAAAGAAAGAAAATATTTGTCAAAGATTTCCAAAATTCTGAGTCATTTTCAACAGCAATTTGATCATTAAGATTTGTAAAAAAAAGTAACCCACAATAAGTCACTTTCTGAAAAAAAGATTCTTGGACTTCCATTGTTTTTCTTTTTTTCTATTTCACAAGATTATCATTTTTTAAAATGAGAGATGGGTTTACATTGAATATCCTAAGACCTGGGACTTTACAGATATTTCCTGTTAGCCCTTTGCTCTTTGATAAGTTTTACCTGACAAGTAAGAATTCTAGGGTGAACTTTTTACTTAGTCTGACAAAGCCTGAATTAGCTGAATTTCAAAGACCAATGCAAAATTATTTTGCATGAAGAATGTGCTGTTCTATGGACTGTAAAAAAAAAAAGAAAATTAAATTTTTAGAGAATGAAATCGATTTTAACTTGGATTTTTAAGAGGTATTAGTGTTCCTCATCATACTGATCAATCAGTCAATATTGGAAATTTTTATTTTTAGCCTTGACTTGTAATTTCTTTGTTGCTGTTAACCAATTCAGATCAGCTACTGTTGTACAACTTATGAGGGGGCAATGGGAAGTTCAGTACTGGCCCAGGATCACAGGGCAAGCATGTGTCATGAGCAGGACAAGCATTTGAGTCTTCTTGAGTCAAAGGCCCGGTCTTATTCACACAAGCAATCTATCTTTCTAGCCCTGGGGAATCTCCCAAGAAATTGGACATTTTTTACCCCAGTTTCTTTTCCCCTTATGGCCTTCTATTTCTTTATTTCCTCAAGAAATAACCTTTCGTAATTCTTAGCAATATGTTTTCTCTCTAATCTCATTTTGTGACTGAATATTATCACCAGACAGAAAACCACTCCTTTGTGGGCAATTTTAAGTACACTTTGAAACTTCTTCAGGTAAAAGACTGACAAGGTCGCTCAAGACAGGATACCTTGGATCTCCTGTCACTCAAAGAAGGCTGACTTGGGAGATGGGGAGAGGCATGGTCTACACTGTGATGGAAATATACTGCCTTGAACAATAAAAGAAAGGCAAGCCTTGGTGCCTCAGATTCTTGCTGTTAATAAGTCAGTGCTATACACAGTTTTCCAGCTTTGTAGAAGATACTCCCTGTTTGTCAGAAGGTGGAGCTCTGCCCATGTCTGTCTCACTCTCTTTGTGTATGTGATCCAACATTCTGTAATGAGCAGGGCTAAACCAGAGGTTGTATTCTCTAGAAACCTGGCTCAGAAAATATTCACAATCTCTCAAAACACTACCTACTGCAATACGCACGTTGGCTAATAAAAATTATGTGTAGTGTGTTCAGCTAAAATTCCAGTCAATTGTTGATCACACAATTTTAGTCATATGTAAGTCAGATATTTAAAGATAGAGAATATTTTTTAAAAAGCAAAATAACTAAAAAGAAACCAATTTAGTCTAGTGAAGATGAGGTGATTTATACTCACGTGCATCTCGAATATACAGTAACATAGCTACAAAAACATAGTCCACTAAGCCCAGATTGATGCTGTCTGCAAATAAAGCATCCCAGATAACCAGAAGATCCTGAAGAGGGAATTCTCGTCCAAAAAGCAGTCGGACCCATCGTCTGAAAAGAAAATAAACACCTTAGAAAACCTTTATTACCAGAGCAATACAAAGAATCAGTAGATTTAATATGATAAAAGAAAAAAATGATACCAGTTAACAGAATAAAAAATAGGGAGTATATTTGAATGAGAACACATTTTAAGTTTTAGGCTTTCAAATTAATTTTATGATTCCACAGATAGGCCCTAATTTTTAAATTTTATTAGTATGTGCAGAACAAATAGCTTCAAAAATACTAAACAGAGAAGGGGGTGAAATATCACATTGAGTGCAAATAAATGTGTGAGAAAAATTAAATGATCTAGCAGAACATTTTACTCTTTAATCTGATTTGCCTCATATGATTCTGAAAACTGAAATTCATAGGAGGTATTTTCTTCGTTTAATTGAAGACGGACAATGTATAATAATCCTGAACTATTATTTGTAAAGCATACTACGATCCTTTTTTATAAAATTATATTCTGGTCTTAAGGAAGAAAATTGATTTTCTTATAATCATATACCTTTCAAATTTAAAATGTCCATTTTTCAGCTAAGTAGAAATAAAAGAAAACTTTAAATGCCTGCTTTCGCTAGTGTCCAATATAGGTTTGTTTTCAAATATAGCTATACCATTCATTCACTTTCATCCAATAAATCTAATAAGTGTCTCATCAACCAATCAATCTACAAACATTTTAAATGGCTACTTATGTCCCAGGCCCTATAAGGATACAAAGACAAAAAAAGAAAAAGTTGTGCTTCCATGCCCTCAGAAACCATGCATTATAGTGGGAGAGGCAGAGCATATCCATAGAACGTCCAATACAAAATATTTATAAAGTGACATGCTGGGGAAGACAGAAACAAGTCTGAGGCCCCAGCGTCCTGAGGGGTGGTGGGATGGTGGGACGGTGGGGTGGTGGGATGGTGGGACGGTGGGGTGGTGGGACGGTGGATCAGCAACCTGAACAAATGAGGGATTTTCTTAGGGTAGGGGAGGACGAGGGCAATTGAGGCTGTGAGGAGAAATACAATGTCACATATGAGGACCAGTAAGCAGGATGGCTCAGTGGCAATGTGATGTTTCTAAAGGGAAGGGCTACAGCACACCTGAAAAGGTGAACAGGGGAGATTATGAAGGGCCTCGGAGGACTTCCTTGGAGAGCTTCTGAAACAGGTGAGCAACATGGCCAGGCGTTTTTGCTAGGAATGTTTTGCTGCCAGCTTTGTGTGTGGAAGATAAAATGGAGACAGAAGAGGCTGAAGGGTGGGTGACTGATGAGGAGACTCCTGAGGGCCTCAGCAACCATAGGTGGCTGGTGCCCGAGAACAACCTGGGACTATGCCCTAGACCTATTAAACTGTCCATATGCGCCTTTTGATCCAGAATAGATACCACCACTGGGTCTATACCCCAAAGAGATCAAAGAGGGAAGAAAAAGACTCACAGATACAAAAATATTCATAGCAGACCTTTCTGTGGTGGCAAAAAACTAGAAACAGAGAGGGGCCATAATCATGGTTCAACAAGGTGCACTCCATGCAGGTGATGGAATTCTACTGTGCTGTAGGAAATGATAAAGGGGATGGGTTCAGAAAAACTTAGGGAGACTTAAATGGACTGATGCAAGTGAAGGGAGCAGAACCAGGTGTGCAAGTCATCATCAACAAAGACAAACAACTCTGAAAAACTCTAAGTGATCAACCATGATTCCAGAGGACTTTGGATAAAGCCTGCTTCTGTCTCCAGGGGGAGAGAGAGGTGATGCACTCAGAGAACAGAGTGAGACATATATATGCATTCTTTGGACATGTTTGACAATACGTGTTAGTAAAAGAAGTTGTTTTTTTTCCCCTCTCAATACTGGGGAAAGCAAGAAGAGAAAAGGAGAGAAGGTAGACCTTTGTTGACTAGAAAATAAAATTCAATTTAAAAAAGAATATGTAGCCATGTGAGTGAATAAAAAGGGATGAATGCAAAATATATTGCAACAATACAGTTGATAAAATTTGTCAACTCACTGAATGTAAGGGGAAAGGTAGAGGGAAGAGTTGATAAGGCTGAGTTAGGTGCTGGGGATAAAAGTACAAGCAAGACAGTCTAGGTGGTGGTGATGTATACTGTACTGAATTGGGAAGAGGGAGCTGATAATAGATAACATAATCCTTATGGATGGCCTCAACGTAACATTAAGTAATTAATAAAGAGAAGGCATACTCCCTGTCATCTCAGGACATAAGTGTTCTCTAACATGGTAAAGGACACTTACTGCTTTTCTATGTAGCACATCTGTAACTGTATTTTAAACAAAGTCACTGCTAACTTACCCAAGAAAAATAAAAACACATTACTGTAACTTTAAAAAACATGGCAAACATAGAGTAGGGAGGACACAACATGAGGTAGAAAAAGTGCTGAATGGGAACTCAGAGAACTGGATTCCCATTCCATAATTCCCACATCCTGGCAGCCCTGTCCTTGGCTAGGTGATCCTGGCTAAGATGCTTAACCTCGATGAACCTAACCTACTTAATAGAGCTATACAACAGACATATACCCATTAGTTACTTAGCACAGATGCAGTAAGAATCAATCAAGATAGCGTGGACATACTTTTTGTAAACTATTATTGAGGGAGCACAGTGCAATGCTGGGTTCAAATCTCTGCTCTTTTGAGATCTTGGGGAGGTAACATTTGACAACATTTCTGCGCTTCAGTTATCTCATGTGCAAAATTAAGGGGTTAGATTCAATGGATTATAGGGTCACTTCCAACCCTAAACTTATGAGCGTGTGCACAATATCAGTGTTAGGCAATGATAATAATTACCACCAACATTTTTGTTATTAATCTTATCAATTTAACAATGAATGTATCAGAAATGTTACTAAACGTAGAAAATCATTCACATTTTCAGAAAAACATAAAGAGAAAATAATTTTGATTTCATCACTGAAACAGTACCGTGTTCTTTACAATTTAGGGTCAATAGCCAATATGTTTTTATACTTTGACTTCAAATGAGGTTAAGACTACAAGTAAATGAGATGGTCATATGCTGGATGGAAATAGCAAAATCAGGGAAACAGACAGGGCTAGGAGAAAAGATGATTAGAATTGGGGACCACATCTTATATATCATAAAATCGTAGATTTGGAGCGCAAAGGGAACATAGAGATTATGTAGTCTAATCCCCTTGTTTTCCATATGAGGAAACAGAACCCCGAGATATCCTTCAGAACCTTGGAGAGGCTGAATAGGACTAACTGAATTGAAATGTTCATTTAATTGGTAGCCACATCCTATTGCTTATTTACTCTGAGCTTACTCAATTAAATAAAACAAGCCCAATTTTGAAGAAGTTTGCATTCTACTTGAGGGAATGAAGGAGCCTTACATTATACTGCAAATATAATGCTTTTTTTTTTTAAACTAAATAAAAAGCATGTTAAGGAAGTAGATAAGCCTTGTCCCAGCCCAGGTCTGACCATGTTACTTCCCTACTCTATAAATTCCAACGGCTCAGTATAACCTCCAGGAACAAATATAAAATCCTCTGTCTGGCATTCAAAGCCCTTCATATCTATCTCTCTTCTACCTCATGTCCCACCATGTACAATCTGATCCGGTGACATTGGCCTCCTTGCTGTTCTCTAAACAAGATACTCCATCTCCCAGCTGGGCAATTTCACAGAGTTCACTATACCTGGAATGCTCTCCATACTCATCTCTACCTCCTGTCTTTTTCTAAAGCTAAAGTTCTACTTTCAGCCTTCTATAGGATGTCTTCCCAAAACTCCCCTTCATCCAGTAACTTTACTCGGTTGATTATTCCCCATTCATCCCATACGTAGGTTCTCTGTACACAGCTGATTTCATGTCATCTTCCCAACTGCACAATCAGTTTTGTATGCCTAGGACTTAGCCACAGTGCTGCAACGCAGCAGATATTTAATAAATGCTCATGGAATGACTGCCTCTTTAAGACACAGAATCAGAATTTTCTAATACCAAGGTATTTCAGAAGAGGAAAGTGTGGCCCAGAAAAATCCAATGACTTGCTGAAGCTCCCACAGCATGCTCTTTGGATTACAGTTGTTTTCCAGGCAGAGGTGAGTGTCTTCTTGACCCCACCAAGAGAGGCTTTTCATCACATTAACCCTGTCAAGCCACAACCTGTGCTTCTGTGGCAGGGGTGGGGGGTGTGTGTGTATCAAATTTCATCTACTTCCACTCAAATTCTCTAATCCCTCAGTGAGTCAATGCGTGGAGAAGGCCCGGTGTTTTAAAGGCTCAGAGGAAATGCAGACTCCAGCAAGTTCTCCACTAGAAAGGTTTGAGTCTGGCTCAACCTGAACAAAGTTGATAACATGAAATAATCTGTTACTGTCTAGATTCCTTGAGACACTATTTCTAAATCCAAATAGTCTGACTGTTTAGAGCAACTCTACATCTTGTTTGTATAATTTTCTGTGCATATTTATACTATACACACTCAATAATATGCTTTATTTCTATAGATTTTATTTTCCAAATTAGATTTCTGAACTCCCTGAGAGCCAGGATTACAATCTTTATTTTTTCTAGGACCCCTGAAACTTCTGGTCAAGTACTTTGTACAAAGCAGGTGCTCTGTTTTTTGGTTTGTTTATGAACTCTTAACTGTCTAGAGTCCACAAGCAAAAGTGTAACTCCTTTGGTAATGCCAGAACCGATTTTGTGCATTGTACTTTAAAATAACTCAGCATGGTGGAGAGGACAGGCACTGGGCTTGGAGACCTGGGTTCAAATGCCAGCTCTAATTTTTACTAGCTGAGTTACTAGCAAGTCAGCAAACCTGATACACAGATTCTTCATCTGTAAACTGTAAAACAGTTGAGGGAATTCATGGCAAACTTTAAAATGTTAAATAAATCTGAGCAGATTGTGAAACTAAAAACTTAAAGATTTATTATAAGTTCTTGCACACTGCTACTTTATATTTCATGTAAAGTAAAAATTCTTGGTAAATTATAGTAATTTCTAGAGAAAAGCTTAATCTCTTGAAGAAAGAAATATTTCTTCTCTTGTGTAATAAATATTAGGAATATTAAGGCAAAATTCCCAGAATGCATGAGAATTATAGCATCACTAATAGAAACAACAATGTTGTTACCAATAAAATAATAAATTCTTTTCCAATTCCAATACCAGCAATTTTTTTGGAATTATTTTTAAATAAACATAATTTTCTTTCCAACTTTCCAATTTCTTCATAGAGCTAATAATCCAAAAAAAGATTCCATTCTCTATAGAATGACTTACAGAAAGGAATTATTTCAGTGAGCTTTTGCATTCATAGAAAGGAAAACTTACTTTAAGGGGTGAAGTTATATGTAGAAGTTTAGTCCTACAATTAACAAGATTTTATTGCAGTTAAAAATATTTAGTGAGAGTTTAAGTTACACTTAATGATAGCATTAAAACCTTTTCTTTCCAGATAGCTGTGGTTTAATTATTGCTCTATACTATTAATCTTGCTTTACATCTGTTACACCTGCAGACTGTAATGCTCATAACAGTGTACATTTTATCACTCATGATAATACAATAATTCATATTTTACCAGACCTACTTAGTAATTAAGATCTGCACAAACAAAAAGACCATCAGAGGTTTTAAAGCAATAATAAACCATCCAAGGATAGTACTACTTCCATGCTTATCACTATCTAAGATTTTTCTATAATTAAACTGTAATGCTCAGGGAATCAGTAAGTACTGTATGCTGTTATTGAGTGTCCTAAAGAAATACCAATGGAAATCAGTTTTTATCAATTAATTAATGAATGATCAGTTTGAGTGAGGTCTAATTCACTCAATTTAGCAAGGCATTATCAAGATGGTGGAGATACAAAGATGAAAAACAGTCACAGTCCCTGCCCTTGAGGAGCTTGGACTCTACTAAGGGAGAAGGAATATACGAATCAATTAAAAGGATTCAACACAGAATATGTTAGGGCCAAAACCGTTGTAAAAACAAGACCTGGAGAGATCACTTTCAGCTGGCAAGATCATGGAAAGTTAATGGAGTTGGCAGTGAGCTAGGAAGAAAATGATTTCAATGTGTAGAAATGTGTGGGGTATATATTCCACTCACTGGGGAAAACCTGGGCAAACAAATGGAGGCAGGATGGAACTGCAGTGGAGTCAGGTCATGGGCAATCTCAAAGGCCACACCGTGCACAAAAATCCATTGATGCAGTCAGTCAACCCTGTCAGGCACTGAACTAGGCATTTGGAGTGTGAGTTCCTTTCCTGATGGAGGAGTCAATATGTTACAAGATTTACATAAAAGAAGGTGGAAAAAGAGTGAACAGTGGAGCTTTCAAATACAGAAATGGTTTGATGAAACCTGTGCCTGAGGAAGATCACTTTGGCCGTTGTTCAAAAGACTGGTTAAAGAGGCAGAGAATGCAGGGAAGCCACTGATAGGCTATGACAGCAGTCAGATGAAGGGTCATGAAAGCCAGAACTAGAGTAGTAGGAAACATTTTACTTTAGTGATCTGTATTTCAAAAATAAAAACATGAAATGATTAATTTTAGATTTTACTGGATATATATTTGATTCTTTGTCTTTACTCCAATAAGCTATGGGTGTGATAAGAAGAGATATGCCAGGAAAGTACTGGAGGAGTTGTCACCAAGTACAGTGGAACACAACAGATCCATGTGAAGCCCAAAGTATCTTGATGTTTGATCAATGCCCAAGGAACTTATTTTTGTTTTGGGTCCCTCATTTCTGTTCCCATGCAATTTTCAAAGCAAATGAACTATATTTTAAATACTCTACCATCTCAACACCAGAGAATAAAACCTACTGCCTGTCAAAAGTGTGCTATCAATACCACAAAGAGTTCAAGGTGCACAGAATGAAGGCTATGGTATCTCATGGCCTTCTTGGCAGGAGCTCTGTCCCTCTTACACTTGATTATTTTGTATTCGGCTCTCTTGAAATTCTCCCTTTTAGTGATCCCTCTGTGTAAATATTCTAAAAATTAAATATAATTAAATATTACAGTCATTGTAATCAGGGTCACAAAGTGTTCCCATATTTAGTTCCAGCTGCTCTGGAGAGAAAAGCCAGGGTATAGAGAAAACAAAATAAATTATTTTGTTCCAATTTCACATTTATTATTAATCTCAAGGCTCTTCAAAATATAAGCTTCTGGAAGATACTTAACCTGCTTGATATATCTCTCCCTCCTCCCCCCTTCAGCCAATTATTTCCATTAGATCTTTTAAAAACCACTTATGTGCTAGATCCTGTGGAGCACGATATGAGTTCCTTAAATTCATCAAATTGCCTCAAAAGAAAATATTCCAAACGTAAGTTCGTTATTGTTTTTAAAATAGATTTTCCCCCATTAAGTCTAGAACTAACAGTCTTGTGATTTGAACTCTGGTTGTGGTTTTTTTGGGAGGGTGGGGAGAGGGTGTGAATGCATAAAACTAATTTGATTTTGTATGGTTTTAGGAATGCTAAAAATGCATCTTTGTTTTGGGAGCAATTTGCTGTTTCCTTAAGAGGGCAATATCGGTTTATTAAGGAAGGCTTCTTATTCAAAGAAAAAAAAGAAAAAGATTCTAATAATTATCATCCGTTCCTGCTGCAATGAATCCTTTTTTGGCAAGTGAATGAAACCGCTTTGGTGGAATAATTGGTATGCTCCTTCTATGGAAACAGTGTGCACGGGAAGTCTGGCCTTGAATATCCATTTTCCTGTCGATATTTAATAAACTTAAAATAAAACTTGTTTGTGGGATATCATTGTTAAAGGGCCCTGATAGTTTCTAAATACTCCGTAATTCTTGGACATTTTAACTCCGATATTCTTTCAGAGTTAGTGTCTATGAATTCTAGGGAGGCTAGTGATTTGTTAATTGCTGAGCACATTACATTATTAATAGATCATCATTAAAAATGTACAGTTCAATAACCCAAGGATGAGTGATTATATCAGTGTGGGTGCTCTTTCCTCTGACACAGACCATGGGGCTGACAATTCATCATCTGGTAGCTAACTTTCTGGTGATCATCTAGGTTGGCCTTTATCTAGCCTTCTCAGACTAGATCCCAGAAACTGTGGACTCTTCGTCTGATGGGCCAGCTTCTCGGGGAAGAGCCAAGTCAGCTTGCTCATGTCTTCATTCCTCTCTGAGCTCTACTCCCACTGGCTTCCTACTCCTACCCTGCACTACTCTCTTTAGTTTCCTTTAATGTATCATCTTTCCCCATTAGAATACAAGCTCCTTGAGGGCAGGAATTCCCTTTATTTTTGTTTGTATCTGTAATCCCAGTGCTAATAAGTACAGTGTCTGGCACAAAGTAATCATGTAATAAATGCTTGTTGACTTGACCCACTGACACTGGAGTCTTCGTTGTTCCTTACACAGGACATATTTTTACTGGTCGTCCCTCATGCCTGGTACCCTCTCCCTCATCTCTACCTCCTACCTTCCTTCAAGGCTCAGCTAAAGTCCCACCTTCTGCAAGAAGTCTTTCCTGGGCCCTCTTAATGCTAGTGCTTTCCCTCTCTTGAACATCTCCAGTTTATCCTATGTCTCTACTAACCACATAGATCCTTCATGAGTCCTTAAATCCAGGATAATGTACATGCAATGCTTTTGACAGAAACACCTGCTCTTTGATACTTTTAAGGATCTAGGAGAAGACTCTGAATGCCTTCCTCAAAGACTGGCCTTTCTCTGATAAGAACTTTGTGGTTTAGTACTGCCTAGGGAAAACTTTGCTCTGCTCTCTTTACTAGAATGAAATTCATGAGACTTAGAGAGCTCATCATTTCACCCTTTTTTTTTTTTTCAGTATCTGCCTCTGATCTACTGTGTTATATAAACATCTCTTGTTATAACATGGATTCCTCTCATTGAGGTCTTGCCAGTGCTGGATCATGCTGGCTCAGTCATGTTTTCCTGTAAAAGTCTGAACTGTGGGCTTCATTGTTTTATTGGTACCCAGTCCTCTATGCTAAGGATCCTCTAAGTTGGGAAGAGGAACCAAAATGTTTATATTTCAAAGAAGGCCTTCTTTTTCACTGCTCCCATTGCATCCTGGGTCATCTCTAGTCATTCTGATGAACATCTGGTCATTGAATCTAAATGGCTCAGGAGGAGAAAGTGAGGCTGCTGACCTTGCACAGCCTTCCTTCATTCAAAATAAAGTCAAGTGCAAGTCATATCATCATTTCTCTGTCATGGTCTTCTTCAAAAACGAAGGATGAACACACAATATCCGTCTATCTATATCTTGCTTGTACATGGGTGTTTACCTGTCATCTCCCTGAGTAGACTGTGAGCTCCCTGACAGCAGGGACTGCATCTTGCTTTCTTTTTATCTAGCCTGTCACATAGTAGGCACTTTAACAAACGTTTGTTGACCAACTTATTTCCCAGGCACAGCCTTGGTAGGATGGCTAAGGCTCATACTTGGACAAATCTTGCCAATTCTGTCATTACAAGATTTCTCACCTTCTTCAAATCTCTTTACTCACACAGACACCACCCTGGTTCAAGCTCTCATTTCTGTGCTTTGTGGCTCATGACTGGAATGTACTCTCTCCTCACCTCCAATTCTTATAATCTCATTTCCTTCAAAGCTCTGCTCATGTGTCATCTACAATATAAAGCCTTGGCTAACTTGCCACAGGTTTCAAAACCTACCTACTCCACAAAAAAATTGCCATTATTTATATCATGTAAGTACATACACACATATACATATATAAATGTAGAATACTAGCTAGTTGAAATCAGTGATACCTTCCTTTCTTTCTATCTATAGCACTTAGCCCAATGGTTACAATAAAGTAGGTACTTAATAAATGCTTGTGCATTGATTCATTGTGAGTGAAGCCTTTTCAAGAACCTGGGGTTTCCTCAATGCCAAACCAGACTACAATTAGACATAAGAATAGGATTTCAATGAAATATATTATTAAATAACAATAATGAAAGACAGTATAAGGCTAGGTCCTGATTAGTGTGAAGAGTGAACCCCCGGAAGTGGTTGCATAATTTGAATTCTTACTATATATATATATCTTTTGGGCTGGAACCAATTGTCCTAGTTTATATAATTATGACTTCAATTAGTATTAATTTAAAAACATGTTCCCTTCAAAGGATTCATTATTTGAATTAATTTGAACCTAGCTCCCTGAACTTACTATTTTGAGAGAGGTTCTGGAGACTCAGCCAAACAGCAAATGCAGTGCCAAGAGACTCTTAAAGGAGAGGGTGGCTCTGATGATAGTACACAAAGGTGAACTTGGAACTGACGCTAAGATCCAAAGTGTGGTTATTGATAATGTGAATACAGAAGGAAACATCTAACAGAGCATCCTAGAGATTTGTCCCTGGCTCTGCTCTGCTCAATAGTTTTATTAATGACTTGGATGAAGGCATAAATAACATTTTTATGAAACTTGTGGATGGCAGAGAAATCTACAACTAGTACAAGTTGAGGTTTATTTTTTTATAATATACCTATAAATTAATTCTGTCTGTTTTCTTAATCTCTTTGAATAACCCTATTTATAGCTTTCAACACTCCTATTGTGGACCACATGCATTTGCCTAGTATGCAAATATACATTATTATTATTGTAAGAGTTAATATGGAAAACACAACTATGTGAGAAGAGGAAAGGCATGTAGATGTGACAGTCCTCCTGAAAGTGATCCCTGACTTAAAAAGGAAGACAAGAAAGTTTCAAGGACAGCACAGAAGTGTAACAGTCATGTGGACTAATTCCAGAAATCCTGAGAAGTCAGACTGTAGCCAGGCTCATTCCTGAAAGGATGGAATACTATACTTTGCCCTTTTCTCTCCCTTATGCATATTCTAGATGTACTATGAACTCTGGATAAAGCAGTGACTAGATGAAATTTGTCTCCAGGGATCTATCATCTTTTCTTCCTTCTTTAGTACTAGATGGCCCAATAATATCCCTGGAAGTTCAGTGGTTCCTCAACCAGGAACGCCTGACCTAAGGTTCAAATTGAACTTTGCCAATCTATCCAATCAAATTTTCATAGAGGAAGCATGAGGAGGAAGAGGATAATGTAATGTATGACCCTTACCCAAGAGCATTTGCATTTTACAAAAGGGTTTCAGGGACCAGGCTTGTTTAAATCTAATCATATAAATCTCTAATCATGAATTAAATCATGATTTGTGCTGGGGGAAAGG
>CM053770.1:29092421-29139921 GCA_028658325.1 Potorous gilbertii | reverse complement strand
TATACAAGGGATGTCATAAAGGTAAAATCCATAGGTCTTGGAAACAGATTCGATATGAAGCAAAGTAAGGTGTCTATGGTGACATCTAAGTTGTGAACATGAGGGACTGGGAGGATGATGGAACCTTCAACCAAAAAAAAGGAAGGGTTTGTGAGGAAAGCTAACGAGTTCAGTTTTGTACAGGTCGACTTTAAGATGTTTGAAATGGCCAATGTGACATGTCCAATAGGAAGTTGAAGATACAAGACTAGAGGTCAGCAGAGAAGTTAGGGTTGGATAAGCAGATGTTAAAATCATTAGCAAAGAGATGATAACTAAAATAAAAGGAAGCTTATGAGATCACCTATGAGAAGAAAGGAAGAAGAGAGAAGAATCCAGGAGGAAGCCCTGTAGGAAACCTAAGGTTAGTGGGTGTGACCTGGATGAAGATCCAGCAGAAGAGACTAAGAAAGCAGTCAAACAGGGACAATGACAACTGAGAAAAGACCACTGGATATGGCAATGTTAAGATCATCAGTAGCTGGTTTCAGATGAATAATGAGGTCAGAAGTCAGACTGTAGAACTTTAAGAAGACAATGAAATATAAAGAAGTGCTTATTATGGATGACCTTCAAAGGAATGTAGGCACAAAAGGAAGGATATATGTAACACTACAGCTTATGGGAATAAATGAACTGAGTAAGGGCTTTTTAAGGACAGGTAGACATGGTTATGTAGGTAGACAGAAGGGAAATAGTCAGTAAATGAAAATTATTGAATATAAGTGAAAGAGTGAAAATGATAGAGAGAAGATGGGATGGTGAAGGTGAAGGAAGGGCCATTTCTTCTTGCTGGACAGGGGTGAAGGTGGAAATGTTGGTAGAAAGCAACTGGATGAGGTGAAATTAGAAGGATGGAAGAAGAGTGACCTTAAAGCAAATCATCTCAGTTTTTTTCAGTAAAATGACACAAGATTTTCAGTTAAGAAGGTTGGGGCGCGGGCAGGAACCATGGGAGATGAAAATGTTTGGGAGAACAGTTTTGCTGAGGGAATAGTGAGTGAATTACAAGTGTAGAAGGATTGGTTTGCAGGACTGGGGGGCTAGTTGGGGTCAAGAAAGTAAAACTGACAGGGTCTGGCAACATAAATTTGTAATGAACCTCATCAGCATGATTTCACAATATTCTTTGGCTTTGTTCAGCAGCACATATAGATGAGTGAAAGGATGTATGGTGGGAGTGATTCTAGGCTGGGGCTTGGCAGGAAGAGAAAGGCAATATAATAAGGAAGAAAGGGACTCAGAGAAGAGAACAATGTAGAGCTGCACTGGGTCATCAAGGGGTCAACACAGGGGCTTCCCTTCTTTGTCCAAGTTGCATTGATGTTGTTTGTACAAAAAATTTTCAATTTTATATGATTAGAAATATTGATTTTGCATGTGTGTGTGTGTGTGTGTATGTGTGTGCGTGTGTGTGTGTGTGTGTGTGAGAGAGAGAGAGAGAGAGAGAGAGAGAGAGAGAGAGAAATAGCTTCTAATTGTTTCAGAATTCTTCCCCCAGGCATAGCTGTGTAAAGGTATCTGAATTCTTTTTTTTTTTTTTTGTTTGATGGTATGGACCTTTATATTTTGGCCATATATCCATTTTGAGGTTACTAGGTCATATGGTAGAAAGTGTTTATTGATTTAAACTTAATTACTGCTAAACTGATTTTTCAATTTTTGTAGAAATTTATTAAATATTTCCACAAGTGATATATTCTTAGATTCTTATACTTTCAAACTTTTGGTTATTAAATTTGATTGTTTCTTATTCTTGCTAATCCAGTCTGTTACAACGATCTACTTTAAAAAAATTAACTAATACCAAATAATTTTGATGATTACTGTTTCACATTATAATTTAAAGTATGGATATAAATGAACCTACTGTCCCTCTACTGAATTATTAACCTGTCCTTTTTTAACTATACAGGGAAGTTCTATCATGTGCAATTAATGACCCTTAAATTAAACCATTCCTTATTTCTCTGAAGAAAGTTTTGCAATCCTTCCTTTCTATCATGTGTGTTGGTAGATTAACTCTTAGATATTTTAAGATATTCTTCTTAAAAGAAGTGTAATGAATTTGAGTCCCCCCACCCATTATTTCCTCTTGAATTTTGTTACTGCTTTACAAAAATGATGATTTTTTTGGATTTATGTAATATCCTGTTAATTTGCTGAATTAATAGGATAATGAAGCAACTATTTTGTCTTGATTTGCTGATTCACTGGGGTTTTCAAAGAATATTATCATATGTTCTGCAAATTGGGATAATTTTGTCTGCTCTCTTTTAAAGTTTATGTCTTTGATTTCTTTCTCCTGTTTTGTTTTTATAACTGGCATTTCCAGAAATGTCAAATAATAGCAGGGGAAAGAGGGCATACTCTTTACTTCTGTATTTATTGGGAAAGAGTCTGGTGTTTCTCTATTGCAAACAATGTTAACTTGGTGATTTAGATATTTACTTTATATTATACTTAAAACCATCCTTCTATGCCTAATTTTTGTAGCTTTTTTAAAAAATAAATGAGTATTGTACTTTGTTAAAGACTTTTTTGAACTTATTGGTATAATGGTATGATTTGGATGTTTCTGATGATTCACTGTATTTTTGTTTTCCTAATGTTTAATCATCCCTGTATCCAATTTGGTTATAAATGAATAACTTGTTGGATATATTATTCTAGTCTTTCTGTATCAATATTCATTAGTGATACTGATCTATAATTCTTGGTTGTTTTTGTTTTTCTTTATTCTTAAAAGAAATGTGGTAGGCTTTTTTCTCTCTCAAATTTATGAATAATTTTTGTAATTTTAGAAATTCTGAACTTAACCAACACCAAATAAAATGAACTTCTTATTCAAAGTTGTTCAGAAAGAGTATATGAAGCAATGAACTGAGAATAATTTGCATGGTTGATATTAATCACTCTTTAAATGTTTGATAGAATTTACCTGTAAGTCTATCTGGAACAGGCATTTCCTGTCTTCCCATATCTCCTACCCCTTGAAGGTCCTTATTCAATTTAATTTTCTGTTCGTAGATTAAGATCTCTATTTCATCTTCTCTTAACTATTCCTCTAGTTCTTTAAAAAAAATTCTTAGTTTCACTTAGAATTTAATTGTATATATTGAGTTCCAACTTTTTTTCTATTTGTTGAAATATGGCTTTATTCATTTTTCATTTTGGCATTTTGATTGCTCTTATGGTTCGGATTTTCTGATTTCATTAAACTTTTAAAAGACCTTTTTGTTATCTTCCATAGTCTTTTTATTTTCCATTTTAGCTAGTTCTCTAATTTTCAACATTTCTTAGGCTTATTTGAATCTATTTTTTTCCAGGTTTTTAAATTGCATATTCAGTTTCTTCTCTTTCCTCCTTTAGTTAATGTATGCTTTCAGAAGTACAATTTTTACTTTGAGGATAGCTTTAGCAGCACCACAGAAATATATTAATATAGTATTTCATTGTTATCATCTTTTCATATAGTTATTGATAATTTTTATGATTTATTTTTGCCCCATTCATTATTCAGGATATACTTAAAAAACCCATTGGGTTTGCATTTTTCATGTGTCTCCAAAATACATTTTTTGATTAGAATGTGCAAGAATTTTTAGTATTTTTGTTTTTGCATTTATTCATAATTTCTATGATCGCTAACACCCAGAGTATAGACCATAACATACAGTCTTTTGTTACATAGAGACAACATGGTGCTGAAAAAATATGTATATTCTTTAATATTCCCATTAAGGATATGTGATATTTCTTTAAGATCCAAGCTCTCTATCAGTGTCTCAGTTCTGTACTTCTCTTTTTGTTTATCTTTATGTTTGATCTGCTTAGCTTTATAGTGGGCATTAAGGTTTATAACCATTATTATACAACTATCTGCATCTTTTGTAAACCCAAGTAACTTTTTCTATATGAATTAGGTGCCATGCCATTTGGGGCATGTATACTTAGTACTGTTACTGGTTTACTTTCTATGGTTCCAGTTTAATGTAGTTGACCTGATTATCTTTCTTTAACAATGACTTTTTATTTATTCTGTCTCATATAATAATTGCCTCACTTTCAACTTTATTCCATTATGGCAAGATAAAACTTTCCTAAAAAGAAGTCTGTCTCTCACATACATATCTTACTTCCCTATTATCCAATCCACAACATCTATTTGTATTTTGAAATCATACATCACCATCATGGAAAAGGTAGGTAAGGTCCCAAAAAAGAAAATTTGGGGAAAAGAAAAGAAAAGCAATTGCAAAAACAAGCCATTTTGACAAGGTCAGATCAAAATACAAGCAGTCAAGATGGACTCTTAGTAAGACACCATTTAGGCCGGACCTTTAGAGTTAAGGCTAGGAAATGTGGTTATCAGGTCTACAGTAAGTGTTTCAACAGCCTTATGTCCCTCTGTTTGTCTCCCTTTTCACCCCTTAGAGAAACAGCAAGATTTTATGGACAGAAAGTTGACCTTGCAGCTAAGAAGATCTGAGAGCAAATTCTGTCTTTGAAATGTAGTGGCTATGTGACCCTGGACAGGTCTTCTAGCCTCTTAGTGCCGTAGGCAGCTTTCTAAGACCAGGCTGAAGAGGGGAGAGTCCCCCTTCACTGCTGAGAATGTCTTCATCCGAAAGTTCACTGAACAAATGAAATCACAGGTCTAGTCCTTCTTCCTATGCCTATCTCTGTCTTTAATCCCTATCCCTTCCACTTCAGGCTATCTGCCCAAACAAAAACTTAGAGGTTAGGGATTTGTTTTTTGTGTGTGGGGGGCTGTTTTTCAAGGGTAGAAAGAACTGAAACAAATGTAATGACTGAGAGCAGTGGAGCATCAAAGCCGCATGGCTTTTTGGACTCAGATAACCAACATCAGTCACACATTTACAAGTCCAAATCACGACGATGAAACAATAAGATGTGAGATGGTAACTAAGGTTTAGTGCTAGCAAGTAACTTTGCAACCACTTTTAGAAATATCTGCTGGGTAAAGAATTTAATGAGCCACTTCATTTGTAGAAAGCTTCTACTGTCCAAGAAAATGTGATTCTCTGGGGGCGTATACATGTGTGTGACTGGATATAAGCCCTTCTCTCCCTCCCTCTGCCCTGCATGTGCTGGTTCCCTTGATTAGAAGGGGAAGGTCTTGAGGGTAAGAGCATTTCAGTTTGCTTGTACTTGTATCCTCAGAGTTTAGCACAGTGTCTGGCTTAATAAAGGCTTTATCTAACTAGATGCGTGTACAGGTATACCACATTTGTATAAATCAACTTAATATTTACCTAAGGATGACAAATGCCATGCCTCTTTATAGCCCTGAAAAAAAAAACCTTTGTAAAAGTGCTTTCAAAAAGAGTCTTTTACTTTTAACAATCCTGTATACTTATAGATGAAGAAAGCATCACTCTACACCTAGTCAAACAGTTATTGGGTAATGATAACGACTGATGCTTTTATAATGCCTTAAATTTTTGAAAGCACCTTAACACACGCATGATCTCATTTATAATCAAATCAACCCTGTGAAATAGATTCAACTTTACAGTTGTGGAAATTGAGGCTCAGAGATAGTAAGTGACTTGCCCAGGGTCAAACCTCTGTTAAGTTCCAGCTCATGGGCCACACCTCTCCTACTATTTCACTGTGTCTTTCCACTCTCATTACACTAAGATTTTTTTCTTGGGAAAAAGGAAATTTAATAAACATAATTCTAAAATCACATAAGCATATCAATTACTGATCTACAGGACTATGCTTCCGACTCTGTCACAGATCTGCTATGCATATGGGAACTACGTTTTCCTGAGTAGCCCGAGAGGATATTTCTGAAGGACTTCTATAATGAATCACAGGCTGCTATTTTTCAAGTACTCCAGTTGTGATACAGTGGTAATTACATCTACAGGACCCTATAAGATTTAGAGAGCTTCCTTTCAGGGAAACTCATTAAGGGAACTATAAAGATCTAAGAACTTACAAAGAGAAATTAATTGCTGCATTTGGTCAGCTAATATTAGAAAGAATTATGAGGTCCAGAATTGTGTTTCTGGCTAGTTTATATGGAATGGAAGCATGAAGAAGCTTATCTTAGTATCTGATTATAGATCCAATAGGCATCTACTGAGTGCCTACTATTTACTGGGGTTAATACTGTACATAAGAAATGTATCTGAATTTCTTAGTTGACTGGAAGGAAAAATTAACTGCTCAGGTATTTTCAATTAACTTTTACTAGTACAAGGTAGTGTCCCCTTTCATATGTGGATATTTTAATTGTTGAATAATACAAGAGTGTACAAAAATAGAAGAAAGAAAGGAAGGAAAGAGGTAGTGGAGAGACACAGACCAAGAAAACTGACCCCAACATAAATATGTGTGGAGAGGCCCTGCCTGAGGTAAAGCTGACTACAAGGCACTGTGAGGAATTAGCTCAAATGCATGTGACTGTTTCCAGAGTTTTGAAAAAATACAGTTAATAAGTTATAAATAAAAGAAATCTTTAGGGACTGCAGGAAACTTACATGAGAATTGTAAGGGTCGTATGTGACAGAAAGGTAGAATTTTTTATTTTTACATCATATGCTAAAGATGAGTCACCGTTTAAGAGGAGAATGATTCCCAGCAGCAAAAATGAGGAAATAAGAACAGTGCTAGATGCTAAGGTAAGCATAGAAATACAGGAGGAAGTTGGGCATAGGAGGAGTCAGGGAGAGAAGGTACAGGTGATCTGTACAGGAGCTGCTTCACAGGTGAAAGACGGATGTAGAGAAGAGATTTTCTGAAAAAGATCTAGTAGATTAACAATGTGAGATGAAGCCAAAAAATCTAATGAGAGGCACAGCTTCCAGAAAAAAAACTGTCCTCTTCCATGGTCAGAATAGAAATGGAACACTATTTTCTGGTAGGCACCACACTGCAAGGAGGCTTTTCATAAGTTAAAAGAAAGTTGTTTCATTTCAGTCGTGACTGACTCTTCCTGACCCTACCTGGGGTTTTCTTGGCAAAGATACCGGAGTGGTTTGCTGTTTCCTTCTCCAGCTCATTTTACAGATGAGGAAACTGAAGCAAACAAGGTGAAGGGACTTGTCCAGAGTGACACAGCTAGAAAGTGTCTGAGGCCAGAATTGAACTTGGGTCTTCCTGATGTCAGGCAAAAGTAGAGCGGATAGCAAATAGAATGGTCTTTGGCCTTGAGTTTCATATCACATAACAATCTAGTCTGTCAGTCAATAGGAATTTAATAAGTGCCTACTATGTGCCAGGTATTGTGCTAAGCATTAGGGATACAAAGGCAAAAGTCACTGTCCCCAAGGAGTCACAGTCTAATGTGGGCAACAATGTGTAAGTAATTATGTATAAGTAGGTTATATAGAGGATACATTGGAAATCTGGGGAAGGGAGCTCAACAAGTTTAACCTGGAGGGAAAAAAATGTCCACAAGGTCCATGATAAGTGTGATCAAGTAACACGAAGGGCCATAACTCAGAACCAATCAGACTTGGCCTATCTGGTTCCTGAGTACAAAACTAAGAGCCATGAGTGTAAGTTACAGAGAGGCCGTGGTGTTAGGAAAAAACCGTTTCAACCAAACAAAAGTGCAATGGGCTGTCTTGAGAAGTAGTGGGCTCCCCCTTAAGAGTGTTCTTCAAGAAAAGACCTGATGACCATTTCTTCTTATGAAAGTAATTGGGAAGAGGGGACCAGACAGCTCTTGGAGTCCCTGGAATCTCTGGCTCTATTTTTGACACAGATTCACAATCCATGGCATTTGGAACCTTGCAATCATCTCTGCTTCATCCCTCTCCCTCTCTCTCACCCAATACATCCAATTATTTAACACGTCTCGATCATTCCACCTCTGCCACGTCTCTTGTATTCATCTCCCCTTCTCTGTTTTGACTGTCCTCCTTACACTATAGGCTTTCTTCCCCATCAGACTGAAGTGCTACAATAACTTTATAGTCCACCTTCCAGCTTATAACTGTTAACTGCATGGTGCCAATGGTTAAGATGTTTTTCTTCTATTGATCTGCCTCTCTGCAACCTCCAGTCACTGTCCTTGGAAATCAAACAAAGTGAGTCTAGATCTTTCTACCACATAACAGCCAGGTGCTTTTCTACTCTAAGCTCTCAATTTTATAGACTGCAGTGTATGGGATGACATTCTCCTTCATTCCAGAATGTCTGTTTCTATTCAATCAGCTTACAGTGTCATTGGCTTTCCCTGCCATTTCCAACACATTTGTCTTACAATTGTGAGGTTGATTTTTTTTAAACCCAAACGAAAGACTTTACATTTGTCTGTGTTAACTTCATCTCCTAAGATCTGAGCAATCATATTTGCCTGTTGATATCTGCTTAAAGGCTAATCTTGCCACCGAATCTCAACTATTCCTTCTGGCTTCACAAATTTAATAAACATGTATCACTAAATTTGTCTTTATTACTATTTTTTGTGAACAATGAAAAGACAGGAAGCAGGGGGAAAAGAAAATAAATGGCTTTGATAGCTCACCTACTGATTGCATATATGATCCCTGAATAATTAATTTGAATTTAAGAAACAACCCTTTTGCCTCCATTGATTTTGGACATTCAACTTCCCTTGTTACTGTTTTCATTACTCTGAGATGTTTCATTGTTAAAATTAATAATTGGTCAAATAAAATAATATTGATGAATAGCTTTTTTGTAGACTGTCAACATTGATAAAATTTTTACCTTCAGATATTTAATCATTGATCTAATAAAGTCTTTGAAAGAAAGTGATCCTATCATTCTGTAATCAGGAAGTACCAAGGAAACAGGAAGAGCAAAGGAAGTTAGGGGACATGGATTCACCACTGGACCTATTTCGTTAATTCTAAAATTAAAGAAGGTGTTTAATGGCCACAAAAAGAAGCCTACTTTAGTTTCTAAAATTAGCTTTCTAAAACCTTTTCATTTACCCAAAGGTATTTATTATCATCAGTTTTTAAAATTTTACTCACTAGCCATCCAACCACCAACTAAAACAAACAGCCTGAGAAGCACTCTTAATTACACTACCGGGCAAACCCTTGAGATTTCTGTTCGAATGTTTACGTGTCCTCAGCATTACGATAAGTTATGTGATATGTATAAATCTCTTAGAATGTTGCTTTGTGTCTTAGAGGTGAACAAAGTAGGCTTGTCTACTTATTAGGAAGCAGTGTGGAGATAAAAGTTTATGCTGTGATTCTGAGGCTGGTAATATTTAATGTAACAGAAACCAAAGACAAAAATCATCATTTTGGGAACATAACTATATAGTGTTGTACCTGAAGAAAAAATTCAAACACTCCTAATGTATTCAGCTGCTTCCTAATTCTCCATTTTTCTTAACTAAACTAGATAAGAAGCAAAGGAAAAAAAATGAACAAAAAAAAAGAACGTCCATCATCCAAATGAGCATACAATGAATTCAGCTTTCAGCCTACAGGATATATGATTGGGAGGTTCTAATGCTGTGGAGTTCTTGCCTTAAAGGAATATTGCTTATTTAAACAGTCACACATGGGGTTTAGTGGTTTCATTTAGCTACTTGTGCTTCTACAGAAGCTAACAACAAAAGACTCTGGTGGCAAACAGCTAATTCATTAATTAACCAAAGTATTTTTCAGGATAGCGAAGCACTAAACAATACAGTACAAAAAGTGTAATTGTAGTGGTTTCAGGTCCCTATCTGCAGAATGTGTGGCAGAGGAAAGCAATGTCTATGCTGTTTCTAATTATTCCAATTATCATGGCACACTATGAAAACTTGATTAATAACACTGAAGATATTGTTGTGGCAATTAGCCATATGGTTGTGGGACTTTATTCTGTCACGATTTAGCCATTAGCATCTACTTATGTTTGTCAGAACAGTGCATCCGTGACAAGTTGAAGTTCTGCTCACCTTGCCGAGTCCCCTGTGAGCAACGCTAGAGAACTGTTTATTCCTAGGAGCCTCTGCCTGAGTAAATTTTTCATGTGGCATCCGGTCTGACTGGGGACAAATGTCAAATAGCTTATGCGACAACCCATCAAACGAGGCTTTCTTTGCAAAGGGACTCAGTGAATTGTGTGTCAAGACAAACTCAGCTAACAATGTGACCAATGAAATTAACTATCAGAGATTTATTCTATATATTTTTGTGGTCAGTTTCTTAGAAAAACAGAACATTGTTACATGATATATGCTATACGTATTTCATGAAATTCTTGAAATTATAAAATAGGAAAATGAAACCACCAAAATAAGGTATCATAAACACAAAAGTTTTCCAACTACTTGACAGAACACTTAAAAGACTTCATAAAGATTTTAAGAAAAAAACCCTAATAAGAACTGATCAACGAAATAATTTTTAGTAAAGGTATTCAGTCTATAAAAATTACATAAACAGATACAAAGATTAGTAGGCCCTGCAAAGAATGGCTGCAGTCACCATCAAATCTTTATTAAATATAGTTAAGAAAACTGTGCAATTAACTAGTTTTAAAAGCTAGATTTTCTACTCTTTTTGTCTTCCAATATGCTAGTAACAAATTAAAAAATTTCTGTCAGTAGTAAACAACTAACAGATTCAGCAAAAGCTGAAGGAATTTTGACTGCTGTAATATACTATAAATATGGTCCTCATCTATAACAGATTGGGATTTTAAGGGAAAAGTATGGATAAGTGAGGAAAAGTGATATTACATGAGGAATTTACGATTTGTTTCTCATATTTAGTCCTTTTTTTCCACTTAAAAGAAAAAGTCCTGGAACAAAGGAGAAAGACAGTTTCCAAATTTTTAGAAATTTTCAGTCTGCAAGGACCATTTGAGATCTAAGAGAGGCTGCTTCCACGACAACAGTATGAATAACCACACTGACAGAAAAGACCTAAATATTACTAACCTAAATTAAAAGTGGAAACAATGAAGGCCCTCAAAGAAAGCCAAACTGCCAGGCAAAAGATAGCTGACAGTTGAGGCATCAAAGAGGTGAAGGGAATTAGTAAAATCAGTGGTTTTAAAGGATATTTAGGAAATAGAAAGCACATTAAAAGTACATAGGCTATTGTTTTTCTAAAATTTTATTCCTAATATCTTATTTAGTACAGGTTATGGTGGCATTTGGTTTATGTGAGTGTGGTTGTTAACTTAATTTTCCTAATTTGTGCTCCAGTGCCTATTGAGTTAATAAAGAAATTGGAAAACTTGAGAAAGTGCCTTTTGATGAAAGCTATTACATCTGAGAAGGCTTAAAAGGACATCTGGATTAAGTTGAGGCATGCATCACTCTAATAAGAGTTTCAATGGCAATGTGACTTCTAACCAGTTGATGTTAGCTTGGACTAGGCTCCAGAGGAAGGCAATTTATTGTGCTTCCAAGAACTACTGAGATTCTGATTGTCAACAGAGTTAATAACCAGTAGTACAATCTTAAGAACTGAATTCAATACAGCTAAACAAACACCTCTAGACCATACGGAAATAGCACCAAAGAATGAATCACATTATTGGAGGAAAGTTTCCTGAGACTGTATTTTAAGCAGTAGACTCTGGCTTAGCACTTTCAGTGACTTCTGAGAGAGACCCCAATGGAGTTCTAGAAACCAGGTTGTAGATTTAATATTGGTCCTATTTCAAGTGAAGTAAAAAGAATAGGCATTAGATGGCACCAGTTAAGTGCCAGGCACTATGCTAATTTTGTGTAAAAAGTACTGGGCTTTTTACAAACATTATCTCATTTGATCCATATTACTACCCTGGGAGGTAAGTGCTACTACTGTCAATTTTACAGATAAGGAAACTGAAGCATGTAGAGTGACTTGCCTAGTATGTCAGTGACTGCTAGCATGTGAGTGAGGCTGGATTTGAAGTAAAGTCTTCCTGATTCCAGGGCCAGTGCTCAATCTACCATGTCACCAGTGGCTTCTGGTGGTAGCTGAGGGAACAAAATTCTTACTGAAATATATCAAAGGTCATCAAGGACCTTAGGAGAGTTACAGGTAGAGAAGACCATGTGATCTCCCTTTTAGCCAGCTTTCCCTGGGAGTGTTGTGGTCCGAAAGGAAAGAGAGAGGAAGAGGGAAAGGAAAGGGAATAAGCATTTATATGGCCCCTATTAAGCACCATCAAGCAGGTAGGTGGCACAATGGATATAGTTCCTGGAGTCAGGAAGACTCATATTCCTGAGTTCAGATCTAGCCTTGGTTACTTACCAGCTGAGCAAATCACTTAACCCTATTTGCCTCAGTTCCCTCATTGGTAAAACAGCTGGAAAAAGAAAGAGCAAACCAGCCCAGAATCTTTGTCAGGAAAACACCAAAAAGTGGTCACAGAGAGCTGGATATTACTGAAAAGGACTGAACAACCACTACTCTGTGCCAGGCACTAGCTGAGTGCCTTACAAATATTATCTCACTTTGTCCTCACAACAATCCTGAAAAGTAGGTGCTATTATCACTGCCACTTTAGAGCAGAAGAACCCAAAGGAGACAGGACAACTTGCCTGGGATCACAAAGCTTGTGTGTACGGCTGGATTTGAACTTGGGTCTTCCTGATTGCTGGCTGAGTGAGTTCCCTGGTCATTCTGTGACTAGGCCTTTGTCTTAGTAATGCTGTGGATATAATTTCAGTAATCTCCGCAGATGACATTTGAGACTATTGCCTATCTGGAGATCTTTCATGGTGGCTGAGTTTTGACCCACTTAATTTTATTTAACAAGTGATTCATTTATTGGTCATATCCCTAATATTCATAAGGGATGACGATCTAGCCTCTTTACAAAGTCAGGTTACACCATTCACCATAGTGAGTCTCTTAGTGAATAAATTAGGAAAACCAAGGCCAAGAGAGATACTGAGAACATTAGGTGAGAAGGTACAAGGAAAACGGAAAAAAAAAAAGTTGGCATAGACAGAAACAGAAGGTACAGAAAATGGCTTGGGCTCACTGACATGAAAATAAAAAAAAGCAAGAAAGCATTTAAAGAGGTGTTTGAAGGGACTCCTATCCATTTACCCAGTGGTAAAATGAATGCATGTAGTCCTATTTAGGAATCTTTATTTGAACATTTACTTTAATTGGGGAATTTTATCGTTTATAAATGGAAAGTAAAATTTACAAATTTATTAATTGCTAAGTAAATACTTATGTATGTAAACTTATTAAAATAAAACGCACAGTTCAGGGTATTCGGAGGTACATTCCTTCTTGTATTAGTTATCCATGCCTGAGTCATAATAATAATTGATATTTACATCGCACTTTGTGTCTATAGTCTTTTACATACATTTTATAATCTGATCCCATGAGCTCTGTGATGTTGAAAGTATTATTTCCATTTTGCAGATGCGAAAAGTAAGACTGAAACAGGTTAAGTGGTTTGCCTCAGGTCATGTAAACAGTAAATAGGAGAGGCAATGGCCAAACCCAGGTCCTGATTCTAAGCTTAGTATCCATTCTACTATATTATACCACTGTCTAGAAGTAAAGAGCATCTCTTTCATTTGGTAGTTTTTCAGTTGTGCCTGAGGCTTTGGGACCCTATTTGGGGTTTCTTAGTAAAGATAATAGAGTGACTTGCTATATCCTTCTCCAGCTCATTTTACAGAGGAGGAAACTGAGGCAAACAGGCTAAATCACTTGCCCAGGGTCATATAGCTAGTGTTGAAGGTCACATGTGAATTTAGGAAGATAAGCCTTCCTGACTCCAGGTCCCAGGTGCTATCCTCTGAGCTACCTGGCTGCCCTGTAAATAGTATCACTGTCTTAATAAGAACTTCTGATTACCTACTGTTGTCAGTATTCTGAGATAAAGGCATAATCATTTATTAGACAAGATCTCTCCCTGTAAACATAAATCTTTTTTACTGACATGAATCTCACATCACCCACTTAACACATTACATACACTCCTAAAAAGCTCTATGCCATATGAAAATGGGTATTTCAAATCATGGAATTTGTAAAGTACAAGTCTCTTCCTACGGAAATCATTACCGCTTCCAGAAGTAATAAAATCAAAGGAAAAATGTAGCAAACTTTTTAAAGCTTGTATTTAAAAGTAACATTCACAGAAAACAGCATAATTTTTGAAAGCATCTTAATAATGACATACAAAATCAAAACAAACCAAAGCAATGTGCCAGTTGACATAGGGCTCAGATACTAATACTGAGCAGATGACAGCATGCCCTATAAAAAAAGGGACAGAGACAGCATGGAGACTTCAATGATGACCTCTATGAAAGGAAACACAAACTAACATCCATTATCTAAATTCATTGTTCCTCTAGACCTGCCCCGCAAATACTGACTTTTCAGGTGGGCTGTTGATAGGATTCCAGCAATTTCATCTCCTGTTAACATTTTAGTGCTTTGAGCTCTATATCATTGTGTCTTTGCACATCGCACACACTTGTTTGGCCTTTTTGTTTTTTGGTTTTTTTCTCATTTGAATTAATGTATCTTCCATTCAGAGACATGGGGTTTTTCGTCTTCTGTTGCAATTCAAACAAGTTTCTTTATTAAGGAAGTTCGGCAGGTCAATCAAAGAGCTACTTTCAATCTACTCTTTTTGCCATTTTTGGTAACCCAAGTATTCTACATTTTGTTTGGCACATAGCAAGTGCTTTGTGTTGTGGTCTTTGTGACCCCATTTGGGGTACTGCAGTGGTTTGCAATTTCCTTCTATTTTACTGAGGAGAAAAATGGGTTGAGTGATTTGCCCAGAGTCCCACAGCTAAGTAAGTGTCCGAGGTTGTATTTGAACTCAAGTTCTCCTGAATCCAGGGCCAGCACTCTGTCTACTGCACCATCTACCTACCTCACAGAAAAATGATTAATGTTTGTTGATTGATTTAACTTAATATAAACATTTCTTTTCTGCTGTTCTGAGCTTTGGAGAGTATTTGTTTCCCTCTTTCTCTAAGTAACTGTCTCTCACATACATACCCAAAACAACACACACATTCTTTGTTTCTTTGACTAAATGAATAAACTGAATGTTTTCTTATTTCTGTTTCTGTTATCAGGGATAGCTGAGGCCTTTCTATAGCCAAATTTTCCTGACATCTATAAATGTAGTATGTAGAGCTACCACAGTAAACCTCCATCTGGGGCAAGGGAAGCATTCCTGCCATCCCTGAGTCTCTGGATGTCGGTGCCATGCTCCCCACTCTCTGCCAGCTCCCAGAGGGCAGGAATTAGCTTTTTATTTGTTTGCTTGCTAATTCTTTGTATCTTTAGCACTTAGCCCAATTCCAGGCATGCAGGAAGAGATCAAAAAATGCTTGGTGACTGGCATGAGGCTTTTTCATGCAGCAGCAAACAAAGGTAAACTTGCATAGTTTTACTTTCTTGAGATATCAGGAGAGGTGATTTTTAGCAGTCATGCACTGTCTTGCATTATCTTATCCCAGCAGCTTTACTACATAGCATGTTAATACTGTAAGTGGTATAGGTGCTGCGTACCACTGTACGCAGGACAGGGAGCTTCCTCATCAGGAAGACTACACTGATGAAACTGTAAATGTGGTTTGAATAAACACAAACCTTGATATTTTTTAATTCACCTAAAAACAAAGAATTGAATTTATAAGGGAGGCTGGTAGTACCCTCATTCCACAGACAAGGGAAATGGGCCCAAGGGTTGAAGCTGAAGTAACTCTACAAAGGTCATTCAGCTTCTCCAGAGAAGGTCTCTTTTTCCTGCTTTCCACTGTACCTGTGCTCTAGAAAATCCTCTTGGCATTAGAAGAATGGTTGAGGTGGGGGGGGGGGAGGATGAGAGGAAGGAGGGATTTGAAATGGGGAAGATTCAATCATTCATAGTTCAACGACATCCACTAGGAAACAGGCATCCAGGTAGCACCACGGTGCACAGAGTACTAGGCTTGGATCAGGAAGACTCACTTTCATGAGCTCAAATCTGACCTCAGACACTAGTGTGACCCTGGGCAAATCACTTAACCCTACTGGCCTCAATTTCCTCATCTGTAAAATGAGCTGGAGAAGGAAACAGCAAACCACTCCAGTATCTTCTCCAAGAAAACCCCACACAAAGTCTCGAAGAGTTGGACACTGCTGAACAGCAAGAAAGAAATGCTGTCCAGAAGAACCAAAAAGCCTTTAGATCACAATTAAACTGTCTCCAATTCTCCACTAACAACTGATTCTTAAATGTCCGACAGATCCTTCTCAGTCCACTTTGCTGCTCCTCCTAATTGTAGGCACTCCCTAAGGCTCAGTCCTGGGGTCTCTCTTCTTGATTCTCTCTCCATTCTCTTGGTGCTCCATCTCTGTGCTGATGCTCCTAGACCTGTGGTTGGTGCTCCTGGTCTCTCTCTTGCCCATGGATACTACATCTCCAAATGCCTTTTGGACATTTACAACTGGACATCCAACTCAACAGTTGCAGAAGCAGACCCATCGTCTCCCCTGCCCCCAACATTCTTCTCTTCCAAACGTCCCCATTTCTCTGTTCTTCTAGTCTCTTCTCAAATCCTCATTCCCCATACCTAGTCGGTGACCAAAGCTTCCTTGCCCCTTCTCCCTAATCACTCAGGCACTCATGACTTCTTGCCTTGACTGCAACAGCTTTCTAGCAGGGTTCCCAGCTTCAAATATGCCCCCACTTCTGGGCAAAGGTCCCAGTGCACCAGGAACTTTCCTGAAGTGCAGAAATCTGCCCTTGTCACCTTTGCAATCAATCCTACCAATGGCTTCTCAGTCAAATTAAAAGAAAAAAAAAGCTGCCTCCATTTTTTCCTCAATGGCTTCCAACATCATCAGCCACCTTGTCAACCAACAAGCAGGCACTGATGAGTCATCTGCTCTGTGTCAGAAGCTGGGCTAAGTGCAAGAGAAACAAAGAAAGGCCCAGTCCCTGCCCTCAGGAGCTCAGACAAAAAAGGGACATGACTTTCAAACAACTAGAGACAAAGAAGTTACAGACAAGACAAACTGGGGAAAGGCTCAACATAGAATGGAGAGGTGCTCAGATCAAGTACAAGGAAAGTTTTCTTGCAGAAGGTGGGACTTGAGCTGAGACCTAAAGGAAGCCAGGGAAGCTAAGAGGTGCAGATGAGGAAGAAAATAGGGACAGGTGGTGAAAATGTCTGGAGTCAGAGATGGAATATAGCGGGGGACTGACAGCAAGGAGGCTGGTGTCACTGGATCACAGAAGACTGTAAAGGAAACAGTGGGCCAAATTAGGAAGGTCTTTAAAAGCCAATGACATGATTTTATATCTGATCTTGACAGGTAGTCACTGGAGCTCACTGAATAGGGTACGAGGGTGACCTGGTCTGAACCTGAACGTGAGCAAGATCGCATTGACAGCTGAGTGGAGGACAGACTTACGGCAGACACACCACCCTTGCCACCAGAAGGTACTGTAATAGTCCGGGTGTAAAGTGATGAGGGCCTGCACCAGGGCTGGGGCAGCATCAGAGGAGAGAAGGGGCATATAGGAGAGATGTTACAGAAATAGAAATGACGCACCTGATACCTGATAAGGAGTCCAGGATGACACCCAGGTTGGGAGCCTGGGTGATTCAGAGGATGGTGGTATCTTCAACTGTGATAGCAAAGTCAGGGAAAGCAAAGGGTTTAGGCAGGGAGATAAGGAGCTCATTCTTGTACCCTAAGATTTCTATGAGGCATTCAGTTTGAGATGCTGGAGATACGAGACGGAAGGCGGCACAAATGGATATGAGAATCACCTGCATAGAGAGACCACTGAATTCACGGGAATTGACGAGACTACCAAACAAAACAGTGCAGAACCCTGGGGTAAAGACTTGAAGGAACTCCTATTTTTATCCCCAGCATGTAGAAGAATGCATGGCATTCTGAAGCATATAGAAGAATGCATGGCACACTATACATGCCTAAAGAGTGCTGCCAGACTGCTGGTCTTGGTACTGGCCTCTCTCCTGAGCTCCAGGCCTGCATGGTTCAGTGGCATCTCAAACGTGATATCTTACAGCCAGCTCACACTAATAATTTTCTATCGGTATCTTTTTACATGTTAACAGAGGCTAAGTGCAGCACAGTGAATTAAAGAAGGCACAGTAAAAGGAATGGGGAGAAAGGAAGAATGTGGTATGTAACAATCTTTTTGGACCTGCCGCTTGGTGTGGTCTGCTTTCTGGGCTGACAAATGCCTATTCACACAATCTTTCCTGCCACAATGACTGCTAAGTGTCATAAAAAGAATCATTCCTTCATATGATTGCCCTGGACTTACGACTCAGCTAATCTTTAATACTGCCAGAGTACCCGAGCACCTGGGGGGTCTGAAAGGCACCTCCATCTGTAAGAAGTTTCACAAGTTAGTTGCACTAGATACCAATGGGTCAGCAAGACAAGAAGATGTGGATCTGGACACTGAGAAGGCCTAGAATGCAGCCAGCTCAGGCAGGGAAGTTCCCAAGTGAAAAAGGTGAAATCTTAACGGTGTCAGCAGTCAAACAGCTCACTTCTGAGGTTCCTTTTTAACTCACCAGTCAGTCACACTAGGAAGAGTCACTTTCACTTATGTGCCTTTAGGAGTAATGATACATTTAAATGATTAAACAATCAGAAAAAATGCCTATCTCTATAATGAAAGCAGTTAATATACAGATCCATGGTTTATATTAGTATCACAAGTCATTTGTAAATAACATGTTCATGTTACATATGTAAAGAGTTCTGTCATGCCCTATGAAATAAATTATATTTTATTAGTGCCCGAGTGTTTTGTAACTTTTATTTATTTGCTGCAAGAGTGGAGAATTAAGATAGAGTAGTTTATTTCAGTAAAAGACTGACAAATGGCTCATTAGACACTTACGGGGCTGAAGCTAATGGTACCATTTTTTTGTTGTATTAATCGTTGCTGCTGCCTCACTGGTTAATACTAGGCGTTAGGGCAAACACTTTATTAGTATCCCACACGCCATTATCCAAAACGGAAAAAAAAAAGAAAAAGAAACGTACAAACCAACCAAACAATATTTATGTTCCAATATAAACAAGTCCAAAAAAACATAATTTGGATTGGAGGAGTATGTAGGAGGAGTGCTACTCACTTCCCACGGGGACACCAATAGAAATCAATTCAAACAGCAGTCACCTCACTTCACCCAACAGCTTGAATCCCGGAAAGGCAAAGACTCTCTCTCTTTTTAAAAATTCAGATTAAATATCATTTACATTTCATACTTTTTTTTTTATTTTACCAGAGACATAAGGTCAGAATAGATTGAATATGTACTACCTGCACATAATGTTTTCTAGTTTTTTACAATCATGTGCTAATGCTGCACAGTGATGGTCTATGGATGAAGAGACAGATGTACTACCAGTCATTTGCTACACATTTGCATTAACAAATCATCATTTAATTGAAGCCCATCCAACAAGTTTATGCTACTTAAATAAAGTTCCTTTCAATAAAAGGTGCCACAATGACACATGGTTGGTAACTACAAGGAAGTTTTTTTAAAGTACTTATTTTTGTGTCATAGGTTTTAGGTGGATATTAGAGCATCAATTTGTTAATTTTTATTTTGTTTAGAATCAATCAGCTGACATTTAACACAGCCATCCAAAGCTACGTGGTTATGGAATAGGGTTATTCAATCTTAGACAGAATTGTTTCAAAACACCACAATTTAATGCTTTGAAGAGTTTATCTTACCCCCTTCAATATACTGACATACCTAACATATAAAAGCTATGAGTTGTTCGCTGATAGTCTTAGGAAAATGCTAATATTAGTCTAAACTAAAAACCAGCTGTTGTTAATGTTCTAAGACTGTTGATAACAAATACTAATATCACATCTTAACAAACTACTGATTTGGCCAGCAGAGAGAAACTACTTAAAAAAAGTTAGGGTGGGAGAGGGAAGATTGTATATATTTTTAAATTTATTCCCTAGGATTCATCATTGTGGTTTTCCACCCATTTCACTTTTAAAACATGCTGATACGGAGTGCTTTTTCTTTCTTTCTTTTTTTTTTTAAAAGAAATTATCAAGCCAACCATTTCCAAATTAAAATACCTCCCTAACTACCACCTACTCTTATAAAAGATGCTAAAATTTTTCCTACCCTAAAATGCAGTTAGATATATTTTTGATTTTTAACTTCCAGTCCTTATAGGAAAAAATGTTTTCTTTCCGTGGACATCTATGATATGAACATCTATTAAAAACTAACTTACAAGTAACATTTTTATGTAATCTTTCTAGATAAATTGGAATATGTGTCTAATATACAAATAGAAAGATATACAAAGAATATGTATATATAAGTATACATGTATGTATACATATATATGTGTATGTATACACACATAAGGTATGTTTTACCATATATATGTGTATACATATAGGTGTATATTGTGTATATTTGAGATATCATCAGTCATATTTTGGCAGCTTTTCCTAAGTGCACATAGACTTATGTGTGTGTGTGTGTGTGTGTATATATATATATATGTATGTATGTATTTGAATGTGTGTACATGTATATTTTATATTCCCCAAATGAAAATTACCAAATAAATTTTATGGTTTTGAATATATATTAAAATCCTGTAAGATTCATGTTATAATGGAAAAAAAATCCTGAAATGCTAAAAAGAACATTTTGACAGTTTATCATATTGCAGCATTTTAGAAGAACAGAATCCACAAAGGGTGAAAATGTGGGTTGTTTCTTCTCTGCAGTGCACCCTTAGGTTCATCTTACAGCTGACTATAGAGACAGGTAAAATTTCACCTTGGTCTAGGATTCAAACTAAATTATGGGACTCAGAAATGTGTCATAAATCAACTTCAAATAACGAACAAAAGATAAATAATGCAAGATTTATTTTCTGACATAAAGAACAGTCTCTAAATTCAATACAATGCAAAAGAAAAAAAACCCTACTGTGCTCCTCGGGCGTGCTCTTACAGTTCTTTTTATATGCTAACTCAGAACACTAATTACGGACCTTGCAAGTTGACTTCTGTTTTCCAGAACTCAGAGTTGTACGTAAAACATGCCTTTTCATTGAAACAATTACCATTAATCACAAAGCTGAGAGCTAATACCACTCAAGTCCAACCTACCGCTGTGCCCGGCAATATATCAAACTGTCTGTTGTCAAACACACTAAACAAACTTAAACAGACTGTTTTCACTACAAATAACAGGAAAAAATGCTTGCTTAGTATTTTTTTTATTCAAATTGCAATCTCAGTAATCCATTCTGTCACTAGATTTTAATTTTAAGTATTCAATCATAGCCCAACATAGACAGACCCCTATTTGGCTCTGTAAAGGAGAATCACTGGCACTGATAAATGAAACTACCTGCAAATGACTTGGTTTTACAATGAATTTGGTTAACCTTTGATAATTTAGAAAGGAAAAAATACTTTAATATGTAAACCCTTTTTTTGCTAAAAAAAAAAAAAGCTTGCAAATGTTTTATTTAAAAAGAAAACTATCAACACAAGAAAACGGCTCAGTGGTAGTAGGGAGCTTATAGGCATTTAACTATTTCTCTCCCTGTATTCACATCTCTATTAGTTTATTTGTAATTAATTTTGGATTTTCAAATTAGCATTAAAAAGAATGCTATACTAAGGACGTCTACTGAAAACAGAAAAGGGCATATACACTTCCGCTTATTTATGTGGCGTTAGACATCTCCTAAATCATTAGTATCATCTCATTTTAATGTATATTTATCCATATGCAAAACAGACAGCCATAAAACAGACCGAATGGCCAACTTAAGATGCCTACCTTTTTTTTTTTTAATGACCTCATCTTCCTCATCAACTACATTTTTTTCCCCTTGTAACTAGAGAGGAATTTCCTATTATTAGGGAAGCAAAGGCAAAATCTTTTGCTATCCAGAGTCAGCACTTTCTGGCAATTTGTAATCAATGGAGAAGTAGTTTTCAACAATGAACAGAGGTGTGGGGGATGGGGACCTTGGAGTTTAACAAACAGATCAGGCATTTATTCCCAGCAAGCTCCATTATGGATTTGTGAGCTTTGTAAGCCAAGCTCCCCCAAGTGTAATTAAATTTTTATTTAGAATGTGTTTGTGACTGTGAACTTCACGTTGCCTATGATTGTTTCCCCACACATGCTCTTACACGCCAACGTGAAATAGCATTCCACATTTCCTCTTCTGTCGGTATGTTGATGGTTTTCCGTTTTATTTGGAAATGATCATTGAACATAAACAAAAGATATATGTAAAATGGAAAGACAAAAAGTGCCAGAGCAAAGATCACTCCTTTCCAGGAAGAAGCATTCTATTTCCAACACTCTGGCACCCTAACGGAGGCTGCAAAGCATCAGGGTTTTGAAAAGGAAGGTGCTAGACTGCAGACTACATCCTCTGCCATCTGTGGTCACTGAGAGTTGTGCACACACTACGAGGGAAAGGTTTCCAACTCTAACCAAAGCCAGGATGGGCGCCTGTCGGTTTAGAGGTTTCCCTTTATGCAAAAACAAACAAACAATAACTACAGCAACAACAAAAACTCAAAATCTCTCATTCTGAAAGTCTGTTAACCTTTATTTTGCCACTAATCTTTGACCCGGTCTTTTCCAGGTATGATACCCTGTGTACCATATACTTAAAAAAAAATGCTCATTACAAGTAACCACAGGAGAATCTCCTCTCCCCTTGAAAAACTGCAAATAAAGATGTCAGCTATTGAGTATATTTGTGGCGTCTCCAGCAGCTGCTGTTAAATACCAGCTGGTCTAGCTGATTAAAATTACCTCCGAGTTGGTATTATAAAGATGCCTGGGCAGCGTTGCTGTATTAATGGATTATTGAGTGAGCGATGAGAACCTTGGCCAGCTGATGCGTTTTATTACAGATAGGCTTTATGATGTGTAATCACTGTAATTTTTACAACTGGAGGAAACATGAAAAGGAGGGAAAAAAAATCCCCATAGAAACTGGTTTAACTAAATTATTCCAACCATTCTGTTACCTAGAAGGAGCTAAAGGATCTAATGACTGTTCTCAATATGCAGGTATGGCATCTCTATACACCCTAGATATATGTATGTGTGTATGAGCATGTAAGAACACATATATATGTTCATCATCAATATGGTCATGAGCATAGAATACATGTGTACAAAGGCAATATGCATGCAATTTGTCTGAATACATATTTACGACCTCGTGGAATGCCAAACAACCCAATTGGCTACAACTGGATCATGTGATTAAAATAGTTTTGAACTGTTCACCAGCTGGGCAATAGCTGAAAACCTAATTCCAGCCAACTGGATGATGGTTTGCCATCCAAGGGGCAGGATCGTTTCCCTCCATTCACTATTTCTCTCTAGCTTTTTCCTTGATAAGCTGTTATTGTATTAACTTCTACCTCCCCTTATTCCAGACTTGTCTGACCATAGCTCATCTTCTCCAGTTGGCTTATCTACTTTTTTCTCAGCTCTGTCTAATCAAGGCATCCCAGGCACTATATGGCATTTCATGGTCCTTCAAAAGAACTAGAACTTATAGCACTCTGGAATCAATAAGCTCTTAGTCATTTTCAAGTAGCAACATGACTGCAAGAAATTGGGAAACGTAACTCCAAAATAACTCTAGAGGAGAAATAAAGCTCAGTAGCAACTGATCAGAGATCTTATACGGGCAACAGATCAGGTGAGATGGAATAATACAGACAACTTCGAAAATGTACCATGTATATATACATTTACCCCTTTTAAAGAGGCCTTCTCATTGAAGTTGGTTAAAAATAGCTTTAATCAAGTTTTGGAAACATTTGCTTCTAAGTGATGGCAAGCTTAGTTTAGGATTGATGAGATATGGTTATAAAGTGCTATCCTCTTCTTCCTCTTGTCACCCAGATGCCTTCTGCCACTCATGTCTCACAGGAAGAGGTGGCCCTTCTCCTTCCCAAGGTGGAGCCCTGTACGGGCACCCCATCTCTTTTAGAAGACTGTTCCCTCTAGCACCCCCACTTTACATTCATCTTTAACCTCTCGCTGTTTACTGGTTGCTTCTCATCTGCCTCCAAACATGCCCATGTCTCCTCATCCTTAAGAAACCTTTGCTTGATCCATCATTCCCATGGACTTTCATGTTATAGTGTTCATCTTAGCCCTCTCTGGCCAACTTCTTGGGAAGGCCATCCACAAATGGTGTCACCACTTCTCCACAAATTCCTACAGTCTGGCTTTCAATCTCATCATTCAATCCCCACTGCTCCCTCCAAATCAAGAGAACATCTCTTAATTGAGAAATCTAATAGTTCTGTAGCTATGACGCTCTCTTCTACCGGACATTCTCTTCTCTCCAGGTTTTCAAGACATTATTCTCTCTTGATAATTCTATCTTGATTATTTACAATTCATTCTGCATCTATAGCTTTGTAGTTGTTTGCATGTAATCTCCCCCATCTGACTGTCTTTTGTATCTTTGTAGCCCCGATGCTTAGTATGTGGATGACATGTAACAGGTGCTTAATAAATATTTGTAGCTTGGTCACTTTCAAAGAGGTTCTACACTGAGGCTAAGGATGCTACCATTGTTTAAGGTATATTGGTAAATCTTGGGCTGCTACTTAATACAACGTAAACAATGGATTCAGAATGAGAAGAAACTAGTTTTGATCCTGGATATGCTGTCCCTTGGGGACAGTGGAGCTAAGTGAAAAGTGCTATGTGAAGCTCTAGGGATACAAAGAAAGGTGAAAACCGGGCTTTATCCTCAAGGAGCTCATGCAGACAACTAAGTATAAACACCACGTATATAGTGCACATGGGAAGCAATGTCAAAGGGAAGGCAGTAGCAGTAACTGGGACAGGGAAAAATGGTTTCTTGAAGAAAGTGGGATTTTCGCTGAGAATAGGGGGCCAGGGTGGCCAACAGGTGGAGATGAGGGGAGAGAGAGAGCATTCCAGGGAGTGGACAGCCAGGGAAAATGACTGGAGTGAGGAGAAGGAGGGTCTTGTATGTGTCATGGGATCATAGAGTATTAAGAAAGAGAGAAAGGGACCAGGTTATGAAGGAATTTAAAATCCAAACTGAAGATGGTATAAAAAAAGAACTACTTAACTTTTGGAAGGAGGGAGGAGAAGGGTGAGATGATTGAATCTGAGCTTTAGGAAAATCCCTGTGATAGCTGAGTGGAGGATGGATGGCGGTGGGGAGAGTTTTGAGGCAGGCAGACCTATCTACAGACTGTTGTAATAGACCAGGAGTGAGGTGATAAGGGTCTGCACCAGGGGGTAGCAATGTCAGATGAGAGGAAGGTGTGTATGTGGGAGATGATGCAGAGATGAAAGCCATGGGTCTTGGTAATAGCTTGGATATGGCGATGGAAAATATTTACATTTTTAAAAATTCAGCAAGCATTTTATTAAATACTTACTGAGTCCTTAAGGTACTGTGCTTGATACTAAGGATATAAACATGAATCTGCTTTTTATCTGCAGAAGGGGAATTCTTTTGGAAATAGTCACAAGTAACCAGGTTTGGCAAAAGGAAGTAAAAAGAATTCATGGACTGGCTTATCTTTAAGGGCCATTTCAACTTGAGCATTCCATCAATCTGAGTCTGTTCCCTCTTCTATATAAAAATCACATACGGGAGGGTAGTTTCTTTTCTTAAACATAAATGTGGGTGTTCCGTCTATTGGAATAAAGGCGTTCTGGGGAGTTGCCTGAGGCACATAAAAGTTAAATGACTCGCCTAGGGTCAAACAGCTTGTAAACAGGAAGGAAAGCGAACAAGCACTTCTCCAGTGCCTACTGTGTGCCAGGCACTGTCTTTTACAGTTACTATCTTAACTGACCCTCACAACAACCCTGGGAGGTGGGCGCTTTTATCGTCATCATCCTCACTTTACAAATGAAGAAACTGAGGAAAACAGAATAAGCCATGCTGGCTCCTCTGGGGTTAGGTCAGGGCAAAAGGAATACATGGTAAACATTTTAACTTTGATATTCTGCTTTGTAACTTAACATTCTATGTTACCTTTTATGCATTTGGAGGTCATCCTTAATTTAACTAGGATTTTCAGATTCCAAATAAGAATTGTAATTCCTACCTGAGGTTTCTGTGACTAGGTAAGAGAAGGTAGTGATAGAATTACCTGGCCATAATGGGATAAAAATTAGTCTGTAATTTTTACATCTTGTTTATAAAGATAAACACCTTAATAATAAAATTAAATTTAATAAAATATCATATTAAATGACAAAATAGTAAATAGAGTAATTTTTAAAATATGCATAGTTTAAATAGTATAATAGTGTATTTAGCCCAACAAAGTCTGAAGATACGGTGCCTCTATAATCTTGGCCAGGGTAAGTCGGAAATATTTATTTGCCATGACTTATTTAAAAAAAAACCCAACCCTGATTAGCACTCCTTTGACAAAATTCTGACAGCATCAACAGTGTTAGCTGTGCTACTTATGCTAGTTTTTTTTTCTTTTTAAATAAACTCAGTTTAGGCACCATTAACTTCATTATTTCAAGATGCTATATCAACAGAAATATAATCAAATTGAATAAAAAGTGCATTTTATCACAATTCCATGTACCATCCACTCCTAAAGAAAGCTTCTGCAGAAGAATCAATACATCACAAAGGGATAGCATAAAATGGGAACATATTAAAATAACTGAAATATAAAAATTACTTGAAAATTCATTTTCACAGATTTGGAAATATTTACTAAGTGATACCTGATTTTGGACTGTGATGGGTGACAATGAAAAGATTGAGGACATACAGGTTTGAGCTTCTGAGCAAATATATTTATTAGTAATGCATACCAATTATTCAACAAACTGGGGCCAGGCCCATTCTTCAGATTAGGACTGGATCCCAAATACAGGAGGAGACTGGCTTTTATACATTGAAAACAATTAATTAAAAGGAAATAATACAACATTAGGTAATTTGATTTCTAGATGAAAGATTAGGGACTTTTAAAGTTGTGAAGGGGAGAACACATAGGTGTGATTCCCTGAAGTCAGAAAAAAAAAAAAGGTATCCCACTACCCACAAGTGTCTGGAACAGTAAAGGAACAAGGGTGATCAGTACAGGGCCAGTTTTTAGGTAAGACATATGGTGACTTGAGATGTACAATTGTGAGAAAGTTCCTTGCCCCAGTTTTAAGATCTGAGTTGGTTTCTGGTCAGCATCACCCTCAGGGGTGGGGACTTGTGGCTCTGAAGCCACAGGTGGTCCTCTAGGTCCTCAAGTGTAAGCCTTTGAAAAATCCAAACTTCACAGAACAAAACTTTTCAATAAAAGGATTCATTCTGTAAAACCTGGACTTAGTCCAAAGGCTGCACTTGAGGACCTACAGGGCCATATGTGGCCTCAAGGTTGCAGGTTCTCCATCCTTGACATAGTTCCTTGGTTAAGAGTCTCTCTAAGCAGCAGGGAATGATGATTCAGAGCTATAAACTAGATTTAAGGCAATGCAGTGCTGCTACACTGTCACGACTCAGGTTAGTACTATATTAATAGGACTATGATCGTTACTCTATGGGATGAAAGGAGAGTTGGCACTTTCATTTCTGATGTTGTACCCTCACAGCCCAACGCCTCATAACCTCTTAATAAATGTTTGCTGAATGGTTTCATTAATTTGATGACCCAAAGGTCCAAAGGTTTTCATCTGGGCCAGTGGATCTCATAGGAGTGGTTTATAGACTCTTTGCTGAATTTCAGTATGCCTGCTGGATCAACCAATGAATCAATAAGAAAGCACTTATTGAATACTCCTCATGTGCCATGTGCTATATACTGAGAAACTGGGGATAAAAAGATAGGGAATAAAATGTCTCTGCCCTCAAGGAGATTACATTCCAACGAGGGAGAAAGCATATGAGTAACTTGTTCAGTCATGTCGGACTTTCTGTGACCTCATCTGGGGTTTTCTCAGTAAAGATAGTGAAGGGGTTTGCATTTCCTTCTGCAGTGGATTAAGGCAAACAGAGGTTAAGTGACTTGCCCAGGATCACACAGCAAGGTGTCTGAGGCAGGATTTGAACTCAGGTCTTCCTGAATCCAGGTTCAGAGGTCTCTCCACTGAGTCACCTAGCTGCCCCTTGAACTAGGTACATATAAACCATATACAGAGCAGGTAGGAGGTAGTCTCTGAAGGTAAGAGCAGCCGGTGGGCCTGGGAAAGGCCAACTGCAGAAGATGGGATTCTGAGTTGAGAGTAGACTAAATTGAATTCAAATTGACACTGAGAGGCTAGCAAGGTAAGGAGGCACTGAGGTTTACTGACAAGGAAAAGTGCTTGTGGCCAGCCACCATGGTTGCTAAGAAGGGGAAAAGCATGGGGCATACAGACCACTTAGGAGGAGGAAGGAGAATGTTCACAGTTACACAAAGAAGGGAAGCCCACCTAAAGAGGTTGGGAGGATGATTGAGATCAGGAGTATAGCCAGTTCACAGACAGATTCCTAGCATCAAAAAGTGAGTCCAAGGACCAAGTCATCTGAGCTTAGTGAGGAAAAGTAGAATTAAAAGCAAAATAATAGGGTGAGGAAGAGAGGGAAGGTTCATCTCAACAAAGCAATCAGGTGGAGATGTTGCAGCTGCTGCCTTTGGATGATACAACCCTTTCTCAGACACTGAGAAGTTTATGTCCCCATAACAAAGGACCTGATACTTCCAAGTGGATTCAGAAACAGTGTTGGCAAATAAAAGCAGGTTCAGTTTGACAGATTGGTGTGAGCACTGGCTTCACCACTTAGGCAGTGAGAATTTTGGAAAATCACTTCCATTTCTTTAGTCTTAGTTTTCTCACCTGTAAAATCTTTATAATACTTGTACTACCCTACCTCTCTGGGAACTCAGGGGCCACCACCCTAATCATGGCTCTTTAGTCTAACCCAGTGGTGTCAAACTCACATAAGAATGGATCTCTGCTGACTGCTCACTGACTTAGAGAACCAAAACCACAAAGTAACATTATTTATGTCATATGGCATCTTAATTTATTTTTCTAAACATTTCCCAATTACATCTTCATCTGGCTCAGGTGGCACTGGGGCTTCTGTGGGTGCGGGCTAGCCTGCAAGTTTGATGCTCTCACCAGACTATCAAAATAGTTTCCTACTTCTTTGGTCTCATCTCTCTTCAAATTACTCTCCATACAACTGATGAAATAAGTCTCTTTCCTGCTCAAGAATATTCAGTTGCTCCTTGCTGCGGCTGGATAAAGCAGAGACTCCACAGTTTGAATGTCTACTGACTCACTTCCCCCTACCATTCTTCCTACAGTTAATGTTCTCACCAAAGTAGTCTTTCTCTCACCTCTGTGCCTTGGCACAGGCTGCTCCCTCATTCATGGAAAGCTTTCCTTCCTCCCTTGGCTCTACAATCATCAACGTGGACACCACTTCTATGGGAAGCTGGCCCTGAGAGACTCAGTGCTCACGACTGCTACTTCTCAGTTATCATGTCTGTCATTTCCCCTAATAGATGTAAAGTTTTTGACAGTGAAGATTTTTCTATTTGTTTTTGTCTCCCCAGAACCTAGCACTGTGGCCTACACACAGCATATACATACTTTAAAAATACCTGTTGAGTTGAATAGAATGTATGTATGTTTTAAAAAATAAAATGTTTCAAGGCAGATCATTTGCAATGAGGATCTTCCTTGTTTTATGAAAGACTCCACATGCTAAGCACAGACATGAAGAATAAAAAAGGAGTGTGAACCCAAGTTTGATCAAGACTACTGTCCAAACACAGGAGGATCTCTTGGTTGCATTGTTCAGTTTTTGGCATAGGAATGTGGGAAGGGCATGAAATAAAGACTGAATGCACTTTTATACTGAGCAGATGAGTATGCTAAGTTATATGGACTATCAAGGGGGAAGTATGTAGAGCAGTAAGTTTTTGATTTTTTGGGGAAAAGGCAAGCACAGTAAAGCAAAAAAGTGGGAGAGTCATTTTTAATTAGCTCTGTGTGAATGGTAAGATCATTGACTTGATAGAGCAAAGGACAAAGTCAGTATTAAAATAAAAGGATAAAAATGAAACAGAAATGTTCAATTAAGGTATCTTTAATCTGAACTTTTTAAAGACGCTGTCAACGGCAAAAAATATAAAGTCATCTGTTAGATGTTGCAAAATTGGATGGCAGAAGATTATACGCAGTATTTAACTCATGAAACAGCAAAAGTAGTAAAGAAAGTTTTTTTTTAAAGGAATTTGACCAAAAAGACATCCAGCTAAGCACAAACTAGTCATCCTGAAGACATAAAGAGATTACTTTGAAAAGAATGCAATAAAAAAAATGGAAAAGATCTGTAGTGATTTTTGTATGAAACCTTTGTTAAGATCAATGATAAGGGACTCTAACATCATAGTTTCAGATGTGCTACATGAGGAAATAGAAATAGCACTTAAGAAAGCAAGAAACAGCTGGACTGAATCAAGTATGTGCACAAGAGGTCTGTGCTGGAAGCAACTCAATTTTAAAGTATCACTTTTTAAGGTGTCAAAAGAGAGAGGGGGGTAGCAAAAGATCTAAAAAATATTTAGACTGTATTATTATGGGAAAAAGAGTCAACCAAAAGAATAACTAATACCTACTCATTGATGCCTGCTTTTTGCACCAAAACACTGACATTTTTATGAGAACAGTCTACATACACAAAGTACATCCTTGATAATAAGAAAAAAACAGAAAGGCTTTCAAAAACCAAAAAACAAATCATATCTTTATAATCACAGAGTTCAATGAAAGGTCTAGAAAAGCCAAGATTCTACTATAATTACCATGCATTGGCTATATAAAAGTCTTTTTTTTGACAGAACAAAATGTCACCTTCAAGGCTCTCCTCCACCACAAATATATTCAGAACATCTTTCTGTGACAGAAACTTTTGTACCAATCCTCTGATAATTATCAATCAATCAATACATATTTATTAAACATATACTACAAGCCAGGCACTGTACTAAGCACTGAGGATATAAAAAGAGATAAAAGATAGTCCTTGTCTCCAAGGACTCATAATCTAATAATAGGAATTAACAGAGGGAAGGCAATTGAATTAAGAGGGGATGGGAAAGGCTTCCAGTAAAAGAAGGGATTTTAGAAGGGACAAAGTAGTAGACAAAGAGAAGGAGGAAGAGAAATCCAGGCATGTGGGACAATCAGAGAAAATGCTTGGAGCCAGGAGATGGGAGTGTTTTGACTACAGAAAGGCCAGGAGGCCAGTGAATTCAAGAGTATGTGGCAGGGAATCAGGTAGGAGTGGGCAAGGTTAAGAAAGGCTTTGAATGCTAAATACGGCATAAACATGGCAATGTCATTATTGATATTGGAAGTGATAGGGAGCCACTGGCGTTTACTGAGTGGAAATGGGGGTGGGGGAAAAGGAGTAACGCAGTTGGATCTGAGCTTTAGGAAAATTGCTTTGGTGGATGAGTGGACAGACTGGAGGGGGTACGGATTCAAGGCAGGCAGACCCACCAGTAGCTATTGCAATGGTCCAAGTGGGAGGTGATGAGGGCCTGCACCAGACAGGAGGCAGCATCAGAGAGAAGGGGGTAGATTCGAGGGATGTTATGAAGGTGTAATTGACAGACCTGGAGAGTAGATTGGATATGGGGGTAAGAGATAGTGAGGAGTCCAGGATCACTATCCCATCATCTATTAAGCATGGAAACTGCTTGCTGAAGATGTTTGCCAATATGAAGGAAGCCAAACGTAGAGTACAAAGGCTCAGTCCACTATCACCATTGTTTGAAATGATGCTCTCTGGCTGTTACAGAAACAATAAACCTAAAGAATTGAAGTTTCAGATCATGTGAATGGTAATAGAGAGACCCAAGGTAGGTGTAAGTAGGCTACAGAACTTTATTATCCAAGAATTAGGCATGAAAAATGGGAGAGTAGAGGATGTCATCAGGATGTTTGACTGGAGAGATCCTGAGACTTTATTGGTATGTACACAAGAGAACTGGAGGAAGTCTGCTGAACCTTCTCTACAGTATGGAGAAGAGCCACACAAAATGAGAAGGCATGCATGAGTCACTATTACAGACTGATTAAAGTAACAACTAGTCAAAGGATTTTTTAAGAACTAAAGTATTGCAGAGGCAGAAGACCCCAGTTCAAATACAGCTTCAGACACTTACTAGCTGTGTAACCCCAGGCACAGGGTAACTTTTATTACACAGCTGAGTTACCCAAACAATTAGGTGGGTATGCCTGCTACATAAACAACAGAACTGCTTCCCAAGGCTTTTGGTTGCTGTCATGGCAGCTAATGAATCATGAACATGAAGCTGGCTTTCATGTCCTCGCAAGCCTTCATTTTCCTAGGCTAGTAAAGAAAGAACCTTAGTTCTTCTCACCATATGTTCTAGGGCTTTCAGACTCTTCAACACTCTAGTTCTAGATGAATTCTAATATCTCAATATCCCTCTTAAATGCAGCACCAAAAAGTGGGCAAAATAATTTCACCGAATGGGCTTGACTCTTACAATGGCTCCCTTGTTGACACTTTTACCTTTGCTTAATAAACATTCCTTCATGCCTTGATAACAACAAATGTCATAACTCCTTCAATAGCAAAACAAATATTTTATACCAATTCGTCTTGTATTTTATATGGATGTACAAGAAGATTTTAGTTTGAGGATAGAGGAAGCCTGATGGTAAATGATTTCTGCTTACAGTACAGATGTTTCAGAACCATTTTAATTGTTTAAAAGAAGTATGAAAATAATGGTATATTGCTTTCTGTGTGGCCAGTTCAATTCAACAAGGATTTATTAACCACCATTACATACAATCATTTCTAGGCAGAATTGTATGAAGAAAAGTTTAACTGCATAACAAATGCTATTTTCATATGTTCAGGGGCATCAAACAGCCTGGCCTATGTTAAATATATTAAAAAAAAAACCCAAACCCAGAGAACTGTGTTTTAAGTCTTTTTTTGTCTGTAGCAATTCCAATACCATTTTAGGAATTGGCTACATACCTTATTTATTACCAATTACACCTAAAAGAGTGAGTCATGACTTGTTTTAAATATTGGTTGATACTTTGTGTTCTTGTATGTCTGGTCATTATCCATTTTAGGTGATTTTATCATAACAACAACATACATAAATGCAGCCAACAGAGGATTTTCATGGAAATGGCAACCAGTTTGCGGTTTATAACTACTAGATAGCAATACTTGCTCGAAGGTTCTTTCATATATTGAACTGAAATCTGCCTCCCAGTCTCATTTTTTTCCATTCTGGAACAATACAGAATAAGTTTTTTAAAAAATGTTTTCCTCTGAATCCTGTTTCCATTATGGTGCTATCTATAAATCTGATAAGAATGTATCTTAAAATCCATTTCAACTCTAAAATGTCATGATTCCATGTTTTTATGCATGTTATTTATAAACATGTACTGATAAAAGTACCAAAGAAAGAATCTGAAAAAAATACTTTCCTGAACCAGGCATGTCTACATCCATTAAAATTGTATGAGTATTTTTGTTGAACAACTAGCTTTAATATTTGGAATTATATTGCCATATAACCCACATAAGACACAGAGTAAGATTCTGCTAAAGATACTATTGAAATCAAGGCACACTACTTTTATGGTGTTCCTCAGGAACTACAAGTCTAGCATAACATAAGAGTATTTAAAAAATGAGTTGAATTTGGTTCTTGTTCCAGTTACAATGGTGGCTCATGAAAACCACTTATTTCTTTTCTGAGAGCTCACAATCATTTATGAAATAGATGCCAGAGCATTGCAAGGAATCTGTATTGTATTGAGCTCAGTGGTTTGTACCTTTTGGGCTCAACCTTTTCTCTTCTCTGGAAAATGAATACATGTGCATCTCTCCATACTTCTAGAACCCTATTCATTCTCTACAAGTGAAATAGCTAGGGGTTACAGGGATTGATCCTGGAGTCAGGAAGAGCTCAGTTCAAATCCAGCCTTAGACATGTACCAGCTGCAGAATCCTGGGCAAGTCACTTCACCTCTTTTCACCTCAGTTTCCCCAACTGTAAAATGGGGATTCTAACACTTACCTCCCAGAACTGGGGGGATCAAATGTGACAATATTTGAGTGTTTTGTAAGCTTTCCTGCTACTGCTGGTTATTGTGGTGGTGGCTCTCCGTGGTTCCGTGACCAGATGCTTCAAGTTCTTTTGGCACCCTAAGGTGCATTCTCATGAGCCAAAACTTCCATAAAGCCCTGCTCTTTTATAACCTCTTCACTTAGCCCGGGCTTTAATTTTCAATAAACCCTTTACTATCTGAGGCTCATTCTCTTTGGTAAAGAAAATAGAAGCAAAGGGATCCCAGGTTCTCTGCGTGGCTTCTTCATTCTGGTGCCCAAGCCAAGGAGTGGGTGGGCTGTCCCTTTCTTTTTGTTAGGTTATCCTCAGAGTAATTACTCATTTTGCACTTTAACCTTCTATGTGCCATTCCTTCGGGCTGGTGCCAATCCTTTGCAGTCATCCCTGGTTGTGTTATGTGGCCTCCCTCCTATCTTTTAAATCTATCCTGTTAGAATTAGGAGTTCAGTAATTTCCTTCACTGATTACTTGAAATAGAAAAACTAGGTTTGTTATTAGTCCTGGATTTCATGTAAGCTTACGATTCTCAAGTTACTTCTCCTTGATCTGATTTCCAGGTCAGATATTTTGGATATATTTTACCTTTTCCTCTACATTCTCAATTTCTTGGTTTTGTTTTAATAGGTGGCTAGACCTTGAGTCAGAAAGACCTGGGCTAAAATTCCTCCTCTGGATACTTGCTAGGGGGGATCCTCGGTAAACGCCTCAGTTTTCTCCATCACAGAAGGGGGACCATAAGGGCACCTACTTTCCAGGGTTGTTGAGAGGATCAACTGAGACAATAATATCTGTGAAGCACTTAGCACAATACCTGGCACGCAGCAAGTGCTGTGTAAACATCAGCTATTATTAATAATAAAATTGAGAACAAAGCCATAAAAGTAATTTTTAGTTTTCTCGCAGAAACATGAATTTCTATTTGTTCCGCTGTGATTAGAACTTTTTCCTAGTTCCTAGTTCATTCCTCTGTAGTTCTTTTCTTTTATAATATTATTTTTAATCTCTCTCATCATTTCTTCAAAGAATTCTAACTATTCTTACATGAAAGCCTTGTTTTTTAAAGTTATAAAAGTAACAACAACTAGAGAATTTATACAGTAAAGTGCTTTATTTACAAGTTATCTCATTCACAATTCTGGGAAGTGCTATTTTACAGATAAAGAAACTGAGCCTAGGAGAGGTTAAATGACTTGTCCATATCATGGAATTGGAAGTTGTCTGAGGCCGGATTGGAACTTAGGTCTCCCTGACTCCATTCTCTCTCCACTTAGTGCCTTGACCACCTCTGCTGCAGAGAACAGGGAGGAAGCAACAAGTGTTGGGAGGGGGAGAGTGGGAGCAGGGGGCACATATCATGATGTTCAAGAGAAGAGAAAGGACAGAGCCTATAAATTATAAACCACTGAGCTTAACATTGACCTCTAGCAAATTCTAGAATTGGCACATGTTGTTCGGTCATTTTCAGTCATGTCTGACTCTTTGTGACCCCACTGGGGGTTTTCTTGGTCATACTGGAACCCTACTGGAATGGTTTGCCTTTTACAGAACAGGAAACTGAGACAAACAGAATAAAATGAGTTGTCTGAAGTCAGATTTAAATTCAGGAAGATGAGCCCAGGTCTGGCACACTACCCACTGTGCCACCTTGCTGCCCTCAAAGAGACATATAAGTGATGCAGAATGAAGTGGGCAAAGCCACAACAATTTATACTATGACCTCAATGTTATCAAAATGAGCAATTATGAAGACTTTGATAAAATGATGGAAAATGAAATGAGCAGAACCAGGAAAGGGTTGATGTGATCAGAAAAAGCCATGAAGAAAAACAGTTTTGTGCAGGGAGGGTACTAGGACTGGTACAGTGACCCTGTGAGGAGCGACAATGAAATGCACCACCCACACCTCCTGACAGAGGGGATGGACGCAGGGTGTAGAGTGCCACAGACACACCTGCGCATACATTCTGTGTAAATATGTGCAGGGATGACTTTATTTTATTTTTTATTTTACATAATTTTATATTTAGATTTATTCATATAATTTTATTTAATTTTTCAATGGGATAGTGAGTAAAAGGGGGAAAATGACTTTCTGGAGAGCTGGTAGGGAGGGTCTGCCACAGATGTGGAGTGCTGTTTGTGTGTTCAGAGGAGGTCACTATACCGTGGGTGGTGCTTAATTGTTTTCCTTTGTTACAGCAGAGTTCTCACTGAGTGAAGGTAATGTGGAAAAATATGTAATGTAAAAGAAAAGCATCCATAAAAAACAAAGAAGGAAAGAGAGTTGATCCGAGAGTGCCATATGCAGTTGCACTGATTTCAACAGTTCATCTTCCTGGTTCTTTCATTGAAGGAGTGGGGGCCGTCTGTGACAGTGTTATACAGATTTCATATTTAGAGTCTCCCATCACTCAGGGTATTCTTACTTTTTCAAAGACATCTTGTCTGAATGCTCTGAAATCTGCTTCCTTCAAATTTAGGAGAGAAGTATGACTAACGCACAATGTTTTCTTGTTTGGCTTTTAAGGATGTTGAGAAGACATACGCACCTTTTTCCCAAGAATCCCTCCACCTCCACTTCACGTGGCTTTCTGAGAGCAGCATTTCACATTACATAATAACTGTCTGCTTAGTGCTACCCGTATTTGAAGAACAGTTGTGCCCCTGGGCACTGTGAAGTGTTACCTTAATATCATGTACCACCCTTCACTGTTCCATGCCTTTTGCCTAGACCCCTAGGCTAGTTATTGATCACTTATTGCTCTGAGGTTTGGTTTGACTAGGTCTAAGACCACCTGGGCCCCCCATCTTAGTTTTCAAACTTGGTTCCTGATCCTTATTTGATGTTCCTGTTGCTTTTTTCCCCAAGTGACCCTATGATAGCTGGCTATTCTTTCATGCCTTAGCTAGTCTCCCTCAAGTTGATCAATTTCCCATGTGGGCTGGATGAACCCTGGTCTGGTACCTCCCTGTGAATACTATAACTTCTGGAATAAAAATAATCATATGTGCAGCTTAAGGCTTTTGGAACTTTTTAAAAGGAAGATTGCATTAATGCTTACTTGAAAATAGCAACTCATTTGTGTTACCCATGGCAGACTATTATTTGTTTAAAAGAAGTTAGATCGTTTTTGAGTCTGATTATTAGATTACATGTTGGGATGAATATTAGATGCTATTGTGTGTAAGTATGAAGTGACAATAACGGACTCAGTTGATTCATACATAATGTCAACTTAGTAGAAACTTACTAGAAATGGCTGATAAATGGGGATAGAAACATTTTAAAATGAAGTGCTTAAACTTAAAAGTTTATTCATTAATAACAAAGAGCCACCCCAGTTAAATTACCATAAACCACAACAACACAACAACTGCTAATCCAGAAAACAGGAATTAAAGGATATGGAAGATCCATAATAAGCATCTGGGGGATATGGAATTTTTCCCATGAGTGTTGTAAAGAGCTCATAATTTAAGAGTGCCAAAGCCCAAGTGCGTTATGAAGGTCTTTCCTCAAAAGTGACATTAATTGCATATCCCACAGATGCTCATTATGTATTCTATTTATAATACCAAAGAGAAAAAATATCATTTAAAATATAAAGGCTTAATACTGTGTAAGGGTAGCAATATATCACCACTATTTTGAGATGTTAAAAGCACATAAAAATTGGGAGATCTCAACATCAAGCTTGTGTATCTTAAACTATAATTCTTAAGAAACATTTTCAAGCAACAATACGTTAAGTGCGATGATGGCATGGTAGCTAGGCCTTGGGCTTTGGTGATGCCTGTTAGAGCTAAGAATAAAAGGAATGACTCCATAGGTCAATATTAGCTCCTTATGAAAACTAAAGGACTAAAAATACTTTTAGAAAATTGAAAACAATACTTTTAGCTTCCAGGATATAATAATAATGCTAAGCACTTATATAGTACTTACCATGTGCCAGGCTCTACACTTGACAACCGTTAGTTCATTTGATCCTGACACCAACCCTAGGAGATATTACAATCCCTATTTTACAGATTAGGAAACTAAGGCAAACAGACATTAAGTGACTGGCCCAGTGAATAAGTGTTTGAGACTTGTTTCGAATTCTGATCTTTAAGTCTCTAGACTAAGGCTCTACCCACTGTACCACTTATCTGACCCACTAAAAGTAGTCAAATGCTGTACTTTGGAAACTGTGTATGCACAGGTATCACACCTCAGGGTAGCATACAACTAACAAAAAGGCCAGGTACATCAAAGAAAGAAGGATAATTCAAGATGTAAATAGTCTTCAATACAATCTAAGAAAAATTTTATTATAAGAATTATTGAATTATTGAAGACCTCGGACACGTAGTAGCTGTGTGACCCCAGGCCAGGCACTTAACACTGACTGACAAAAATAAATTACTGAAGCAGTCATGTCAATTCCAATTTTCATCATATTTAAAAGATTTATGAATCATATTGAATGTACATATAAATAAATATGTATATATGTATTTGCTACACATTCTTTTACAACAATGCTTTTAAGAAACTAGATGTTGGATAACAAGTGTTTTGTTGATATTAAAAAAATGTGATTGAATATCTCCTACGGAGAAAAATAACTGAAGTTAATCAGATGATAATAAGTCCAATACATAAAATGATAGAATGATGAAGCTGGTCACTGGATCACCCTGAATTTAAATCAGTAAGTATTTATTAGTCACCTGCTACATGCTGGCACTGTGCTAGACACTAGGGACATACCGACGAACATTAGACCATCTCTGGCTTTAAGGAGTTTAAATTCTGTAAGGGGAGACAAATAATGAAATGCAGAGGGGTGGTACTCATGATAGTACTTGAACTAAGCTTTGATTGGAACTCAGGAATCCAAAAAGTTTAAGTATATAGAGTTGAGTATCAAAGAGAGTGTGTGCAAAGGTGTAGAGAGGAGGTACAAGAAGAAGAAAACAGGAAAATTTGGCAAGATCATGGAGTATAAGAAGAGGAGGAATATATAATAAGGTTTCAAAGGAAGATTTATTGATTACTTTAAACAAGTTTATTGTGAATTTATTCCTAATTTTAAAGATAAACAGATTGGGTTTTTAAAAACTATGTCCCTTTGTGCACACAGCCCAGTGTTGATAATTAATTCTAAATTGCACTATTTCACTAGCAAGCTACAACTAGAGACATAACTTGTGTTACCAAGAATGTCTAAATGTTTTGATTTTCAAGAGTTTTAAAAAAACCTTTTGTTTTCTTTTAAATGCACAATTTTCTAAATCTCTCTCAAAATCTCAAGGTATCATATCAGAAAAGAGGTTTCAAGTAAATTTAAAAAAACCCATAAACACTTTTCTCATGTAAAACCTCTGAGATGAAGTAAAAAGAGAACTTAGCTCCAAAACTACTTACTTACACATGTGGGCTGCCACCAGTTAGGGCCTGACCAAGGTCTTTTCTGAATGGAAACATGTATTTACTCCCTCATTCTACAGAAACTCTTTGGATTGATGGGAGTACTATTGCTGGTTCATTTATTATTGGGACATTTACGATTCTACAGTTGATTCCCTAGCTTCTGTAAGATTATCTTGGTTTTAATAAAAAAAAAAATCCTTGTTTTGTCTGAAGAATCAAAAAACCCTCTAAAATATCTGTTGCACATACACACAGTAGCACACTTCGGCTGATACGAAGACTACACATTTTGATCTTCCCCAAGAAGGATAGCATGTGACAAGCACCCATCTGATTTCTGCTAACATACAAACGAGTCTACTTGTTGATAATTTACTCAAGCATATTCAGTTTTATGAAATTTTTAAAATAATATTCCTTTTTCAAAAAAGATATACTCCAAAGTAACAGAAATGGTTGACTTCTGCATTAAGTTGTGAGATATGAGAAATTACAAAAGACTGAAATTTTCTCCAAAAAAAGCTGGGATCCTTACATACAATTGTGTTTCTTTGAGATGCCTGAAAGACTCAAAGTAGGAGGTCAGTAGTTTTTCCAATGAGAAAGTTCACATTTTCTTCAATTTTTTACTTTTAAAATTTTGTTTTATCTTATCTTTATATCTTACAGAGTCATTCATTTCCTCTTGCTCAATTCTAATTTTTAATAATTATGCTCTTCAGTGAGTTTTTATATTTCATTTTTCATTTATCTAATTCTATATTTTAGGGAATAATTTTCCTCTGTAAATTTTGGCATTTAATCTAATGGGGAACTTTAACTTTCCCCTCTTAGAACCAGATAAATCTAACAAAAAATATAAATAAGAAGTGAAGGAGGTAAATACAATTCTTGAAAAGTTAGATATTATATAATCTTAGGAGACAACTGAATGGGAATATAAAGGAATATATCTTTTTCTCATCAGTATATGACACCTACACAAAAACTGATCATGTATTAGGACGTAAAAAGTTCACAACCAAATACAGAAAAGCAGAAATAGTAAACGCACCCTTTTTAGATCATAATGTAATATACATACATTCAATAATGGACAATGGAGAGATTAAAAACTAACTGCACATGAAATAATCTAATCTTTAAAAATAAGTGTGCCAAAGAACAAATTATAAAAACATTTGATAATTTCATTTAAAAAAAAAAGACAATGAGATAACCTATCAAAATTTATGGGATGCAGCCAAAGTAATATTTAGAGGAAAATTTAAATCTCTAATCTCTTACATCAATGAAAGAGAGAAAAAGCAGATCGATCAACTGGGCATACATTTAAAAACACCTAGAAAGGGAATAAATTAAAATTTCCCAATTAAATACCAAATTGGAAATCCTGAAAATCAAAGAAAAGACTAACATGAAAGTAAGAAAACCATTGAACTAATAAAACTGAAAGCTGGTATTATTAAAAAAACAAAAACAAAATTACCAAACTATTACTAATTACCAAAGCTATTACCAAATCAAAAGCCAAACCATCTGTTAATTTGATTTCAAAAAGTAAAGAAGAAAACCAAGTTACTTGTGTCAAAAAAGGAAAGGTGTGAATTTACCATCAATGAAGAGGAAATTAAGACAACTGTGAGTAGCTATTTTGCCCAATTATATGCCAATAAATTTGACAATCTAAGTGAAATGGATGAATATCTACAAAAATATAAGTGCCTGGATTAACAGAAGAAATAAATTATTTACACAATCCAATTTTAGAAGAAATTGAACAAGACATCAATGAATTTCCTGAGAAAAAAATCCACAGGCCCAGATGCATTCAAAAGCAAACTGGACCAAACATTTAAAAAACAGTTAATCCCAATACTATATAAACTATTTGAAAAAAACATGCAAAGGAGGAGTCCTAACAAATTCCTTTTATGAAACAAATATGGTGCTGATACCTAAACCAGGAAGAGTCAAAACAGAGAAAGAAAATGATAGACCAATTTCCCTAATTAATATTGATGCAAAAATTTTAAATAAAATTTAAAAGATTACAAAAAGATTACAGCAATATATCATCAGGATCATATACTATGACAAGGTGGGATTTATATCAGAAATGCAGGGCTGGTTCAATATTAGGAAAATTATCAGCATAACTGACCACATTAATAACAAAAGCAACAGAAATCATATGACTATCTCAATAGATGTAGAAAAAGTTTGACAAAATAAAGCATCCATTCCTATTAAAAACAGTTGAGTGCATAGGAATAAATGGAGCTTATTTTAAAATCATAAGCAATATTTGTCTAAAACCACCAGCAAGTGTTATCTTTAATGAAGATAAGCGAGAAACCTTCCCAATACAAACAAGGGTGAAGCAAGGTTGCCCATTATCACCTCTATTATTTAATACTGTATATTAGCTACAGTGAGAAGAGAAGAAAAAGAAGTGAAATGAATTAGAATAGGCAACGAGGAAACAAAACTATCACTCCTTGCAGATGATATGACATTATACTGAGAAAATCCTAGAGAATCAACTAATAAACTACTTGAAATTATTAACAACTTTACAAAAGCTGTAGAATACAAAATAAACCCACACAAATCATTACCATTTCTCTATACTACCCACAAAGCCCCGCAGCAAGAGACAGAAAGAGAAATTTCATTTAAAATAACTGTAGACAACATAAAATACTTGGGAGTCTACCTGCCAAGATAAACCCAGGAACTTTATGAACACAATTACGAAACACTTTTCACACAAATAAAATCAGATCTAAACAAATGGAAAAATATCAACTGCTCATGAGTAGGCTGAGCCAATGTAACAAAAATGACAATTGTGCCTAAATTAATTTACTTTTCAGCATCCTACCAATCAGACCAGCAAAATTTTGTTTTATAGATTTGCTGTTAAGAAATATAGCTTTTCAAAATTAAGTCATGAATACACACTGGAAAAAAAATCCTCTTATTAGTCAACAGTAGGTAATATTTTATTGATAAAATGTAATCTCACAATTGTTTTAATAGAGAAGAATTCATACTTATGAGAATGCCCTCCTGAGGACGGCTGTGTATTTTCTCCCCAGATATTATCCTTTAATTTTAAGGATAAAACCTAGGCTGGCTAATCCAAAGGCAACTGGCTATAAGATGTAATGCAATAAACTATTTAACTCCATGAGGCCTCTGCTAATACTGTGAATCAATGTGACACATAGTGAGGCAGTTACTGGGTAGTAATAACTGATGATAGGTTACCTCAATGAGCACAATTCTGACTATGTCTGCATTCCAAGGAGTAGCTCACCTAATATAGTGAAGTGTGTCAGGAGTTGGGCTGCTTGGTGATGAAGACTTTGGTCTATACTACCCATGAAACAAGCCAAAACATAAAATGGTCAGCAACTGTGCAAGGCCTCCTTCTGTGTTTGCAATAACAGTGTCATAATGGGGTAAAATGTGGGTCAAAGAAGCTAAGTATTACAGTTTTTGGAGTTACCATTAACCTACTCATTTATAAAATTCTGTCCAATGATAGATATACTACTGGAGAAATGGAATCATATCGTTCTTATTTTCACTATAAATGAAACAAACAGCATAATACAAATCAAATTCATTATATATTGAAAAGCAAAGAGATGACTTCTCACTGATCTGGGAGTCTGTATATTTAGATCACTGAGATATGGCATGAATTAAAAATTCCAATTTGGGCTATTTACGTTATTGCTGCTAGAAAATGGGAAACGAATGGAGGCAAGTATAATGCTGGTTATGACGATTCTGTATATAACCAATAAACCAACAGCTAAAGCAAAAAAGACCAGAAGAATCTAAAAACTGCCTCAACTAAATGTATCTGATTTATTTACCAGGTTTGATACTGGAAAACAAGAAAAAGAAAGGGGAAACTCTACTGACACTGTTTACAATAATGCCACATATAAATTTAACTGATATAAATTAATTGTCAAAATGAAGAGATCAGAAATTGCCTAAAAACTGCCTTAAAACTGCCTTAGTTAGAAAATACCAAGCAGAAAGTTATGGCAGCCAAGGGTAATAGAGACTTAGATTGTAAACTCATTTGCAAAATGAGAATGGTGGAATATTATGAGCAGTATTGCCTCATAAGAAAGTAAGAAGTAGTGTAGGGAAAAATAATTTAAAGAAAGTTCGATCAGAGAACCCACTAAGCAAAATTATCACAGGGCTATTTAAGGACAGAACTGGGAACACAATAAACAAATGAAATATGGAAAATATCTGCAGATATTTTATAATGGTCCTTTCAGCCCCAAGGACAAGGGAACCATCATCACATTTGGTCTCTAATATCAGTCCTGGATGGTGGATTCCATCACAGAGGTGGAGGAATGAGGATAAAAGTGGAAAAAGCAGCTAACCTCGAATGCTGTCGAGATAATTTTGAGAGATACCCTTAAGCTACCTGAAGGTGGGGAAAATACTACAGGGGCAGAAATAGAAGATCAAAAAGAAGATCAAAAACGACTTAGCAACACAGACACACACTCATATTGAGGGTATCCAGAATCATAAAGGAACAAGCAGATTTATCCAAGCAAAATTCCACAGTGGACAATATATTTGCCACATGACTGACTGAAGATGTAAAGAGTACAAGACCCTACGGTGCTTAATTGTTTTTAGGATGTAAGAAAAATCACTTGATTTGGTAACATAACAGGCCATTTTAAAAGTTCTCCTCTACAAGGGTGTGTCTCATAAGTATTTCAAAGTCTTCTTGAATATATTAAGGTACAACCATGGATACATACACACACACGTAGAATAACACGCATAGTAATTTTTGATGACGATAATTATTAACATGAAACCACGCTGTGAAAAGGAGACATGTGCTTGACAAAGTTTGGTGACATAACAGAAATCCAGCAAGTCCAAGATGAAGAGTGATTTCCCATCATCACAAGATCACAGAACTAAAGCTGAAAGGGACCTTAGACTACCTTCATTTGACAGACAAGGAAATTGAGTGTCAAGAAAATAAAATAATTTACCCAAGGTCACACAAGTAGTAAACATCAGAGGTAGCTAGAACACAGTGTCTTTTCCACTGTACTACAATGCTCCTTGTGCTTCTGTTTTTGTATGATGCACTAATTACATTAACTCCAACAATGTAGCACTTCCTAAAGGATATTCCTAAGTACTCTGGTCTAACTACCCATACAGGAAAAAAACAGGCAAACAAGAATGTTTATTTTGAAGAATATGATATATTCTCTCTCTCTCTCTCCCTCCCTCCCTCCCTTCCCTCTTGTTAAAGGGAAGGTAAGGGAGAGAAGGCCAGTTATATTGGGGAAACTACAAATTTTTTCAAATGATCCCATGTGCCTCTTTAAAACAAAGACTTTTAAAATGCCAGTCTCTGAAGTACAGAAACTAAAAATCACTCAAAGGCCAAGGGAGAAAAGACATGGTAAATAAGGAATTAAGAGGGAAAAGTAGAATAAATCATGTCATCAAAGAAATGCGTAAGCAAAAAAAGATGTATTTTCTCTAGGCGACAAAAAGAATCATCACTAGCTGGCCTGTGTGAGTCATTGGCATTTTCGTAATCAAGAGAAAGTGAGAACTGGTTCCAGTACATTGAATGGATCTTCTCAGGGTAACTTTGGGAGCACACAAACAAAAACCACATAGGAAAGGCAGACATGGATGGACTATGATCTATGATCTTATGCTGTTAGAGACAATCCGCAGGTCAATTAAATGGCAGGACAATTTGTACACCTGAGGATATGCTGAAAAGGCAAACAACTGACAAACAGGGTATTCTAGACCTTCCTTCATTAAATCAGTTTGTACGACAATGAAATTCATTTGGGTTTTAATCTTTTATAAGTGAACATCTATTCTCTAAGCAAATAGTGGAAATAAATGCAGAATTTGGGCCCATTATCAAATAGGAAATAATTAACTATTAACAAAAAGAATTAGAGTTAACATCTTGAGTGTTGATCATTTCCTTACACAAAAGCATATAGCTTAGATATAGGTTTAAACGGGTATGCTAAAAATAACCTGTGTACTGCACTGATGAATAATACTGTATATCAGGGGTTGATAATCTATTACTTCCAGGGGGCCATTCATTCCATCACCTGTTTTTGTCTAATTTGAGCTAAGAATAGTTTTACATTTTTAAAAAATAAATAAAACTTTATTTTAAAGTATAAAAAAACCATTCTTGGATCATGGGTTATACAGAAACTAGCTTTGGGTCCCTGTTCTTTATCACTGCCTATATCACAGCCATTTCCAACTGAAGAAAATAGAGACCATATCAAGATTAGGAGATTGAGCCGAGATGCACAGATGGGAAAAATCAGGGATACTGGGGAATCTGTATCAGAGCTTCCATCAGGGTAGGCATCTCCAGGTGAGGAAGCTACCCCTACCAAAGCAGCAACTATTCTGCAATTAATTAATAGTGGAATTGGCAGTTGCCCAGGGCATTCAGAGGCTGAAAGACTTTGCCAGTATGCGTCCAAGGCAACACTTAGACAAAGGATTTCTTCCTACTGAATGCTGCTCTCTATCCACTAAGCACATTCCCTCTAAATCTAAAACACTTTATTGGTAACAGAATGGGTATGAGCATCTCCATTGCTGGGTGATGAACCTGAGACCTAGAAGATGAAGGGATGTGGCAGAGCTGGCTGCCGGAAGATGGACCTTGGGATGCCGAGTGTGCCCAGGGATCACACCAGTGCTTATTGAAACATGAAGGACGCATATGAGACATCATCAGAACCTCCCAATGGAGCATTATGGCTTAGACTTGAAAACCGAAAATCTTTTCTTTTTAACTTCTGACCAGGAGAATGGTCTCTAATCCTAACCCTAAGCTTAATGGGCTGTGTGATCTTGGGCTATATCTGCAAGGATAACCTTAGGGGGCTGTTGTGGGAAAGGCATTCTTTAAAGCCTCATGTACTGGGGGCAGAGCCAAGATGGCGGAGTAGAAACTCACATTTGCTAGCTCCAAACACACAGCCCATGGATTTCCTCCAAAAAGAACTCCCAAAAAATTCTGGAACAGTGGAAGCCGCACAGCAACAAAGTGAAGGAGATTTCCGTTCCAGAGAGCCCTGAAAAACTGATCCCAAAGGTCCATCGCAAGGAGCCCTCCCCTGCCCTGCCCTGGCTGTGCGGCACTGAGAGGAGCGAGCAGATCTGAACAGGCATCAGGGACGGAATCTCCAGCGGCCACGAGGGTCCCTCCACCCACGGACTCGCAGGTCAGTGAGAGAGTAGGGCTGAGAAGGGAGAGGGGTGTCTCCGGGACTCAGGCCCCCTCGGGAGGCGGCGGCAGAGGCAGTGGCAGCAGCAGCAGGCGGCCAGAGGCTCCTGGAGAAGGTCTCTGCATAAACCCCCTGAGGGAACTGGGCCTGGGAGGCGGCCATGCCCCTACCTGAGCACCAGCAGATAAGCTCCCATTGAATAGCAGACAGGCCAGCCGCCGAAAGCCCTGAGGCTGGGGAGCAGCATTTGAATCTCAGACCCCAAGCACTAGCTGAGCGGACCTAGGACAGGGTGGAGAGGACTCTCAGAAGTCAAGTTACTGGCTGGGAAAATGCCCAGAAAAGGGAAAAAAAGTAAGACCATAGAAGATTATTTTCTTGAAAAAATGATTCCAACCTTCATCTCTGAAGATGAAGAAGAAGAAAACTGCTTACCATCAGGTAAAGACATAGGAGTCAAGGCCTCTGTATCCCAAACATCTGAAATAGGTATCCCATGGGCTCAGGCCATGGAAGAGCTCAAAAAGGATTTTGAAAATCAAGTTAGACAGGTGGAGGGAAAACTGGGAAAAGAAATGAGAGA
>CM053770.1:29074328-29091921 GCA_028658325.1 Potorous gilbertii | reverse complement strand
GAAGAGAGGGCAGATTGGTGATATGGGTAATTAGAATGTTCGGTGTATTGGGGAGGGGAGAGGGGACAAATGGGGAGAAAATTTTGGAACTTAAAATCTTGTGAAAATGAATGTAAAAAGTTAAATAAATAAATTTATTAAAAAAAAAATAAAAAATAAAGCCTCATGTACTTTACACAGAGTTATTCCTGTTACATTACGTATGCCTAGATACAGGAATCAAGGTTGGGGGTAGACCATGTGCACAGAGGCATGATTAGAGGAAAGAGGACAAATATTTCTTTTTCTTATTTCTTTTCCTATTAGTCCTGCCATATTCTAGTAAGGTTGTGGGCCTCCCTCTCACTGAGGAAGTAATTCTATTACAGTGGTTCCCAATTAGGGGCACCTTAGAGATTTGTAGCCTGTGGTCTTACCAATTTATAAAGAACTTGAGTTACTAGTTTCAACAAAACAAAACAGGAACAACCAGAGCAAATTTTTTTAATTGTGACCCCTTTTTTAAAATTGTTCTCTGGCCTTTTTTTTTTTGGCCCCTCTTTAGAGCCCTCAGAGGTGTGATGCATTAAAAGACTTTGCCTGTAATTACCACTTCCTTACTTATTTGAGGTATGGCAACATTTTTCTTAAATCTCTCCAGGCATATTAAAAAAGTTTATATTGACTTTTTGTCTACCGCAAGTTGTATGTATATTTATTCTGTGGCTTTAAAAATTAGATTTTTGGGCAAAAAAGCAACCTGTATTCTTAAATAATGAGGCTAGAAAATCAAAAACCATCACTATACCAATACTCAATGACTATAATGCTGTGCAGCCTGGCCTTATGTCTGTTTACACTCTATTTCCTTTTCACAGTGGAGTTTCTTTTGGCTCTGTAAATAAAATTCCCTAGAGTAGAGACCTCCACTCCCTGGTTCCTTTGCCTGAGGACACTTTTCTCTCAAACAAAACAAAGGTTATGAAAGGACTAAAGCAAATGTTTAAAATGCTGTCCTCTTCTTTTTGAACATTTTGTCAACCATGGGATTTTAATACTAATTCAAAACTAAAATGATTACTTTTAAGAGCCACACACACTTACAGCCCGTATATCTGTGGGGCGATTTCCAGTCTGTTCAGATGCATGTAGAGCTCGATATCTTGCTTCTTCAGCAGATGGTCTTGAATCTGATTTACTTTGGTAACTACGGCAATGGACGAGCCTAAATCCTGCGGTCTGGCAAATGGGATGGTTGTGATGACCGAATCTTTCCCCTAAGACCAGAAGCAAGAAAAAACATCACGTTTTACAACCTGTAAAAACATAATTTTAGATACTGATTATGGAACGGCATAAGAACCTGTCCTAAATGTCCTTGATAGAATAAGAAAAGGCAAGATGTCATAAATTACTATCCATGGCAAACCATATCTTAACATTAACTGAACAATGTGTAAAAACCACAAAAACCTGCTACATTGATTATTCGGCCTAAGCAGGGTGCAGGACACAGAGCCAGAAGAAGTGATGAAGACCTTGCCTCAGATACGTCTACCAGTTCTATAGTCCTAGGCAAACTACTTTACACAGTGTGGCTCAGTGTCCGTGTTTATATACAGATAACAATCATACTTTCCGCACAGGTTGTAGTATCAGGTGAGAAATGTACGTAAAATAATTTGTAAACGTGAGTGCCATATAAATGTTAACTGAGTAATATTAACACATTTAATTAAATGATATTAATATCATTTGACAAAGTGAAGTAACCAGCAGAGCTATGCTTAGCTATAAAGGTTCTTCTCAAATAAGGAGTATCTCTTGGGTGTGTTAGATTCATACAAGGTTCCCAAATAAATAGAAACACAAAAATGATTCTCTACAACATCAAGTGAGACGTAAAAAAGGGAGGGATACGATTTCTAAGGGCATTTGAAAACTGTCACATTCATGGGAGGAAGATCAATGAAGCCAGGGTCACTGAAGAGCAGGGCTCATGGGCAGTAAGGTATAAGGGGAGGGCAAAGAGGTAAGGAATGGCCAAGTTCATGCCAAGCCAAGATTTTTGTTTCTGGTCCTGGAGGTAATAAATAGGGAATCACTGACATTCACTGAGTAGGGAGGTGACATGGTCACACCAGCTTTTGGGGCAGGGAGAACAACCAGAAGGCTCCTCCTGTAGTCTAGGTATGAGGTGATGAAAGCTTGGGCTAGGGTCATGCCAGTGCCCGAGAAGAGAAGGGGGCAAACACAAGGTAGAATTCTTTCAAGAATGTTTGGAATGCCTTTTTATTACTGAACATCCATCTTTTTTCATTTTGCTTAGACTTAGATTCACAGGGTAGGTAAACCTGGGCTGCATCCTGAGCTGTATTTCTCTTTGGCATTCAGTACTTCAACCCCTTCTGTGTTTTCTAGTGGGTATAGAATAGTTGTATGTTATTCAAATTTCTTTTCTTTAATATTTGAAGGGTCTTCTGGTCACTGCAGGATTTATTGTTTCTTTATTGAATTGTTAAAATTAACCACTATGTATCCTCCTGGAGTTTGTAGTTTTGAGGGTTTTTTTTTTTTGCTTTCCTGGAGGCAATCTACGCATTCCTTCAATTGGCATTTTATTTTGCACGTTCAAAAGTTCTATGAAGTTTTCTTCTATTATTTATTGCATTATGGTGTTCAGGTTTTTTAAACTGTCACACTCTTCTGGGAGACCTATAAATCTTAGGGTTGTCTCTAAATATCCTTTGAATGGAGAACTTCTTTTTTCAACTTTTCTTCTAGACTGCCCTTCACTTTTGGGCATTTGAATTCCTCTCTTGTTTCTTTGGTGAGATTTTCCATCACAGATTCAAATTTTTCTACTCTGTCAATTATTTCTGCATTACAGGCCATACATTCTGCTCTCACAATTCTCATTTCAACTACTCAGAAAAAGCATACTCTGGTTCCATGTTCTCTTTAGATTCCAGAGGCTTCTCTGTCTCATCAAAGCTTGAGTCATTTTCCTTTGTTTAATAGTATTTATCCTTGGGTGTCTGAACTCATTTGTGAGATCTGGGAGCCATATTTCCTTAGCCATTTAATGTGCTTTTCCTGTTATTTGTGTTCAACGTCTTTTAAGTTTCTTCTTCCTGAGATCTTGCATAATTTCAATCTTTCCCTTCTTATTTTCCTCTGTTGTCCTCTTTCTGACTCCCTTTCCTCCTACAATGATTTCCCTGGGAGGTTGGATCTCAAGCATCTAAGCCTCCTCCCACACTGAGCAATTTACAGTTCATTACCTTCTGCTCCAAGTAACTTTTGGGTGGACAGAAATGGCACTAGATAGATGTTGGGTTCTTTCTTCAGGCTTAGTGGATTGTCACATGACTCCCCTCCATTTTCATGGTGTCCTGCCCCATTCTGGCAGTTCCATGACTCAGAGTGTCATAAAGAGTGCTGCCATGTTGGTATGACTGCAGCTGGGGTTGATCTCTATAGTTTGGACCTCTGAAGATCTCGGAGGAGGGGAGAGGGTCATGGTATGAATTGGGCTCTATTTCAAGCCCAGACACATGCCCCGCCCCATTCTCTTGGTTACTCTGCTTTCTTGAAGAGATCTTTTGCAGCACAGAATGCTGTTGTGGTGCTGGCTACTGACGCTTCATCAAACTTCTATAGTTTGAAACATTAGGCCCCATGGCACTGGGTGTGATGCTGTGCTTTGTTGCAAGCTGTGAGAAATGACAGACATTGGGGAGGTTTTGAGGCTCTCCCTCTTCTTCTAAATGCGTCATTTTAAAAGTTCAGAAGGACATTAGTGATAATGAGATGGCACTGACTTAGACCTCACACAACCTTGTAAGAAATAGTATAAAAGGAAAAGAGAAGAGGAGAGAACTGGACAGTCTTGTGGGACACCCACAGTTAATGGGCATGACGTATGAAGATCCAGCAATGGAAACTAAAAAGGGAGTGATCAGACAAGGAGAAGAACCAAGGAGAGAGCAGTAACCTGAAAACCTAAAGAGAGTGGTAAGGAGAAGATTACTGATAGTATCAAAGCTTCAGAGAAGTCAAGAAGGATGAGAAAGACAACTGTAAACTCTGGAAAGCATTTTCTGTTGAACAATGAACTTGTTAAGTCAAACTAGAGAGAGTTAGAAGACCTAGATGAATTCCTTCAATACAATGTTAGATCATTTATGGAGTGATTTAGAAAGGAGTGGACAAAAATTACAACAGATGAAAATGCAAATTTCAGAAATGAAAAGTTGCAAATTGTCCTGGTGTAGGAAGTTCTTAGGCCGATGAAAATACAGATCCATTAAGATAAATTTTGAGTGACTACGTCATTATGACTATTATAAATACACAAATTAAAAACAAAGGACATATGAAGACACTATCTGCCTCCAGAGAAAGAACTGGTAAACAGAAGGACGTATATAATAATGTAACACTTTCACACCCATTTGTGTCTAATGGCAGCAATCTATAGGGTGGTGAGGCGGAAGAGAGGGAAGATATAAAAAAGAAATTTACATGATAACTTCGCTGAGTATTTGTAGGGAATAGCAAGTTGTACATGGTAGACTTGCAGTTTCATGTAAAATTATCTTTTTTATTATACTGCGTTATGGAAATATTTCATAAATTGAAAATAAATTTTTTTAAAGTTACATAATTCAAGCACTCTGACACAAGTATTTCCAATTTTGAAATAAACAGAATAATGCACTGCACCTTCATCTATGAAGATACTACTAATGGTTATGCTTAGGCTCTATCTACTTTGTCTATTTCTGTGCCCTGCTAAGTGTAAGTAGCATCACTCCGCTGCCTAATAGCTTGTGGGAGTAGTACAGATTTAGCCATTGCTAGGGAAGACAACAAGACTAGAAGACATGGGAGGTCTTAAAGTGAAAGGACTTCAGAAAGGAAAAAAAAGTCTAAAGGGGAGGGCCAACCACACACAAACATACCCCAGAGCATGAAAATCTACATGTTCTAACAGACATACATGAAAAAAAGGAGACTGGTTTGACTTAGCTCGCCACATTGTCCATAAGGGAACTTCCTGTTCTGCAGTTTAGATCTCACCTCTCCCTGGTTCTGCAGCTTACACCTGTTCTGAGCATCTCATATCTCTGGTCATTTGTCCTATTTTTGATAGCCTTGATAGCGATCTAAATCGTCCTGGCTGTAGCCCACCCACCTCCCCTAACTTGGAATGTTCAGTCAGCTTTACGGATATCCCCAAAGAGACTGAACTACAGGTTTTCCTGGTGGTCTGGTAAAGTCTGGAATCGATTTATCTAACTAGCTACAAATAATTGTTGCTCCTGTTCAGTCATGTCTGACTCTCCTTGACTATCTTTGGGGTTTTCATGGCAAAGAAACTCTAGTTTGAAGTTTCCTTCTCCAGCTCATTTTAAGATTTGGGAACTGAGGTAAACTGAGTTAAGTGACTTGCCCAGGGTCACAAAGCTAGTGTCTAAGGCCAGATTTGAACTCAGAAGATGAGTTTCCTTGACTCCAAACCGGGCATTCTATTGACCATACCACTTAACTGCCCCAACATAGCTGTTTTTCAGTCATTCCAGTCTGGTCTGATGCTTCCTGACCCCATTTGATGTTTTCTTGGCAAAGATACTGGATTGGTGTGCTGTTTCCTTCTCCAGCTCATTTTACAGATGAGGAAACTGAGGCAAAAGGGGTTAAGTGACTTGTCCATGGTCACACAGCTATTAAGGGTCTGAGGTTGGATTCTAACTTATGAAGATGAGTATTCCTTATTAGTTGTGGGTGGATGGAGGATTTATAGAAAAGCTATGGACCAGAATTGCACAGGAGCAGGTGTTGGTAGTATGTTGTTATCTGTCTGGAAGAATTAACCATATTGAGGGACCATAGACCCAACAATGTGCTTAAAGAACTTCCTACTGTAGAGAAGAAAAAAATTCAGGGCTAAGATCAAATTAACTATTCGTTTTGCTACGAATGATAATCACTCCTAAAAATGGTCCTCCACTGATGTCTAGCTGAATAACAATTAATAATTTATATCCATTTTAAAATAGCACTTAGTATTTTAGAGCCTAGTGTTCACCCTAAAACATCAGAAAGAAACAGAAGCCACTAAACCATACATAAGGATTCCTTTAGGATGAACACTGACTTAGCCTTAAAATGCAATATTGTCTATGTTTTATTGTATTTTTATTTATTTTGTTAAATATTTTCCTCTTTTATTTTAATTGCATTAAGGTCACAATCAAGAGTGTTGTGGGCCCTTTGTTTGACACCTCTGCTCCTAGAAGTCAAACCATCTCCAAAAAAGCAATTCAAAAGCAATTTGAAAAAAAAGTGGTCACATGATTATTTTACATATTTTGATCTTATAGTTTAGAGGCAAGATAGAAACATATGTAGGTGTGTGCCAGTCAGTCTAAAAGATTTTTTTTCCCCTAGGTACAATTTTTATCTATTATACCAAAAAACAGAAGATAATCATTTTTAGAAGCCTTGGATAAATTATATCTTTGTAGGAAATACGCTCTTTAATTGTGGAAGTCTTGGGAGGGAATCTATCCTGAATGAACCTGTTAAAAATGTTTAGTTTAATGAAATCAGATCAATTTCTAGTATGAGTAGTATGAGTTGTCATTAAATCAATAGCATGTGTAGTCTATTATTCTGATCCTTGATGGGGGCTCTTGTGTGGTCTATTAAAGACTGCAGGCATAAACTGTACATTAAAAATATTTTCCCTTTGCTCAGAATACTTAAGATAAAAATCTCTTAAATTTAAGAAAGTAGAAAGTAATGCTGATGATCACTTACATGCTAAACAGCTTCGCTTATCTTCCATTGAAATCATAATGGAAGATAAATGTGATGCAGAATATTCCCTTACCTCCTGGATTTCTTTTCATAACAAAGAATGTTATTTGCATCTGTCAATTATAAATATCTTAAGGCATTGAAAGGGGGAGATCTTTAACTATAAAAAGAACCACGAAACTTTCTATTTGCAAACAGTATAAATGTATTTAATGAAATGTTTAAAGGTAAGAATCCCAAGAAATGGATTTTCAAACTTAAGAATAACTATCATAATAAGAACACGATGTCATTTGTGTGAGTGGTTTGTTTTCTTTGGAAGATAAACCTTTAGGCCCAGATTTATATTGCTCCATTGCCTAATATCTATCGCTGGAGAGAAAGCTCCCTGAGGGTAGAGCCTGGAATGCCACCTAGTAGAGCGCCACACCTTTGGCAGCTGGCACTGGATAAATACTCACAAAATACTCACAGGCACTGAAATGTAAAATGCCTATCTACGTTGCCTAGATCTGATGGAACCAGAATAACTGAATGGGAAAAGCTCAACTTGGGTCCATTTGTAGGAACTTCAAAGGAGAAAAGAGTGGATTCGTTAAATGGAAAAACAAATAAACATTTTACCACATACTCCTTTTTGTAGGAAACATACAAGTTGACTTTTCCGTGGAATTAATGTGAATGTTCAGAAGTTGCATTTGATTGCTTCCAATAAAGGGACTGCTTTCACTGTGTTGTCGCAGCCACTTAAAATAATTGGATGACACAGTGTATCCAATGGGAATCAGCGTGGTATGGAAGCTAGAGAGTCAGCCTCACAGAGTTAGGAAGATCTGGGACGAATTCTGACTTTAACACTTATCAGCTGTGCGACCATGAGCAAATTACCTCACCTATCAGTTTACCAGGCAATCAATTATCCAAGAGGTGTTCCTGAAACTGGTAAAATTGGTAGATAGAGTTTTTATGCCAAAAGGTCTTTAAAGTAAGAAATCATGGGTCTAGATTTTTAAAAAAACACGAACATTACCACTAAATAGGTATAGATATTTAAGGCATGGCCACATTTGATTCTGTGCCTTTAGTAGTAATATCATTGACATTTTGCTTTTAAAAGCTAAAATTTAAGCCTTTGAGAAAAAAGGGCTTATGGAACTGAATGTTGTAAACTAAAAATTAACTAATTAAAAACTGTTCCTTAATCACAAGTCAGACCATGTCACTCCTCTACTCCATCAATGCCCACAGCTCCTTACTTGCCTGAGGATAACACAGGAACACGTTGTTTGACTCACTAAACCCATATTCTTGCTGGTTCTCCCACATTACTCTTTCTGGCATCCTTCAAGGTTCAGCGTCAGCACCATCTCTGGATGAGGAACTTTTTCCTGAAACCTGCACTGTTTTGTATGTGACATGGAGAGCGCCCTTGCCTGCTTACAGATGAGAGACGCACATGCTGTCACCCCCGAGGGAGTGTCAGTTCCTTTGAAGGCAGGAACCGGTTTATTTTGGCTTGTCCCTCCACTACTTTGTACAATGCCTGTCATATATTAGGTATTTAATAAATACTGATTGACTGATATGATCCTATGACCTAGTCCTACATTTTCAACTGCTTAAGATAGCTAAAAGACTAACATGTAATATCAAACTAGAATGGAAGTGAATCAAAACATAAATGGAAATAAGCAACACTATGCCACTTGCCCTAACTGCCAATAATCAACTAGTGTAGTAATAATTAATTGACTGGATGCTCTTCAGAGTTGGTTATATGTGCTTAACTACAAAATAAATAGCAAGGGATATTGATGATAAATATATCAGACTATGACTTTAGTGATGATATCATCTTAGTTTACCAAAATTATATTAAGCATTGTATCAACTATCAACTATATTCATTCAGTTAGAAAAAAATGATGCAAATAAATAAATGTTTCAATTAATACATTTAGTAATTAGTAGACAAATCTATAAGCATTTATTGAGTGCCTACAATCTCTCAGATACCGTATCAAATACCAAAGGGAACCCAAATTAAATTGAAATTGAGACATATAAAAAAAGAAAAAACAAAAATTACAAGTTCACAGACACTAGCTACAGAGTTGATGATCTATTTTATGGCCTCCTAATTGGTCTCCCGGCTTAAAGTCTCTCCCTGTTCCATTAAAAGTAAGCTTAGGTAGAAGGATTCATCAAGATGCAATGAAAGATAATTACAGTATATTCTCATTTTTTTCATGGAGATCTGTAACACAAGTAATTATTCTCTATCCAAATGAAACCTTTTATACTGTGGATGGACATCCACTATGTTTGTAGTAAGTTTGTTTGGTCACTTTTCTGAACCTCACATGAATATTGATCATTCAAGTAGTTCTTCCACTGCCTTAATTTTGGGGGAGAGAATCAGTCTTGATGACTAAACCCTCCCTCCGCCCCCGTTCCCTCTACATCACCACTCAAAATTTGTAATGGGAATAAATGGGAAATGAATATTGTAAAGATTTTGAAAGAATTCACCTTTTGACCATCATGTTCAAAAGTCGAAAACCAGGGTTCAGCAGTTTCCATAAGGTGTGAAAACATTGCACTGAAAATGGAAGGGGAAAACGGTTATTACTTGCCATGACAGAAAAATTACTGAAAAGAATGTGTCAAAAACAGTTTTTATACTCACTAGGCATCATGTTCTAGATACTCGGGGTTCAAAAGAGCTTTCATTTCCTCACTTAAAAAAAAACAAAATGAAACACAAGTGAATAATCAAAGCTTGTATTTAGGTCAGCATTCTGTATTTGCCATTATAAAGAAAACCATATTCTTCCATACAGTTCAAATGAGAAAAATTAGCTCACTTAAATGAAAAGAGAAGCTCTATTGAATAAATAAAGTCTTTCCTTTCTATTAAGATCAAAAACAAATTAGTTGCCTCGTCTGCACTACAATGAAGTAGCTATCTTATTATTCCAAATAACAAATTACCGAATGTCACAATAGATACCTTGAGCATGCTTGATCTAGAATAATTGATTACACTACAATCTATCACTGTTTGTCCAAAAGGAAAAAAAAATGGTTACTGGTCAAATTTGCAATATCAAAACATTAATTTATTTTGCTTTAATAGCTTCTATTTTTATTGTATTTTAACAGCAATTAATCAGTGACAGCTCTTCTTATCAATCTAGTCTACAGGATTATTTAACTTTTTTGATGGATGCTATTGATAAAATAACATCACTCCCCCCTCCTCCAGCAATGAACTATATTTTTAAGTAAACTCTATACATAATATTTTGGGGTCTGTAATTTTTTAAACAACAGTGTACAAAAAGAATTTATGTAAACATACTACTCCAATAATCACATTAGATATTGCAGAAGAGATTTTATGCAGAAACTAAAGTTAAAATTGCTGACCTTTAAAAAACACAGGAAGAATAAAAAATATTAACATATTTGACTGGAAGGTAAATATAAATATGATTAGTCTAACTTATTGGATAAAAAGAGACCTAGAATGCTATGTAAAATATAGACAAGACACTTATAAACTAGCATGAACAGAGGAAGGTCAAAATATAAAAATAGTTATGACATAAAGGAGATTACGAGAAGTAAAAAGGAGAAATTCAAACAAAATGCCTTAAGAATTTTAAGAGAAATCAGCCCTTTCACAGTGGAGGGGAAGGGAAAAGAAATAAGACAGGGCTCACTCAAGTTCCACCAAGAAAGAAGAGGCATTCCAGCTGGTACAGGAGCAGGGGAAGAATGAGAACAGGGGATTCAGATTCATTCAGTTGGACTGGAATTTGGGATAAGAGAGGGAGCCGGAGGAGAAGACTGGTTTTAGCCAAGAATAAAGATTCTAAAATGCAAACTTCTAGTAAATTAACCAAGTGGGGAAAAACCTGGTGAAATCCCCTGTAGTGATATTTTTGTTAGTCAGATATGTATTATAAGATTATTCATAATCACTCCTCTCTCCGCTTCCTTCAGCCTCGACCTCTTTTCCCAGAGCTAGAGGTCGGCCAGCAACGGCCCAATGACCACTTCTCAGGTATGCTCTGGGTCACTTAGTGCAGACTGTTGTTCAGCTGTCTTCAGTCATGTCTGATTCTGTAATCCCTTCTGGGTTTTTCTTGGCACAGATACTGGAGTGGTTGGCCATTTTCTTCTCCCACTCATTTTCCAGATGAGGAAAACAGGCAAACGGGGTTAAGTGACTTGCCCAGGGTCATATGGCCATTACGTGTCTGAGGACAGATTTGAGCTCAAGATGAGTCTTCCTAACTCCAGGCCACCTTGCTGACCTACTGTGGACTAGGAAGTCCCTTACTTTGCTTCTCTTTCTGAGATGCTGGGATTCTTGGTTGAGCCCTCTTTCCATCCAATAGGTCTATCTCAGTGTACATAAACTAACTTTACCACTGGCATAATATGTTTGCCTGGGTGACAATCACTCAGTATTTTCTCTAAACAAATTAAATGATTTTCAAATTATTTACTATTTAGGGTTATCTTTGCCATGATTCCTTTCCTCTAGTGGTGGGGACATTTCGTTCTTATGACAGTTCGTTTCTTTTAGCAAATGAGGTAGGGCAGATCTGGACATGAGAGACTGGGTCTTGGGGTTGCGGTCCTAGCTGAACTCTGAGCTGTTTATGTGAACAAGCTCTTTTTCTTAATAGGGCAGATTTCTCCTGATTTGCTCATCAAGGTCTCCTCTTCCTTTGGAGTCAAACTGACTTATTTGCTTCTGCTTTCCTCTCTTCGACATTCCTACTGAACCCCTGGAACACCTAGTTAGTGACAACAACCACCTGCCATGTCCCAGTTTGTGTTATGATTACTGGTATAATCCTCCTAGACTGCAAACTCCAAGTTCTTATTTCATCTCTGTATTGTTGCCAGAATGTAACATCACTCTACACACAGTTAGAGTCCAGTAATCTCTACACCTACAGCTCCCAATTTACTATGATAATGAGGAAAAACAAGGGAATTCCCAAAGTTCTAGACAAAACTTGAAGGAAAACAAATGTTTCCAATGCATGCTGAGGAGTGGATTCTACTGACAAAAATTTAAAAGGATTCATTATGAAATAAGTCAATTTGAATTCAGCCTCAGACACTTACTAGCTGTGTGACCCTGGGTCACCTAATTCTATTGCCTCAGTTTCCTCATTTGTAAGAAGAGCTGGAGAAGCAAATGCAAACCACTCCAGCATCTTTCCCAAGGAAACCCCAAATGGGATCATGAAGAGTCAAAAACAAGTGAAATAACTGACCACCACCAACTATGACAAAAACTACATAATGAATGGATCCCTATCTCACTGGTTCTTTTTATTTATATAGAAGTTACTCAATTAATACCACCTTTATTATAAAGGTCTTGAAGGGAAAAGTAGAGGGACAGAGGAATTACACTGGGGCTGAAAGTACAGCTGGACTATGAAGAGTCCTCTACGAAGACTTGCCTTGGCCTTGCAGCTTCACTGGCATGTAGGAAGGCTTGGTGGTCACAGTGTAGGATAAACACTATCGGTGCTAAGAGCTCGTGCATACCCTGAGACGTATGAAGAAAATGAGAAAAAAGATGTTGAATTCATTACATTACAGCACACTACAAAGATTTATTTCTGTAATCTGCAACAGTCAGTAACATTACCATATACTATAAAAGAAGAAAAAAAGTAAAATAGCTTCAAAAAGTTGTCTCCTTTTCAAAAACTGTCAGTTGCAACTGAACCACAGCATTTATTCCTCTTCAAGATACAGTGAAGGTTTTCTTTTAAATGACACAGCAGACAATAAATTGGCATGGTAGACAACCTTGCACCTGTCAGTTGCTACAAGAATTATGCTCATAAATATGAATTTCATTTATGCAAATTACAATCATGAGCTTCAGCAGAAAGATCTCCAGTAAGAAGGGTAACAACCACAGGAAATGACACCCAGTGTTTTCACTGTACAATGGCTCAGAATTAGGATGTCAGTAGCTTTTGAGAAGAGCTGAAGTCAGCTACCTCAGAATGTTGGGCAATGAAGGGTCCCTACCTTGTGAGTATACGACAAAGAAATGAAGGTTTTAAAAATACAGTATTCCTTATGTTTATCTTGTAAAATATTTTTTAAAAAATGAGAATTTTTTTTCTGACAATTCAAAGGTTTTAAATTAAATTTCATTTAGTAATTTAAAAAAATAGAATTCACTGTTGAACTCCTAAGGATTAACTGAATATAACTACGCAACAGTCCTTAACGTTAAGTTAACTAAGATGTCCTATTTTAGTTAAGTTCATTTGGGGGGGGGGCGGAGCACATGTAAAGACACAGTTGTATGTGAATTTTCTAAAAAACTTTATCACTACACTCAAATGACAAAATTTTTCCATTTTGAATACTTTTTATGGACATCTTGGCTCTCTTCTGAAACAAAGGTGAGTAAACATAATTTTTCTTCAATGACTCAGGATCACTGTCATAGACATCAATTAATAAACTTTTAAAATAAAGTGATGTCACCCTCAGGGACTATTTATATATATGTAAATAGACTTCTTATACCAAGCGCTGCTTGAGTTCTCAGGTCTGCTTTTCATTTCAGCTTTCCCATGTCCATATTCTCCATGGTGCTCACACCAGCCTACCAGTCATTCACTGAAGTAGACATCACATCTCTAGCCTTTGGGCTTTCACATGTGATTCTACATTTCTGGAACCAACTCCTTCCTCATCTTCACTCCTTAGAATTCCAAGCTTCCTGCAAAGATCCAACTCAGGGTCACCCCATACACTTAGGCTTTCCTAAGGCTTGCCCCATCTGGAGGTGCTCTACCTACATGTAACATCCCACCCACCAAATGGATTCAGGAGGAGATTGCCAGGAAGCCCTTCACCAACCTTCCTGCCAGTGTTCCCTTTCCCTTTCCTGCTCTTGACTGGACATTGACACCACACCTCCTTACAATCACAATCTTGTGTGAGAAGAAGAGAAGAGTCCTTCTGTCATAGCACTACCCCATCAGGTCACCAGCCTCCCACAGCAGAAGGAGGAACACCTTCCAACTGTGCATCAGTTTCTGGTCTTCCATCATTACATCTCCTGCCTGGTCTTTGACCAGGGTCATTGGATTAACACTGAGTCAATCAAGAGCATGAGTCAAGGTGTAAGAAGGTGCAAGAAGACTGGAAAGGTAGGAGGGGGATGAACTGCTTTTTTCTCCTCAGGATGATACTTCTCAGTCTCCTTTGGTGGCTCTTTCTTTGCCACACCCCAGAATCCTTGGGTATCTCCAGAGCTCTATTTTAGGTCCCCTTTTCTTTTTTTCTCTACACATTTGATGATCTCATCAGTTCCCATAGATAGGATTATCATACCTAAGTAAAACTTTCCAAGATCCACATATCCATTCCTAATCTTTCTTCTAAGCCCCAATCCCATGTTTCCACCTGACTACAAGACATTTCAGCCTGAAGAGCTTGTACACATCTCAAACTCAATTAAGTCAAAGCAGTAGTCATTATCTTGTATTTTTTCTGAACTTATTCCCTCCTCCAACCCATAATCACTTCCATATACTAAGTAGGACAGGTCATAACAATTGTATGTGAAACTGTTAAAGGATTGCTTGTCTTTAAAAATATGTATAATAAATTTAACCTGAAAAAAAAGGTGGTTGCAATGTCTACACAAGAGATGATCAAGGCTTGTACTGGTGTGGTGGCTGTGGAATAGGGAAGTCAAGCATTTCTTAATCACCTCTAATGTGCTACACAGTACAAGTACAAATACAAATAACACAATCAATACTTTCAAGGAGCTTCTATCTACCTGGACAAATGCTACCCTTCAAGAATGAAACTGAGAAGAGTAGATTAAAGAGTGAGCAGGTAGTAAAGAAACTGAGGGCCTGGGTATCAATAGGTCACCAAACAGGGAAGTTTGTTAATTATTCAACATGAAAGTAAAACTGATAAAGTAAAAGCTCTGCTATCTGACCCCATACATTAATTCAATACTTTTAAAATCCACCATTAAAAGTTAAGAATCTATCTGAAGCAAAAAATGAAGAATATAATAGTTTCTATAAATAGCTGATTTTTTTACCGCTGTTTTTGAAATAAGTTAGATGTCTATCTCTAACATGTGAAAAACAAATATTTATATTATATGATCAAATCACTGTCTTTTCTTTCACTTGAAGTTCCAGAAATTAAGAGGAGAGACTACTTTAAATACAGCGAACTAAACTGAATTATTATTTTTAGTTAACTAGCTTATAACACCTGACTATTCTATAAAATTAAGTTTTCTAATCTATCTCAAATGTCAAGGTAATGTATGGACTATATTATGGGCAAGAAATTTGTCCACAGCACCTCCTAAAAGAAGTTCATACATGAGTTTGACTTTAATAGTTACTTCCTACATACATTTATAAAGACTATTCACGGAAAATGTTAAGCAAAACTCCCTAAATGAGTGCTAAGATTAGGGACCATTGCTTCTCACTTTTCAAGTATACTGAGCATTAAAAGGAAAAGCAGACGTTACTGTAATAGAATAAATTATTTTCCTAGTTCGCACACTTCTCTATGTATCAGTTCATACATATCTCCTTAGATTTCTCTAGGCTTATGAATTCTGAGCAACGCAATTGCCAGTCATTACTTTAGAGGATTAATAATGAAGAATGACACCCGATATCTGCCAGAAAGGTGATGGGCTAAATATATAGAAAGGACATGTTTTTTAGAAAAGGACGAAGTAGGAGTCTATTTTCCTTGATTATGCATAAATTACAAGAATTTTCTTTTCTAGTCTTTCTTTTGTGGGGAGGGGGTGAGGAAGTGGAAGCAAAGGAAATAATGTCTTAATTTAAAAATCAATAAAAAGAAAAGAGGAAAAGAGGATGGGGGCTGCATGCTTTCATTCTAACAGCTTGTTATCAATCATACTGGTTGAATTTGACTAAGTTTGGCTTTATCTTTTCAGTGCTGTCTTTATTTACATTTTTCTAAGTCCTTGTGTTTACTATTCTTTGGACACTGCTTTCTTCACTCTGTATCATTTCATGTAAGTCTTTCTAATGTTTCTTTGAATTCTTGAGATTGAACATAAAAATACTCTATTGCATTTATATACAAGAGTTTGTTCAGTCATTCCTGAACGGCTGGGGATATATTTTGATTCTCTCTCTTCTGTCATTACAAATAATTCTGTAAAATTTCTGTACCTGGGGTTCCTTTTTGTGATTATTTTTCAAAGCCTTGATGAAGAGCCAGCTCCTAATCAAAGCTTTCTCTAACTACCCAGGCCCCATTTGGAACATCTGGTTTTTCCTCTTCCTGACTTATGTTGTATAAGTTGTTTGTACTTATAAACTATTTGTATGTACCTAGATTGTTTACCAGCTCATGTAAGTTCCTTGAGAACAGGAACTGTTTTGTTTCTGTACTCTTAAGATCTAAGCAGAGGGTGTTTGTCATATGGCAGGTACTTAACTGATTCAATCTTGGATTATAAATCAGCACTACAGCAAATAGGATAAATGTCACAGTAATTTTTCTTGCAAAATTCTAGGTTGTTATTTCTAACAATTGTACTAATACCAATGCCACTGCCACAAGCAAGGAATTAATACATCTGTCTTCTTATAGTACCTGTAATGATGAATTTTTGCATCTTTGATGCTCTTTTTCCATCTGACGGGTGAATTTTTTTAAATTTTAATTTGCATTAAATTATTAGTGATTATCAGTAATTTTGAAATTTTTTAGAGATGGCTGCTGATAGTTTATGTTTCATTTTTGGAAAATTGTACATATCTTTTGAGAGCCTGTCTGCTGAAGAGTACAATTGATTTTCCTAACGCTGAACCATCCCTGCAACCTTGGCACAAATACAACTTGGTCATAAAGATTATTCTTGGACACGTTAATAACACTTTAGTTTTGATATTGACTAGTGATAATAGCTTATAATAAAACACTACTTTATCTTCCACTGACTTGGGTACAATGTAGATTGGATAGGTTGTCGTCTTATTTTTAAGGGGACACGTCTTATTTTTAATAGCTATGTGCCAATTTCCTACAGATTTTTGATATAAGATTTTTATCACAGATGTCCAATGTAAGGACATTATATAACAAATTACTATCTTTTCTTCTAATACGAGTTGCATGAATTTTGTATGTAAAAATCTTTATAATTTCCTATGATCAAGATAATCCAATTTGACTTTTATAATTTCCTCCATTTTAAAAGTTGTTATGGATTTCCCTCTGTCCGCAGTTGTAAAAGATTATATTTTTATTCTTAATTTTTTAATGACATAGCTGCTTATGCTCAGATTTTATATCCATTAAGAATTTACTATATAGTATGTATTATAAGATGCTGGCCTAAATATTTTGTGCCAACAGCTTTCCAACTTTACTAGCAGTTCTTAATAATGAGCCCTTAGTTCAAAGTATCACAGATTTAAGATGGAAGGAACCTTAGATATATCCCCTCCTCTCAAGGACTCATATTATAGTTGAGAAAACAGGCTCTGAAAGGTGACTCGCACAGGGAGCCTACACCTGGTGTTTCAGCCAAGATGTGGACGCAGCTCAGCCGTCAGGCTTCCCTGCCTCTAAGAGCAGCACCACCTTGTTCATGCTGTTCGTTCTCTCAAATACCTAACAACCTTTTTTAACCTGCTTTTCAGTACTGATTATTTATTCTTCTGACCTAGTTTTTCGTTTTTTATCTAGT
>CM053770.1:29035413-29074228 GCA_028658325.1 Potorous gilbertii | reverse complement strand
TCCTCTGCGCGTCAGGCCTGGTAACACCAGAGCACCCCCACTTTCCTCTGCGCGTCAGGCCTGGTAACACCAGAGCACCCCCACTTTCCTCTGCGCGTCAGGCCTGGTAACACCAGAGCACCTCCACTTTCCTCCGTGCGCTCTTTCGGAGAAGGAACGGTCTTGATTTTTGTCTTCATAACCCCAGGGTCCAAGATAGCGTCCTGAATACAGACACTGCCTAATGAATGTTTGTTAAAGTGAACCGATTTGCTGTTATAGCCAGCACTGTTAGGACTCAGTGACAAGAGAGTGGCCATTTTTGCTTGTCCATGATTGCTTATTGAGTTGGCTCCTAGTTTTAGGTACTTTGGATTCCATAAAGGACTTGCATACTTGCACGTGACCAAGCAGTCTGGATGTGTGATCACCCCAATGCTTTCCAGTGTATTTTTTAAACAACATAAATGCTATCTTGTCAAAGGTCTTTTCTGAATCTATGAATATAGTCATGTGATTTTGTGACGCTGTTATCCACTTAATTATAATACTATTTTCTCAACACTGAACCATCTTGTGCAACTCTGATATAAATGCAATTTGGTCACAATGATTATTCTTGGATAGTTTTGTAATATTTTATTGACTATTTTGACTGATATTGACTAATAATGACTCATAATTTAAGTAAAACCAGCTCCTTTATCTGTCACCGGTTTGGACGCCAGGACTGCATCTGCCTCACGGACTGTTAAGCGCAATCCACGGAGCCCAGGAGTGACCTCCTTAAACGGAACAATCTCACCAGGTAAAATCACTCAGATTTGTTTAATGGCCAATCCAGTCTTTAGACTTTCTCTATCTCATCCCCTGGCCATCTCTCGGGCCTCTCAGATACAGAACAAAGTCCTAGAGGAGCCCAGACTAGGGCCTCCCCCGGCTGCTGACCGGAGGCTGCTTCAGTTGCCCACATCATCTAAGATACATCCTGGCCATGGTTCACAACCATCTCACTGGACGCATCATCACCAGCTGAACCCTTCCCTCTTCTTTCCTTCTCCCTCGCCCCTCTTTTCATTCTGGAACCATAATCAAATCAGCTGTCACTGCTCCTAGGCCGGGCTACCACCATCATTTTATGGATGAGGAAACCAAGGTTAGGAGAGGTTATGTAACTTGGCCAGGCTCACAGGTTGTCCTGACTCCAGACCCAGTATTCCATTCACTGCACAACTTTTCATAACACAGATGGGCTTTTTATACATTTTTTAGCCCAGACCTTCTCCAGAGTTGGTTGTTTGTCATGTGGCCCCAAATGAAGGCTTTGCATACTGTCATTTCTATAGCAGGCTAGCAAAGCACAAGATTCCCCTTCTGGCACTTTGTGGACTAGCACCTGATTGGGTAAATCACAGGGAACAACACTGACCCAACCTTTACAAACACATACTTGTTGAATAGTATTGCAAGGGTCACAAGTGAGACTAATCCAGGTGGATCTGAGACAGGTGGTTCATTCCCCATTAACGAACATGCTCCACTTACTGGAACTGAAGACTACGGTACCTGTCTGAGAACGGCTTTTGCCTGCTACGCTGTCTGGGTAGGGTAGATGGTGTTTGCTCATCTCAACTTCCACACAACCGTAAATTGTGGGTTCTCATGAGCTCTGGAAGGGTACTTAAGAAAGAATACAATCATTGGGGAAACAGAGGAAGTGCTACAGAACAGAGAAGCATTCCTCTGCAGTCTTGTTTAAATTGTTAATTTAATTAGCAATGTTTTTGGTCTCCCTTCCCTCACTCTGGCCCCTCAGGTATGATGCAAAGGAAAACTTTAGTGCAATGCACATCTAAGTGATCATAAATTCTGCATTAATGGACTCTGATACGATGGAGCTTAACTGAGCAAGTTTTAATCTGGGCTGTAATGAGTATAGTACCACTTGGGGCTACTTCATTTTTGTTTCTTTACACACCTGTCACTGTTGGCCCCTTTACCCAAAATTTCATTCAGGGCATGGAAGGGGATGTCACCTGGAAGAACACAGGAATGAGTTTGTACTGTAAATCCTAAGTTTACAGAGAAGGCAGGACTGAAGAAGTACCAGTTACAGGCAATTTTGGTCAGAATTCCTAATCTAAGGACAAACTCTTGCAGATCAAGCAATTCACCAACTGCAAATGAAGTTCCATTTTTAAACCAAGAAATTCCAATCCAAATCACAAAAGCATGTTGCCTGGCCAGAAGGTGGGACATTTAACCTGGGTCCCTGACCACATGCAGACAAGCACACATCATTTATATGCTCCCTTCTTCCAGCTGTAAGACCCTACAATGACTGTTCTTCTCACTTTCTTGTGACATTTCTCTCACAGCAGAGTCTCTTTCTGCTCAGGTACAATGACTACTATTTAGAACTGGCTATTGTGTGTGTCCAGCAGGCAAGCTTGGCACTGAGGAAGACAGGGAGAGTTTAAAACCTGAGAAGGCGCACCACCTCACAATCACTAAATCCAGAGCATCAGTTCCCAACAAAACCCTCCTTCCCTGGAAGCCTCCCCATCAAAGGATGAATTCTCATTCTCACTTTTTTTTCTAGGTTGACCTCACACTTCCTGAAACACCATTTCCAGGCACCACTTGCAAGCCTTGTCAAATGCTAGTTTCTTTAGTAAATAAATTTTGCATGAAAAATTTTTAATTGTTTCATAACTAACACCAATATTTCTGTAACATATCTAAAAGAATATTTGAAAAATATTAAAATATGTAAAATATTAAAGTAAAAAATTAAAAACATTAAAGCATGAACGTAGCCCAGTTAAAATTTATATACTAAGATCTTTTCCATTTGGATTTTTCAGTTCTTTCTTCATAGCAATATTGAACGTAATTTATTCATCATAAAGTATATAAAAACTGTTTGGCCATTTTAGTAGTTTGAAATTTTTCACATATTTTAAAACAAGGGATTGGTAAGTTTTAGTTAGATCACTATAATCAAAGCAATATACCCACTTCACAAGGTTGTTGTGAACCAAATGGCTAATATATGTAAAATCAACATGCATATCTTAAATTGCTGCATTAAAGTCAGTTAATAGAGGAGAAAAAATCTATTATTATAATTGTTACAGATTAATGTGCTGAATGGAATGATGGCAAGCTCAGCACTTTAATCAACTCCACAGAACAATGGAAAGAGCTCTAGATTTGGGTAATAGGATATGAGTTAAAGTAAATTGCACTTAATAGCCCTGTGACTTTGGGCAAGTCACTTGAACCCTGTTGGGTCTGTTTCCTCATCTGTAAAATTAGGGATTTGGAAAAACTGATCTCTAAGTTATTTTAAGGATAAAAATTGATGATTTCTGTGATTACTTAATCAATGAAGTCAATTAAAAGCCAAATATTTATAAAGTGCAAACTGTGCTAGTGCTGTAAGATAAGAGTAGAGCAGATAAGGTAACGTAATTTAAAACTCACAAAATAGGCACAACTTTTGCTTATATTCAGAAGAAGGTCTTAATATTAAATAGGTTTGTAATGACCAAAGCCTAAAATAAAACATGGTGAGTGGATAAGAGAGATGCAAAGAGCCAGAAAGGGTCTTTGGGTAAAAGTGACTCAAGAATGGAGGGAGACTTGCATCGAGGAGTTAGCCTTTGACTTGGGTTTTAAAGGTGTGAGAAGAATTCCACAGAAAAAATCCAGCTATAGTAACACTAAATCAAACTCTAGATGATTCCTCGATGATGGAAGGCAAGAATCCTTTATATTTGTCTGCCAGAAGTGACCCTAGCCAGAACTTATCCCAGGTTTCTTTCAGAGCTGCCCCACACTCTAGAAGATCCGAATGTCTACAGAATGGACAGGGTAAAAGCTAGCAAAATGTGGTGAGTAGTTACAAAAGGAAATTCCAGTAGAATCCCCTGAAAGGCACGTTAGAAGGAGATGCTCAAAGTGACCAAGTTTCACAGTTTGTAAAAGTGACAAAGCGTACTTAATGGTGTACTGCTTTATTCCATGGCCCTAAAATATGTATTTTATTCTCCTCTAAACTGTCAGCCTTTCTTCAGTCTCATTGCTTTATCCTAGCTGAACTATTCTTCAGTAAGTGCCACAGACTCAAACTTGTACCAGTGGAAAATAAAGGTAAAGAAGTTTCTATCATCAACAGCCTGTAGGCTCACAAGATTGAACCTGTTCTTTTATCTGCCTATGTTCATTTAGCCCACCACGCAGTCTTTATTAAAGCTGAGGCATCAGGCAGTCAAAGTTCATTAATACCATTTATATAATCTCTGCAGTTTCAATTAACTCAGCAAGACATTCTACTACATGATAACAGTCTCATTAATTCAATAAAATCCCATAACTATTAACAATATGGTCTATGTTAAACGGGGTGTCACCTAGTACAAAATAATAGCTTTAACAGCTTGTGATGAAACTCAAGGTTTTTTCTTAAATTTGATCTGGCTAAATATTCAGTCCTTCTGCAGCAAGGTATTATTTTCAGTAAAGAATCTACAGGATTTTAAACATGCACCAGGGGGGTCATTAAGCCTTTTAAGTCATACCCAGGAGTCAGATAATATTAGTTTCTTGTTCAATAATGATAGACTTTATCTAAATTATCTAGAATGGGATCCTCTATTTCCCCATCTACTTTTCAATACACATGCTCTGGGTCACATTTATTGAACATGGTGGGATGGGCAACGTTGTGTTTCCGGTTTACACAACAACATTCCATTGGTACAGAAATGCAGTAACAGAATTTTCATTCTTCTACACAAACATAAAACAGGAAAAAAATGTATGTTGAATAATTCTTCTTTGGTTTGATTATATACAAAATTTTCAAATGAATTCCACTGTATTCAGCTCTTTTGTTTCTGTAATAGATGTTTTTTGGCATATAGTAAAAATTTGATTAAAAAAAGTTTTCTGATATTTGACTCAGGATATAAAATTTATCTTTTACACTGTAAAATCTGTGTCCAATTTTTTTTTTTTTTAACAAATTCATGCTTATGCCTTTCCAGGCAGTCAATGCTTTCAGAATATAGTCAACATAGCCAAGTATGCTATCTACACTTAAAAAAAAGAAAGTAACAATAAACTTCAATATATCTTAAAATACTGTGAGTAAATAATGGAAATTTCCTCTTTTGGAAAAGTCAATGCATTAATTTTCTAAGCGTTAATGACTGTGTGATGGGTCAGGTAACAGGATCATAATGAAACCAAATAGGCATTTCTAATGGTTATAAGTAACTTTTTGAAACTCAGATTTCTGCTAAGTTTTAGAGATTAATGGGGCACTTCATAACTTTTTATATTATTTCCCATATTTATAAATGCTGTACTTAGATACAATATTTATATATACAACCATGGAAAGTTTTATTACTAGATTGGCTTCAAAAAGGCTGTTTATAAACAAACTCCCAAAAGTTGAAAGAAAAGCTTGAGCAGCCTTATAGAAGACAATTTGGTGGAATGTCTTATAATGAGGAGGAAGCATATGTGCGTCAATGAGCTTACTTTTCTTCCCATGCAGCTGACAAGCATCTCTCTGATTGCCTGAGCATTATCATACAACTCTGGATACAATAAAGCCTACATTATTGCACTATCATTTGTCAAGCTGTATAGAAAATTTTGAGTCAATGGATGCCACCTGTACGATATTTTCATTACCTGTTTATAAAGCAACTGCTCGTTTTCTCTCGCATAACAGAAAAGAACATCTGTAAGAATTTTTCTCACATTTTCTTGTTGGAAATACTGCATTTCAGGAAACCTGAAAAAAAGAAAAGAGTCCTGAGGCAGGCAGCCCAGCTTAAAGAGACTTCTGCACACTCTCACTTCTGAGAGGCACCCGAGTTTTTGAGTTTTCTATTCAAGGGTTTATCTGCATCCCAATTTTTCCCTCTGGCAGGATTAATGTTTTAATGAAACAGGAGTGAAAAAAGGGTAAAAAAATACTTGGACCTTACAGTTAATTTTCTTTAACCTAAGAAAATAAAATTATTTTGTACACACAAAAGCAAAAACATATATCTCCCCCCACCCCTCCCAGTAATACTAAGTGGGCCACTTCTACTTTACATGTATGATCTTATTGGATGTGTACAATATCTCCAACTAAGGCTGGGCAGATGGAAGACCTACAGATATCTAAATGAACAATTCTCAGGGACAACTTATCCAACTTGACACAAATCTTAAAGAACTTAAAGATTATATATGGTGATAACTTCAGCTCTCTTAACAAAACGCAGTACTCTTCACTAACTGAGTGTGTTCTGGGGGCTCTGGATGGACTAAAAATGAAGGAAAAATCAGAGCACCTCACTCCTGGAGACTGTAAATTCTACTGAGAAAGATAAATCATATATAATAGAAATATATATGAAACAACTGAAGATAATTTCATACCAATAGAACCATATATGTAAATTAATATACTACCAATTAGGTATAAAAAAAATTGAGGCTAGGAATAGCAATGCTGTGAGAAAACAGTCAGATGGAGGGTGACTCATAGAAGATTTCCTGCAGGTGAATTTTAAATTAGAATTTTAAGGTTGCATGGAAACATGGGGAAAGGACATTCCAATAAGTGGGAACGTCATGTTAGAAAACATAGACACTAAAAAATATCTATATATTTAGAGATTATTATTCTTTATCAGAGGGTCCATGTAGAAATGAAATTAGTAACATGATGCTGGATGCCCAACAGGGGGAGAAAAAGAATAAAAGGTAGGGAAAATTGGGGAAGAGTTCCAAAGCCTAAGAAGAGAAGATTATTGGTAATATGGGCAACAGAATTATCTACAGATTTCCGAGTGGAAGATAAAGAAAATATGACTGAGGAAGATAATTCAGGCAACTGTGCATTAAATGAAACAGGGCAGAATCATAGGGGGAAGGGGATGTATGCTGTTGCTTAGTCATTTCAGGCATGTCTGACTTGGTGATCTCTACCGGGCTTTCTCTGTTGGGGTTTTCTTAGCAGTGATATTGGAGTGGTTTGTCATTTTCTTCTCTAGATCATTTTACAGATGAGGAACTGAGGCCAACAGCAGTAAGGTCACAGAGCTAGTATGTATCTGAGACCAGATTTGAACTGAAGAAGAAGAGTCTTCCTGAGGCAAGGCTTGACACTCTATGCATGATGGCACCTTGCCGCCAGCAAAGGGAGCTTTTACACAGGTAGACCTGATAGGACCGGGCAACAAATTAGATAAGGGAGAAAAAGGAGGAGCCTCCGGAGGATAATGCCAAAGGGATATGACCAAGCCATCATCTTCTCTTGATCACGGGAAGCTGGTAAAATAGCTATAAACTCTCAGACCAGGCTTGTAATAAGGACTCTTAACACTTCATGTATTATTAACCTATCAGCATCTAATCCGGTCCCATTTGGTAGACAGAGCTGATAGGTGTTTCTTCTGCCTAAATCCTTTTTGGCCACAGGTCTCTCTCTCTTAATTTGGAAAGAGATATTCTCTTTCCAATTGTAATTAATTACTGCTTCCAGTTTTTCTGGGAACTGCCATTCTACCTGAGGTACAAAACTTGTTGGAGCCCCACCTTGTGAACAAGCTAACACCAATTTCCTTTTATTCTCTACTGTATCTCTCCACTGGATGCCTTGCTTCCATTTAATCAGTTGTTCTCTATGGACTCTCTCCATCTGGTGTCTCTTTGAAGAATATGAGAAATATATCCTTTTCACCCATTAACATCCAGCTATAATTGCTCCACATAAATACATTGGAAGTATTCAAGGAGTGTTTGCTAACCACTTGTCCCAGATGCTGCTTTCAGTAAGGGCTGGACTAGATGACTTTCGGGGTTCCTTTCAACTACGATTTTTGCCAAAATATCGAGATGAACGATTATCTAATAGATACCTCCTATTCAGATACCAGTATTAGAGTCCATCACTTCTGAAGACTGGCAAAATAGATACAGAGTAGTAGAACAATCTCAAATGAAATACTGGTTTAACTGGCACTAAGGAAGAGAAAAGGTAAAGGAAAATGGAGAAGGCAAAACGAAATGGCATCCAAAAGATACAGGAAGCAGGATCATAAAAACTAAGGTTATATAGTCAAACACATCAAAAAGGAAACAATGATGGTGACTGAGGCTAACTTTGCTCAGAGAAAAGTCACATACCTCAAAGAGAATATTTTAAAGGCGTGCAAAGATTGGCAACTGAGTAGAAAATGTTAAAGAGAATGTGTGACGAGGAGATAGCAAGGGTGTCAGAACATCACTTGGGAAAGTCGAGTGATAACGGTAGAAGCCTGATAGTAACTAGGGGAGAGGAGCCAAGAGAAGGTGTAATGGAGAGATGAACATATTTAAAGAGGAAGGAGATACTGCTAACTAAAACATCATGTGAGTTTCAGTTCTGACCAACAGAGCTTCAAGTTTCCAAGGCCTTTCTGCAATTACTCTTTGGAAATCTCTCATGCAAACAATGGCCTAACAAAAGTTCTGCGTAGTATTCAAGATCGGAATTGAGAATTGGAGAAAGTCCTAAAAAGTACCTCACTTACATCTTTCAACAAATATCTATGAACTATATAGTAAGAGTTTAATTCTATCCACTAAAAATGTAAATTATATTACATACAATTCATGGTTTCATTTAAATGCATACTAACCACTTCCAAGATTAAAAACTAGAGATCTACCAGAATTAAATTGCAGGTAGATAATTTAAATTACCCACTTTTAGCAAATACCCAATCAACTGAAAATGTGTATTAGGCAGACATAGTGTACCTCATCTAAATGCAATAGCACACCATCCACAATTCTACTCTACAGGGTTGAAGTGCCAATTTGTAAAATCTCACAGTCTTCCCTTTTTAGAAGAAAAAAAAGCCCTTTAATCTTTAAAGAGGAATATTTGCCCATAAATTCTAATGGGGAAATCCACAGAATTGTACAAGGTAGACATATATGTCAAACTACTAAAAAGAAGTCTGCCCTACTTCAGAAGATGGAAAAGCAGTCATTGAATCCTAACGTTTTGAGCACCTTAGAGATTACAGCCCCACATTTTACACATGTGGAAACTGAAGGACAGAAAGCTTAGGTAACTTGCCAAAGAGATAATATTTGCAAGGGCGCTTAGTGCCTGGAATGTAGTAAGGACTACATAAATGCTGATTCCCTTCCTTTCCCTTCCTGCTTGTCCAACTTACAGAATATCCAAAACAGAAACTTAACTCCCACATTTCAGTGCTCTTCCAACTATATCAGAAAGCCTCTCTAATCAGATAATGTGCTAAATAATTCAAAAGAGATGTATTTAAGTAAAAGTTAACAAGGGCAGGGGTTTATTAAAAAACCTGGGTAATGAATCTGGAAAAACATAGATTAGATAGATAACCCACTACATTAAAAAAAAAAACTCTCCACATTTTATAGTCATGAAATCTATCTTCAAAAGTATGGGAGATTAAACTGTTATCAGGGAGATGAGATGGTAATTCTAAACACAATAACACTCAATTTCTCATGGTGCTTATTTTATCTCTTCTTCCATTTATATACTTTAAGCCTTTTCCTTTCATAGGATATATATATATATGTATATGTGTGTGAATACACATATGCGTGTGTGGGGTACACATACACACGCACACACACACAGAAAAGCAAATTAGATTGCTTCCCCAAATTGGAACAATAAACCTTTCTTTAAACAAAAATTACACAATGGTTTTTCCAAGTAGGAAATCAATAGTATATTATGCTGGTATGAAGTCAATGTTGAGACCATAATTTCATGTTTAAGTAATAGCAAATGACAGTTTGTTTCTGGATTGTATTATTTGTTTAATAACAAAGAAGATATAGATAGAGACATACTTAAAGAATAAAATAGTAACTATGACTTAATTACAATTCATTCATTCAATAGGATATTATAGAAACTGTGCTGTAAAACAGAGGGAGGCAAAAATCACACAGACAAAGAAACAAAAAAAACTAATACAGAAGTGAAGAAAATAGTTCCATCTTGAAATGTTTATGAGAAGTTCTGCGTCTGATCAGAGGTTACAATTAGAGAGCTGATATGAGAGAGCAAAAGTACAGATGGAAAGCTGAATGACAGAAGAAACTAATGCTGGGGACTCCACTTTGAAAAATCCTTCTCAAGACAGCAAAGAAGAGTCTGGGGTTTTCTTTTTTCAGTTGATTGAAGAAAGTGGATTTTCTTTTGCAATTCTGTTGTTTAGCATTTTGAATAGGTCTGATTGTTGCAAGAGTTGTCTGATATTTGACCAAATTTATCATGTTATTAGAGACTGTTAAAAAGCAACAAACAAACCCAAAACCTGATTTATGATTCAATCTGTCTTCCTTTGAAAAAAAAATTGTAATTAAAAAAAATAGACACATTTTCTGCATTCTAAAAGTAATTTGTGTTCATTCAGCTAAATGCTTTCTATATATAAAGCACTATGAAATCCAGGTATCAGAGACAACAGGACAAAAATTAAATAGCACTTAAAAAATTCCAAGAGCTTATGGTCTACCTGAAAATAACATGAATAAATGGTAAGTAAATACCAGAAAATAGAAGAGCGAGAAAGTATTACTCTGGGTAGGGGGTGGGAGGGCAGAGGGCATCTGAAAACTGATAAGAAATAAAAGGTTTACCATGACACCAGGACTCTAAGAGAGTTAATGCTTTTGTTGGGGGTAAGGGGGGAAGGGAACTGTGGAGAGACAGTGAAACTGTCTGAAGGAAGGACATGGAATGTCAGGTTCGGTGACAGTTGATAGATTTACTGGGCTGGAATATTGTTTATGAAGCGAGGTAACATGTAAAAGGTCAATTAGAAAATCAGAGGCAGAGCATGCAAGCCAAAAGACAACAATCTTTGAGCAAGAGAGCGACGTTGTCCATCCTAGGCTAGAGGAAGCTCTGGCAGCTGCACAAAATCACGAGACCACGCCACTAGGAACTTTTGTTACGTAATCTCCATTGGGCCCTCCCTGCAGCAAGCCAATCCTGTTACGCCCCTCTACTCAGTGTATTATCTCACTTATTACAGCAACTTTTCTGAAACTCTTCATCCCTTTTCCACCTTCCCATGGAAGCCCCTCCTCCAGCACAACAAACTGGCCTCATGTTTCACTGAAAAAATTGAAGGCCTTCCCTGGGAACTCCCTCTTCTTCCCTCCATCCTCATTTCACCTTTATGCAGATGTCCTCCTCCTTTAGCTCCTCCTTGCCAAGTCAAACACTTCTATATGAATACCTGACCCTACTGAACCCCAACATTACCAAGAGCAGATGACCTTCCTTCATCAGTCTCTCCCACTAATCTTCAGTCTGCCATTGTCTACTGTCTGCTTCCCTGCTGCCTGAACACATGCCATGTCTCCCCATCCTTATTTTTTTAAAAAACAAGGCTGTCTCCTCTCTCATGGCTGACTTCTTGGAGAAAGCATCTATGTCAAATATCCACTTCCTTTCCTCTCACTCTCTTCCGAACTTTGTGCATTCTAGCTTCTGACTTCACTCTACAGCTGGAAATGTTCATTCCAAAGTCACCAATGTCTCTTAATTGCCAGGTAGAAAGGCTTTTCCCAATTCTCATCCCTTCCTGGACCTCTTGGCAGTGCTTGACCCTGCTGGTCACTCTCGTCTCCTTGATATTCTCTCCTCTGCATTTCCATGATACTCTGCTCTCCTGCCTGAACACTTTTCAGTCTCCTTTTCTGGATCTTCGTCCAGGTCTTGCCTGGTAATGATGACAGGTGCTCCCTAGGGATCTGTCCTAAACCCTCTTCACCAATAAACCTGGTGATGTCATCAAAATCATCACCCCCTTGTAGATGATTTTCAGATCTATATTTCCAGTTCTAATAACTAATCTTACTGTCTCACATCTTCAACTGCCCACTGAACACCTCACAATGGATGCTCATAGAGACCTTAAACTCAGCATGTCCAAAACAGAACTCAGTATCTTTCCCTCCAAGCCTCTCCCCCCACTTCCTAACTTCCTTATTATTGTTGAGGATGCCACCATCCTTCCTGACTCCTAGGTTCAAGAGCATGGTGTCATTCTAGACTCTTTACTCTCTCATTCTCTTTCCACAGTCAATGTACTGTCAAGGTCTGTCAATTCTACATTCACAACATTTTTTGCTTACTGCTCCCTTCTCTCCTCTGACTCTGCCACCACCTTGGTACAGTTGCTTATCACTACATACAGGAACTACTGCAATGGCCTGCTGACTGGCCTCCCTGACTCAAGTCTCTCCTTATTCCAGTCTATCCTCAGGTTAGCTATCCAAGTAGCTAGAAAGACAGCTAGCTGGCACAGTGGATAGAGTGCTGAGCTTAAGGGCCAGAAGCTCTCACTTCAAAACTGGCCTTAGACACCTATTATTAGTTAATCTGACCATGGGAAAGTCACTTAACCTCTATCTGCCTCAGTTTCTAATATGTAAAATAGGGATAATTATAGTAAATCAGATTCAAGTGTAAAAAGCTTAGCACAATGGCTGGCACATAATATGTGTCATTTAAATACTAGTAATATTATTTTGTTATTACTGTTAGAACAGACCTAATCATGTTGCTTACACAATAAACTCTAGTGGTAAAACTGTTATCTTCAGGATCAAATATAAAAATAAAATCCTATTTGGCTTCATAACCTGGCCCCTACAAACTTTCCAGTCTTCTTATTCTTCATTCCCCTTCCCCTCCCTATGATCTCGTAACACTGACTTTGCCGCTTGTCATGCTCTGACCAGATGCATTTTCACTGGCTTCCCTCCCATGCCTACAATGTTTTCCTTGCTCATCTCTCCTCCTTGCCTTCCCTGGTTTCCTTCATGTCTCGGCTTCTACTTCTACTTCTACAAGAAGCCTTTCCTGATCCCTTTAATACTAATGCCTTCCCTCTATTGACTGCTTCCTATTTATTCTGTACCTGTATTGTACACACATACTAATTTGCATGTTGTCTATCCATTAAAAAGTGGGCTTCCAGAGGGCAGGGTTATTTTTGCCTTTGTATACCTGGCACTAAGCACAATGTCTGGAAGGCAGAAATGCTTGTTGACTGTGTGGAAATTGAATTAGATAGAGGGGAGGCTGGAAGGCTCTTTTAGGTCCCTTCTTCCAGTGATGGTTATTTCTTGAATCTTAAGGCCCTGGTCAGTCAACTGTTACTCTCTAGACTTAGCCATTGTGTCTGAGCTCCCTTCTCCAACTGATGACATCTTCTTGGAATCTCCATTTTGCGGAAGCACCTAGATAAGCCATCTTTAATTCTTAGAACTTAGCCATCATGTACCCCTCCTGGATCCCTGACTTGTTATGGTGAGGGGCTTTTGTATTTTTGAGCCATGTTGCTCCACTGGAGAAGGAAGTGGCAAACCACACCAGTATCTTTGGGAAGAAAGACCTATAGATGGTGTTAAAATAAAGATACGATGCTGGAAGATGAGCTACTCAGATTGGAAGGTGTCTAACAAGCTACTGAGAAAGAGCAGAGGACAATGACCAGTAGATGGGGCTGCGCCAAAGCTGAAAGGAAGCTCAGCTGTGGAGGTGTCTAGTGATGACAGAAAAGTCTGATGCTGCAAAGATCAATATTGCATAGGAACCTGGAATGTCAGCTCTATGAACGAAGGTAGGCTGGATGTGGTCAACAGAATATCAGGTGTCAGTGAACTGGAAGAGAATGGGTGATTTTAATTCAGGTGACCACTACATATACTACTGTGGGCAAGAATCCCTTAGAAGAAATGGAGTAATCCTCATAGCCCACAGAAGGCTGAGAAAAGCAGTATTGGGGCATAATCCCAAAAATGACAGAATGATATCTGTTTGAATTCAAGGAAAACATTCAATATCACAGTCTATGCTCCGACCACTGATGCCAAAGCTGATCAGTTCTATAAAGATCTAATATCTTCTAGAAATAACCCCCAAAAAAGATGCCACAGTCATCAAAGCAGATTGAAATGCTAAAGATAACTGGAATAACAGGCAACTTTGGTCTTGGAGTACAAAATGAAGAATGAAGAGTAACAGAGTTTTGTCAAGATAACTTGCTGGTCATAATAAATGTTTCTTTTCAACAACCCAAAAGGTGGTTTTATACATGGATACCACCAGATGGTCAATATTTAAATCAGACTGATGATATACTCTGCACACAAAGGAAAAAAGCTCTGTATAGTCAGTTAAAACAAGACCTGGAGCTGACTGTGGTTCAGGTCATAAGCTTTGTACTACAAAACTTAAACTTAAATTGAAGCAAGAAGGGAAAACTAGCAGGCCATATAGGTATGACCTAAATAATATCACTTAATGAATAAAAAGTGGAGGCAACGAATAATTTTGAGGGATCAGACCAGGTTGGTTGTTGTCCTTCGTCTTCAAAGAGGACCAAAATGACATCACTTTTGTAAAGTAAAATTTCAGTGTGTCCAACTGTGGCTGATCAGACCAATACAAGCTTGGAATGCTCTACCATGGGTTGGGCACAGATAATCCATGTGAATATTTGGGGTGGATATCCCAAATTTGTGCATCCTATGTTTACTTTGTGGTGTCTCAATTCTGCTTTGCTCAAAAATCACAGCACCTTTTCTTATGTGGGCACACCACGCTGAGCAGTCCTGTGCCAGTGTCTCCCATGTTGCACAGTCAAATCCAAAGTTCTTGAGAGAGACCTTGAGAGTGTCCTTGTATCATTTTTTCTAGCCACTGTCGCATTCAAGTTCTCCATAAAACAGTCTTTTTGGAAAGCGTACATTTTACATTCGAACAATCTGGCCAGCCCATTGGAGTTGCACTCCCTGAAGCATAGTTTGAATACCTGGCAGTTCAGCTTGAGCAAGGACTTCAGTGTCTGGTACATTACCCTGCCAGGTGATCCTCAGAATCTTCCTAAGACAGTTCAAATGGAAGCCATTCAGATTCCTGGCATGGCACTGGTAGACATGTTTCACAAGCATATAACAATGAAGTTAGCACAAGGGCTCTGTAGACCTTCAGTTTGGTAGTTAGGGTAATACCTCTTCTCTCCCAAACCTTTCTTTGGAGCCTCTCAAACACTGAGGTAGTTCTGGCAGTGCACGCATCAACCTCACTGTCAGTGTGTTCATCCTTGGAAAGTATACTACCAAAGTAAGTGAATTTATCCACAGCATTCAAAACTTCTTCATTTGTGGTAACTGATGGTTCCACATATGGATGGTGTAGTGGAGGCTGATGGAGCACCTGTGGTTTTTTTGGTGTTAATTATTAGGCCAAAATGAGCACAGGCAGCAGAAAATTGATCAACATGCACCAACACTCCCTCCACTTTGGTCTTGGCTTGTAACCTTTTCAAATTGAAGAACTTATCATCAGTATGGTAGTTGACTTTGATGCTGTGTTCATCCTCATTGAAAGCATCTGTCAACATGGCTGGAAACATGAGGTTAAAGAGCATGGGAGCAAGCACACAGCCCTGTTTCACTCCACTGGTGACTGGGAAGTCACGAGAGCATTGTCCAAAGAGCACTGTCCAATCCAGGCAAACATGCCATCATGAAACTGACGTACAATATTGATGAACTTCTCCGGGCAACGAAATTTTGACATAATTTCCATAAACCCTCACAACTAACAGTGTCAAAGGCCTTGATCAGATCCACAAATGGTGTGTAAAGACCTATGTTCTGCTCCTGGCATTTCTCCTGGAGTTGTCTGGCAGCAAACACCATATTGACTGTTCCTCGGCCTTTTCTGAAGACACACTGGCTCTCAGGTATATGCTCATCTTCCAGGTGAAGGATCAGCCTATTAAGGAGGACTCTAGGAAGAATTCTGCCAGCAATGACTAAGAGAGAGATTCCCCCTGTGATTGTCACAGGACAATCTATTCCCTTTACCCTTATAGAGATGGACAATGGAGGCAATCCGGGCTCCTTGGAGCTTTGGGTGGGAACCCCACCCTCTGAGGGGGGCCGTGTAGTGGCATCAAGTGGCCTTTTCTCCAGAGAAAGAGAGGGAGAGAGAGAGAAGAGGAACCTCCTCCCAGGGGACTTCCTTTCCTTGTTTTGGGTCACAATATTGTACATGAGCCAATCACAACAAACATCCCAAAGAAAAAGAATAATAAGTAAAATGGCATCTGGTGAGGTTTTACAAATAGCTGAGGAAAGAAGGAAAGGAAAAAGGGAAAGATATGCCCAACTGAATGAAGATTCCAGAGAAAATCAAGGACAGAGGTTTTCTTAAATGAGCAATGCAAAGTAATGAAAGAAAAGAATAGAATGGGAAAGGCAGCTCTCTTGAAGAAACTAAGAGATATCAAAGGAATGTTTCCTACAAAAATGGGCACGATAAAACAAAAAAAGGCAGAGACAACAGAAGTGGTAAAAATATATAGAATTATACAAGAAAGAATCTAACATCACCAATAACCCTGACAGTGCAGTTACTGACTTAGAGCCAGACATTCTGGAAAATGAAGTCAAGTAGTCCTGATTGCTGACAATAAGGCTAGAGGAGGGGATGGAATTCCAACTGAGCTATTTAAAATTCTAAAAGATGATGCTGTTCAAGTGCTGCTGTCAGTGTGCCAGCAAATTTAGAAAACTCAACAGTGGCCACTGGATTGGAAAAGATCAGTTTCTATCCCAATCCTAAAGAAGAGCAATAACAAGGATGTTCAGACTGCCAGACAACTGTGCTCATCACACATACCAGCAGTTATGATCAAGATTCTGCAACCTAGGCTTCAGCCTATGTGAACCAAGAATTACCAAAGAGTAGACTGGTTTCCAAACTGCCAACATTCACTGCATTATGGAGAAAGGAAAGGAGCTGCGGAATAAACATCTACTGCTGCTTTGTTGACTACACTGAAGCCTCTGACTGTAAGGACCACAACAAAATGTGCCGAATCCTCAAAGGGATGGGATTACCATGTCTTCTTTCTTGTCTTGTGTGGGTCAGGAAACAACAGTTAGACCCAAACATGGAACAACTGACTGGTTTAAGATTGGTATGACAAGGCTCTATATTGTCACCTATTTATGTCACTTATATTCATAGTACATCATGCGAGATGCCAGCCTGGACAAATCAAATGCTAGAATTAAGGTTGCCAAGATAAGTGTCCACAATCTCACACATACAGACAAAACTACTCTGCGGGCAGAAGGTAAAGAAGAATTTACCAAAGCCTCTTGATAAGAGTAAAAGAAGAGAGTGTAAACGCTGGCTTGAAGCACAATTAAAAAAAACCCAAAAACTACTCATTATGGCAACTGGTCCTTCCTGGAAAATAGAGGAAGAATAATTAGAAGCAGTGTTAGATTTTACATTCCTGGGCTCAAATATCAGTGCAGACAGTGACTGTAGCCATGAAATTAGAACATGTTTGAGCCTTGGAAGGAAAGTCATGGCAAAGTTGGACAGTATGCTAAAAAGCAGAGACATCATTTGGCTGAGAAACATCTGTATAAGTTAAAGCTATGGTTTTTCCAGTAGTAACGGATGTGGGAAGTGGACTATAAGGGAAACTGAGTGCTACAGAATCAATGTTTTTGAATTGTGGTGCTGAAGAAGATTTCTGAGAATCCCTTAGATAGCAAGGAGATCAAATCAGCAAATACTTAAAGAAATTATCAGACTATTCATTGGAAGGACAAATATTGAAGCTGAAATACTTTGGCTACATAAAGAGAAAACAGGACTCAGGCGCGCAATGGTCCATCGGGCTCACAAAGAATCAGATGTGACCTGGCAAGACCCCACGTCCCTGTGGTCCCTGTGGTCCCTGTGGAAGGACGAACAACATCTCCTACCTCCTTTCAGCTTTCTATGTTGTCTTCTACCATTAGAATGTAAGTGCTCTGAGGCCAAGGTTTATCTTTCTTTTTGCTTGCATTGTTTCTACTTTTTAGCAGAGTGCTGCCTCTGGATAAAACAGTTAAGTGCTTAATGAATGCTAGTTGACTGACTAACTAGACGCCAGAAGAACAAACAGGAAACAAACATGATAGGAGTTAGGGTGGTGGCTGTGTTTGTTTGGGTTGAAGACTCCTTATATGACAGCTGGCTCTTAATATGATAAATGGAACTATTTCCTGGGAAAGGAAGGGGTTAATAAAAAACTGAAATAATCAAAGGCCTTGTCAGTGCATTATGGTACATAATTAGGTAATTAGAAATATTAAAACAGACAAAACACTGGACCCAGATGAATCAGTGAAGATGTTAGTGTTCAGTAAGCTATCCCACGAGGAAAAAAAAAGTCCTTGGTGAGAGTTTTTAATGGTGCAATAGGACATGGGAGCATTGAAAGCCTTGAACAATAAATAATGATGTTCCTTTACTTTAAAAAACTGAAAATTAAAACATCTGAAAATCAAAATTTTGAAACTGGTCGATGCAAATGCTCAAGATTAAATATTTATGAAACACTGAAAATCAGTGGTATGTCAATCTGTCTCCTTTAACTATTTTACAGAGGGAAAAGGAAAATCAAAGCCTCAAATTAAAGTAGCTAGAGCTGTTGTATCCATTTCTACAGACAGATATCTTTATCTATCTCTCTAAAATACAATAAAACACTACCACAGTGTGGGGGGGTCAGTAGTTCTGGACTCCAACTCGCAATGTTGTTGGACTCTCCTGGGGTTTGTTCCATCATCTATATATTAAACAAGAAGTTAAAATTATATGGTCTCCAAGGTTTCTGCCAATGCTAAAAATTCAATCATTATCTAACAATAAACCTATTAAAACTATTTATTTTGAAGTCAGTGAGACAGGTAGGACTCAAGATTTGCCAACAACTGGAAATGAGGACTTCACAGTTTTGTGCCCCCATGATTCTTATTTAAGAAGCTTCTCCTCCAGCACAACTTTCATATCTTTATGTTACTGTTTATTTCAGAACCTGCTGAAACTTCTGATGAGGACTAACAGCCTGAATTAAACTTTAATTAAACCTAGATGAGAAGGCCTGAGTCTTTTGGGGACTTTAGGGAGTGACTTCATAATGCTAGTGCACAAACCACACTTTATTTTTTAACTATCAACAATAATCTGAATACCCAATCACGAAGAGTGGCTACAAGCTGGCTTAGTGAAAACAGATTGGATGTCAGAGGGTTGGAAAAAATCCTATTGCTGAGAAGCTCCGGATGACAAAGTTCCTGCCAAGCAACGTCCTCCTCCTACTGCTCCTTAGATGCCGAAGGAACAGCTACCCAGCATGTTGATGGAGGGACTACCAATACCTGCCCTTTTGAAAAATGCACCCAGTTTGACTCAACCAGAGAAAGAAAATGTCTTTTGCAGTAAACAGGATTCCAAGTTTTAAAAAAGAAACTTAGTGAAAAATGAAAAAAAAAAAGGGTTTATAAAGCTGAGATATCATGGAGAAAGAAAAACATGAAGCCAAAATAGTAAATGGAACATATACATTTTAAATCCTTGCAACCACAGTAGTTGGCTAAATATTGAATTTTACCTTAAATACTGTCAATGGGGGAGAGCTGTGAGCCACTTGATAGAAGAATTGTTTCTTGCATTCTTGAAAATCTGTTTTCCCCTTCTTTAATATTTAAGAAACACACACACACACGCACACACACATGCACACACACGCACACACACACACAAACACACGCAGGTTGCTGACAACTCTTAGAGAGCGGCTTGTGTTGTAGTTTTCACTTTTCAGGCTGTGAACGAGTGCATATGTGAGGGCTGGTTGTGCATGCACAAGCGTGTACTTTGTCTGCATTAAACAAAATCGCAACACAACACAAAGCACTCCCCCTCGTTCATGTGCGCCTGCAGTCCACCTCTAGGAGAGTGAAAATATAAATACAAGCTGCTATTTTGGTGTGATCACACGAACATGGCAGCTTGTGTTTTTTTTTTCCCTTTAACATTTTAACACTGGGCAGATTGTCTGCATTAACACACACCAAAATCAATTCTGCTCTGAAATTTCTTGCAAAATCTTTCCCTGAGGAATCATTTAAAAAAATGAATTTTAAGAAATGTAACTTTTTAATGGGACAATCTGAGTTGTGGACAAGCTTGCTAGGAAACATTTTTCTAAAAAAAATTAATATTATTAAATTATTAAACCAAAAAGTTAAAAATTGAAGGTTACTTTTGCCTATTTGTGAATAACATAATTTATTTTACAAATTAGAGTTTGATGAAATTTCAAAAGGTGGAAGAAGCTACATAGGGAAATTCTGTTCTAGATCTTAACTCTACCAACAAAGTCCTTTCCGTTGTTGGGTTGGTAATGATGGGAACCTTGGCATGAAGTGACTGTTCCCACTTAAGGGGAGGAAATCTAAGCTGTATAATACATACCCTATATATTGAGAGAGCAAATTTCAAAGATTTCAGTGGAAGAGCGGGTGAGATCTTACAAAATAAAAATCTTCCGGGAATTGTACAGGGTCCAGAAAGCATGGGAGATGTTAAATAAAAATAGAAAAAGAAACCCACTCTAATGGAGTGAAAAGAAATCATTCTAATGGAGAGGAAAAGGGGAAGTTTCCTAAAGAAACTGATGTGGATGCACAGGGAGCTCCTAAATCAACTTGAAATTCATTAAGATGTGTCTAGAAGTTAGAAGTCAGAAGGATGGAGGGTACAAACACAAATCAGGGACCCACAAGGATAGTGTTCATAGGGCCAGAATGACAAGGAAATCTAAGGACAAAGAAAGGGAATATGTCAGCACTAATTCAGGAAAAGAAAAGAATAAGAGAAGGGAAAGGACTATGCTTGTGGGAGATGGGAAGACTAAAGCAGTCAATGCCTAGCTGTTGGCTTCCTATTTCTCTGCCAAGGAGAAGGATCTTGAAAGATCACACGTGTGTCAACAAGAGTTGGTAACACAAGAGAACACCTGGATGAATTCATGTCACCTGGAGCAGATGAACTTTGTGCTAAAAACCGGAAGCTAGGAGTGCTGAGCTAGCTACTTGCTAGGGATCTTGGAAAGGCTGTACAGAATGAGAGATTGAAGCCACGTAATGGAGAACAAATATGATTGAGGTATAGTTTTGTAACAACCATGTCAGAAAAACAAAAGGTGGAATGAGCTAAGTCTGAGAGGGAAGCTAAGAACAACCAAGAGATCAGCACTGTTACCATTGTATTTATCATTAACTACTGGGAGTGGAGAAAAGGGACAGGACCTTGGCAGGGATGGAGGAGGCGATGATCACTTACAACAGAGAAAGGAGAGGTGCTTGTTTTGTTTTTGTTTACTCCACAAAAGAAACAAAGTTTTATACTGGAAATGAGAAAATAAAAGAGACCAACAGAGAATGAATATGCAACATCAGTCATGCAGTGAGAGGAGACAGTGAAGCTGCACTCAGGGAGTTCTGATGACCAGGTCCAGAGAAAGCAGCTCCTCATGTCTTGCAAAAGCTGGCAGCTATGGCTGCGGAGACACTGACAATGATGCAGGAAACATCACACAAAAGGGGAGAGAGGCCCTTCAAGGACAGAGAAGGGAAATTTTCAAGAGAGAAAAAACCAAAGCCTACAAACTACAGGCCAATGAGCACGATGACTTCACTGCCCAGGAAACTTCTGGATTGGCTTATGTCTAGATAGACAGGCTGCAACTCCACACAACCAGCATGGTTTCACCCAGAACAGGTCATGGAAGACTCACCTCATTTCCTTTTTTTGAAGAGATTACTGAAGCAGTAAATGACAGGAAAACTAAGAATGTATTTACCTAGATTTCAGTCAGGTTTTCTAAGGGGACACATAATAATCTTGTGGAGAAGACGTAGAGAAAAGGCCTAGAAGATAGGACAATTCAGAAGCTTTCAGAATTGGCAGAGTTGCTACATACAAAGAGTAACTGTTAAGGGTCAGTGTCTAACTGGTAGAAGTCTAGTGGAATAACCCAGGTATCTATGCTTAACACTGTGCCACTTAACATTTTTATCAATGAGTTGGTCTTCACGACTCCAGTTCTGGTACGTGTTATTAGACACTGGGATAAAGGACAAGAGAACAGTGGAGAAGTTAGGAAATTTGCAAAGAAGAGGAGGAAAAAGGAAGCTCACAGGGGAATGACCTCACACTTTTTCAGAAAAGTAAAAGGTAAGGAACAATCACTATAGACGTACAATGAGCTGGGCTAATGATTGAGTAGGAAGATGAATGGACTGGGTTGCAGTTAGTAAACAGTGAAGTGCTTTCCGCAATTCCAATCTAGTTCTAAGTATACACCACCCATCTTAAAACAGACAGACACATGCATTACTCTAGTGACTCTATAGGACTGTGAATCTTGGAATATCTAAGAAAGCAACAGAAAGGCTCTGGTTAGTGCACAGGAGCTGCAGCCTGTTTCCGATGATGATCAATGTGCTACAGTAACACAAGGGAAATAATGGAGGAAATATATGATCAGGAGTCAAGGGTAAAGAAAGATGGCAGCTCTAGTGCTACGAAGGGACTGGGAAAAGGTAAAAAGAAGTAAGGCTGAAGCACATTGCAGAGATTCTCAGAAAAGAACCTGTGAGAGAACATGGACAAAAACTGTCCAGGATGAGGTGTTGAGAGATACCCCCTTAAAGGAGTCTGTACATCCACTAAGGCACTGAACCACCTGGGTCTGCAGGAACTGCAAAGAAGTTAGATATTTTTTTTCATTAAAAATGGAGTAGTAGTACTCCTAATTAATTTGACCTTTAAGTACATAAAAAGCCCTTCTTCTTGTCCAAAACCAATACTGATAGCGATACTGCATTGAGCAGAACTGAAGGAAAGTGGGTTTAAGGGACCTGTTGGTTCTGCTTTTCCTATATGATGTTTCCAAAATTCATTCTGGAAATTTCTGGCCTATTCCACTATGTCGTGGGAGTTAATGGTGAGTCTGTGGCATAAGGACTTGTTTTTAGAGAACTCTATACTGATAAGCACTTCTAGAAATACATCATCTACATTAACTGCTTCTGTAAGAAAGCTGGGCTTGAATAAAGGAATATAATTTAGTGAGACAAGGAATCAAAGACTTCTGGATAGTCCTACTGAGTTAAAAGGGCAGCTTCTGCACAGCAACATTAAAGTCTTCTCTGAGAATGCACACTAAATTCTCAGAACTCATTCTCTTACCTTCTTATGTGGAATGAGGGGAAGGATCAACAAAACCAAATTTTATTACTTATATAAAGCAACAATACTTTAAAACCACTTGGAAAACAAGGAGAGCAGGGTCCAGGTTAGTGCAAATTGTGGATCCCCAGAAATAGTCCCCACATTTGAATTCATACAGCATATTTTTATTGGGCTAGAAACAATGACCATATTTTATGTAATAAAGACTTAAAATAGTGTGAATCGAAGCACACGCACGTACCCTCTTCAGGGAATTCATTATTCACAGTAATAGTAAACAAACTCCCATTAGTTCTCTTAAATGTTTGAAAAAGATGATGGTACCTGAACAAGCCAAGAATTAGGCTGAAGAAACCACTGGAGGGGAAGAAAATAAGCACTTGGTCAGTACTTACTGTGCCCCAGGCACCTGCTAAGCACTTTACCCATAGTCCCTCATGATCCTCACAATAACCCTGTGAAGTAGATGCTCTTATTAAGCCTATTTTATTTATGTGAAGTCCCTTGGGCAGGGGCACACAGCTAGTATCCGAGGTCAAATCCAGGCCCAGGGCTCTGTGCATTATGGTGCCCCGAAGCTATCTATTGTATGAGAGAGATGGGAAGGCATAATGATGACATGAAGAAACAGGTCAAGGTTCAAGGTCATTCAAAGGTGAATGCATCTCTCATAAAGAATGACCCAAAAAAGCTGAGGAAAAAGAAAGAACAGATACAAGCCTAAGTAATGTCTCCAAACTGCAATTAATAATCTACTTTTAGGTATAACATTTGAGAGGGAGATGGACTTTATCTTAAGCTCTTCAAGCACATCAAATCTCAAAATCAAACCAAACCCAAATGAACAAGTCTCCAAACCAGTCCTGTCTGTTGTTTTCTCCGGCAAATTTAAAATCACAGACTTTCAGGTCAGGAAGTGAGCCCAAAGATCATCTACTCTAAATCCCTCCCTGGCATGGTGTGTCTTTCCCATTAGAGAGCACAGAATGGGTCTTTTTCCTTCTTCTTAGGTTTTCTTTGCACATCCAGAGTTTGGCATTTAGTAGGTGCTTAAGAAATGCTAAGTATGTTAACACAAAGATAAGAGTGTACTGGTGTGTGCAGACAGAAACTCCCATAGTTACCTGCCACGCACCTGGAACTTCAGCCAACTTTAGAAACCATGAAAGACAACAACTCAAGAAGAATATGGGACACATATTTGGTAGGAGCATGCTGGAGGCTTAGGATAAAAGTAACAAATAATGAAACTCTCTCCAAGGGCTTACATCCTAACAGCAGAAACAGCCAGTACACATAGAAGTATGTACTGAGCAAACAAAAAGAAAATAAAGAGAAATAAACTTTTAAGTTAGGGTGAGAAGGAGAGCACTTGGATGGACAGGAAAAGCTTCCTGTGGAAGGCGGTGCTTCATTTGGGTACAAGCACCTAAAACCCACTGTCTGGAGGTGGGAGATGGAGCTGAGAACAAAGCCTCTGAGATAAAAGAGAGACCAAAACTTGTGCAAAGTGACCAAAAGAAGCTCGATGTTCGGGAAATGACGCAAAAATCAACTAGGAGGACTACAAGGGTAGATGGAGCGGAATCCAAGTATCCACCTCCACATCACCAGTCCTTCTCTCTGGGTTAGAGTGACACCTCAGGAGTGGGGACGGAGGGTAAGGTTTGTAATCCTAAGGCTTCAGTGGAGCCCTGCTCTGATATTCCTGAGGTGTCTGAATCATCCTGAGCTGTAAACAGGAATAACCAGCTCTGCTTTTCTCACCTTCCAAGGGCACCTTGTCAGTCAGAGGAAATACTGTTTGTAAAGTACAAAATAAGTTTAAACTCATGATTCTTTCTTTCTCTTTACAAGCGACAAATATTTTGTGACTCTAGATATACTGCTGTTATCTTTTATTATTTTCAAATTATTTTATTATTTTAAAATGTTATTGTATTAGCTCCATGTTGTAGGTAGCCACACAGAATCCCAGAGATCTATTCCTAAATGAACAGGCGACTGAAGGGCAGCCAAAATTGCAAAACTCTGTGTCAAATTGTATGAGAGGTCCGGAAGGCCAATAAGGGGTTAGGTAAGCAGACATGTAGATGCCACAGGATACAACATGTTCATTCTTCTTACAGATTTAAAGGGCCTAGATACTTGGTTCACAGAGTATTACATCTGGTAGAAAGGTTGATAAGCGTCTAACAAGTATATGACAACATAACAGATTACATGACATTAATGTGAAAAGGGAATGCTTAGCTCTTCCAATTATAATTAATTTCTGCAACTTTCTAAACTTTAATATATTTTAAAATTACTATAAATATAAGAATTTAATCAGAAAAAATCTGTCATATAAGACCATTTGTTTCACATTTTTAAAAAAAATCTATATTTTTAGCATATCATACCAATTCTTTATTACAGAATTAATAATACTAACAAAAGTAAGGTGCTGATTCAATTGAACACATTTCAAATCCTATGTGAGTTTCACTTCATTCTGGTCTTTTTATTATGTAGAAGTTAGAAGGCAAATGATAAAAACTATAGTTTTAGAAATAATATAAATCTTTAAAAGAACTTTTTTGAGTGGTTCTTATACATACGTTCTTTTGACATCCTGTTCAATCATTGCTCGAAGCTCTTTATCCTGGAAAAATTTGTTCCAAAGACTCTGAAATGAAGAAAAATGCACCCCTTGAAATTGTAGTATTCATTTGGTGCCCACTTCAAAAAAATAATTTCAAGTAACTTTTACAAATGTTAAATTAATTATATCATCTTTCTGTTAAGCTTTTTTAACTTTGAAAATGGAGAACTTGTGACTGATCATAAATTTCTTGCCTGCTTCAGTCTCTTAAGTGTATACTTATTCGAATACAATTTCTTTCCTTCCGACATTATTGTATATGGTCTTTACAAAGCATGGTCTGTCACCAATACATAGTAGTGAAATACACAAAAAGGTGGTTTTACCTAATGTATTAAGAAACAATAACTGCATTTAAAGGAGTTTTATCAATTAGTTAAGAATGTTTTTTGGCTTGGTCTAACGCTTCACCATAACAAGCTTTGTGCCCACTGGTTATCTGCTGGCTCACAAATCTTAATTGTGCCAATGGTTCCTCCTGCCTGTCCGGTGGAAAAGCTGTCACAATGTTGAGAAATACCAGGAAAGTTCGGACTGTGTACTGAAAACATGGTTCAAATCATGACATACTGTGAAGAAATGGACCATTTTAATTCCATGGTCTTTACTTTCTACCTGGGGGTATCTCCACAGCCAATCAGAATCCTTGACCTGGAGACTCTCTGGATGCCTGAAACTAGTCTTTGAAGCTGGGCAACAACTACTTGGCCTAAGTATAATATTTGGGGTAGCAAATAACTTGAGCAGAAGGCTGAATTGAGTATCAAGAGAGCTCCAACGAGTAAAGATTGGCTTTCTCTGTGAGGCACTTTTTTGGATGCTCTCCCATCTAACCATCTCAATGTGATACTTTTTAATTAGAAAGCTTGACCAAGTAATTTAATGGGTTCTTACTGAAAGTTCTGATTGTGAAAAATATTCTTCATTACATAATTTCCAGCACTATAGTGCTTAGCAGAGTATCTGGCACACAGGAGGTGCTTAATAAATGTTTACTGACCTACGAATAAAATAATGAAGAAATAATTAAAGCTTTCAAAACCATACCGTATGAAATACACACTGAATATATTTGCAACTATTTGCTAATTTTCATAAAGACTTTGGCAAAATTCCATTAAGTTTATACTCTAATTCTTGTGGTAAAAACAAAGTTCTTTAGTAGCAGAAAAGTCCAAAAAGAAGGGCATCCAGCTCTCATTTAGTCACTGCTAAAGAAACTCCAAAAGCTAGGACTGCTAAGGAGCAAGTGAAGGCAGCAAATGGGACTCACAGGAGAAGACTTCTAATTACAGGTAAGATTTTACAAGAAACAACAGACCTCTTTCTATTCAGTATCAAGAAAGAGGAAAACAATGTCCTCTGGTTTGGAAATTTCTACCAAACTCCTTGGCTATGGAAGCCAAAGCTACCTCCCAGAATGGTATTTAGAGCAGGCAGGGATGCTTCACTTTTTTTTTCTGTCACAGACTCCTTTAGCATCTGGTGAAACCTATGATGAAGCCCTTTCTAGAAATAAAGTTAAAAAACTGAATAACTCAAGGACATGCAAACTTTCAGTTAGAGGTTAATGAAAATAAAGATGCATTTCCCCCATTCACAGATATCTGGGCATTGACCTATTGATGCTTCTTTGGACATCACCAGGAAAGACCCCATGATGTAGAGGAACTACAGCACCTTCGCCCCTGCGGACAATATTCACATAGGCTAGATAAGAGGCTCACTAATCTATCTGTCATAATGCAGGAAGAAGGTACAGAGGAGCCCAGGGTAAAACAGCATTGTCCTCCCTAACCAGGCCAGCTTCCCTGCTCCAGCTGCCCTGACCTGTGCTCCTTCGGCCTTCTCCATCACATCAGGGTTTTTTGCTCCCTTCTACCAAACAGAATGTTATAGGTGATTGATTAGTAGCTGAAATGCTTTAAGATAGTTTTAGGTCTATGTAGTAGGTGGGACTTAGGTACAGCTGGTATGGAAACAAAGGGCTTCAAACTGAAAACCAGTATTAATAGTTTGCATTGTAAACACATTTACTAAGTCGGTAAAGTTACCTATGAAAAAATAACTACAAGACAATTTTTACCCCTTCATCCTGTGAGAGAGGATTATTGATCATCAAGTCTTGCTGTCCTGCAGCTTTCCGAGGATTGGTAATATGCTGAGGGGGAAAAAATAAAACAGAAATCAAAACCAGAGCCTGGTATTTCTTTGAGGCACATTTGTTAAAATGTTACTTACTCTTTCTTTGATGCTACTGTACCAGGCTCTCAGTTCCTTAGTTTGGCTTGTCCACTGACCTTTATCTTGAGGAAGAACATTCAAAAAAAGCTGTAGTGAAGAAGAAAGGAAGTTGTTACTTGTAAGGAGAAAAAAAACTTGAGATAATGTAAAAAAAAATCACCAAAGCATTACAGAACTCTTACTTGCAATTAAATAATTAAAAATGACTACTAATTTATATGTAGAGACATTAATATAATAAATAAAAAACTTACATAATACAAATGAAGGTTATGAAATAAACAAAAAGTAGGATCATTAAATGGGGCCATTTCCTCAGGACTCAAATTAAGGAAAAAATATATAATGAATCAGATTTGTCCAAGAAAAGAAAATGATACTGAGGTTCAAGCACATTCTGTGTTTACTGGAAAGGAAAAAAGAAGCAGCTAAAATGGTCAAAGTTCTGGTTATCGTTTTTATTCTCTTGAAACATACAGGCAAATGATAAAGAGAAAATTGAGGGTGGAGAGCAGCTAATTGTGAAAAACACATCTTTTCCTCTTTAGTCAAAAATACAATTTATAATCAGCAACCAATTATGGGATAGAACAAGTATTCCAAAAAGAGGAGAAATTTGATTTAATTTACTTTCACCTAACATTAAAATAAATCTGGCTTTGTGTTTACTTTTAGCAAGTAAAAGATTTTACTAAAAGTTAAACAACAGGAAACAGAGATGGGCCCAAATGGGCTCCAGCACTGTGGCAGTAGCTCATTCTTTACTGCTTTCATCAAATATAAGAAATCATTAAATATAAATTATTAAATCTCAAACTGGATAATGTATCTTCTGACTCTCCCTGTCTTTACTTTCACTTAACTTGTTATGCTTAATCTATGTAGATTTTTAAAAAAAGCTTTAAAACTAGAGCTAGAAACTATTTTTGAAATCAATCATCACATCAGCTTCCTTTGGAAGAAGGAAAAAAGAGCAATATTTTAAAGGCAAGGACAACAAAGCTTACAGATTATTACTACAAAAATGGTAACCAATGGTCCTTTTCCTTTAAAGGACACTTGAATAAATTCCTTACTTTATACTGGTCATTCAAACCAGATGTCTTTTCCAGCTATTGTTTTTGAGGAAAATCGAGCAGAATTAAAAAAAAAAGTCACTTGCCCTGATGGACAATTTGAAGTTTGAGATTAATCAAGTGCCTTTCTTTTTAAATACAGGTACATCTATATACACACATAGATACGTATAAGTCAAAGGTTTATACACAATTTTAAAATGAGTTTTCCTGCAAAAAAAGTGGTAGGCAATGCAGAGGTGTCAGGCAGTATATAATTTTCACTATCAAATGAGATGTTAACCCAAGTAAAGATGTTCATTTTGAATGGCCTTTTCCACTGCCAGCACCTGAAGACTAGGGTGTCTCAATCTTATTAGCAAATGTCCTATGAAAGACAAAATGGATGGTAAAAATTGGGGAGGAAGTCTCTCGGAAAATTCGGTGATTCTTTGCATCAGTATTCTTCCCAGTGCATCGGGTAATGTGTTGATACACTGCAACCACAAACCGTAAATAAATATTTTCTTCTTACCTTCCAGCAAACACTGCGGAACCTGCTGCTTCTCAGCTGCCCATTAACCCCTTTCAGCCGTATAGTTGCCAAGTAATTGCTGTTTACAAATAGTTCTTCCCATTCTTTACTACATGAAAGAAAACAGGGCAGGGGAATCATTTTTAACAACCTTAACAGCTTTTAGAAGGGGGGATGGTTCAGAAAAAACCAAGTTCTTTTTGACAAGGAGAAAGCACAAAACTTTAAAAAGGCATCTCTTTGGTAGTGCGATGTTTCTGAACGCATGGCTGTCTTCTTGGACACATTTCTTTCCTGGATTTAATGAATATGTAGATCGCTATAATTATGCCAGCTACTGAAATTCATAATGTCTATGGAGGCTATTCCATTTCCTCTAAAATGTTGGTACTGCAGTTCAGTGAATAAACAAGAAAAATGAATATTAATATAAACATATTACTGTTTTAGCCATACACAAAGCTAGACCAGCTCCAGAAATACGCAACAAAAAGCATACTGTTGACTCTATGGGTTTTTCACATGACATATCAGCTTAAATGAACCTTTCTCTCCCTTAATGTCAGGATGGGCAGTTAACCAGAATAGAAGACTACTTTCTTTAACTTTCAGTGCTCTTTACTATTGAAATGTCTTCTACTTCTTTCTACATGATCAGTTTTAAAATTTTAACAGGTGCTAGCAAATTTAAAAAAACATCAAAAAATTAAAAAGCCTCACTGTATAAACTGTTAAAGGCAAGCTTGCGTACCTTGCAGTACCTATGGCTGACTAGATAAACAACCCAAATATGCCTCCCAGGCATGCAGGCACCAGGGGCCTAACACCTGTGCCTCATTAATATACAAGGAAATCTGCTCTACTGGGAAACAATTGGAAATTAATTGTCCCAAACCATTTACTGAGTTGGAATAAAGGAATTAGACCTATATTTCCTATGTTTTCCAATGAACTAAATTTCCAGGCTCAAATCTGCCTATTGATGGGTTTCCCTGAGTCAAACTTTAAAATGTCTTGCAAGTTCAAATAAGTCACATTGAAAAGATACATGTACTTTAATAGATTTACCACGTAAATAATGATCCTAACGTAAAATCTCAATAATCCATTAAAGGACATGACTTTTTCTTCAGGAAAATAAAGTGGATAAAAATGTCATTGGCTTAGAGATTATGGCTCCATTCCAAATAAATATAGCCTCCTTTTATCATTTTAGAGTAACAAAAAATAATCATACTCATAAGCTTCAAAAGGCCTTGAGAAAATCCAGTAGGATTTTTCCAATCCAATTCTAAAAGTTCAACTTTAATGAGGCAGGTTCAGGAACATAAAGAGAGGACCTCCAACACCAGGGAAACTTTCCACCAAGAAGTCAAGTGTACCCCAGGGCAGGGTTGGAGTTCTTTACTTTTTTTGTGTCCTGGACTTCTTTGACCCAGGCTGATGAAGCCCATAGACCCTTTCTCAGAATATTATTTCTAGATATAAATGTATAAAACAAAATATATAGATTAACAAAGGGAACCAGTTATATGCATGCTTCACCATCAGATGCTGACATGCCTAATCCATATATTTCTTATATATTTCCAGCGATTTTCATCTGGTATAGTTACATTTTTAATACTCACTTTCCAAAAGCATTACCATTTGACAAAACATGAGCCACATTTTTCTTCTGCAAATTAATACATCATTTCATTGACAGAAACATTTTATATGCCTAATAAACTACTGGGTTTTTCATTCATAAATACGTTCCTAAAACTAATGTTTTAAATAATTCTTTCCCTTCTCCCCTTTATGCTCAATAATAATATCAGTAAATTCTTAGGCCTTTTTTAGATACTAAGTTGCTTTTTTAAACTACATGTCCCCTCTGCATGAATGTAATATAATTTCCCCACAGAAGTTTATGAAATTCCTGCTCAAGGGACAGCCCACCTGCGTGCACTTCCACCATAGTCCCTACGGCTTCTGCTTCTTTCTAGGCATAACGACAACCAACTGGCATGGTTTTTGATAGTTTTCAAAGCATTTTCACACATATTATTTGATTTGTACAACCCATTTTGGGATATATTATCCCCATTTTACAGACAACAAAAATGGGGTGGAAGAGGTTGTGACTGATCTCATCCCACTCCTATTAAGTTAAGCAGTCACAATGATGATATTTAGCATTTATACAGCGCCTACAATATGTTGGGAACTGTGGTAAATACTTCACAAGAATTATCCCATTTGAACCCCACAATTCTTCAAAGTAGGTTCTGTTGTTATTCCCATTTGCAGAAAGGGAAACTGAGGCAGGCAAGTAAGTGATTTTGCTAAAGGTCATGTAGCTAGTGAGTGTCTGAGACCAGATTTAAAGACAGCTCTTCCTGATTCCAGACCCTAGTACCCACTGCACCACCTAGCTGCCTCCTACTGAACATAAACATCATACAATGAAAAACAAAAACCAAAAAACTAGAGATGCCTTTCACAGCTATAGATAAGGGGTGAATTCTTACCCAAAATTTCAAATACATGAAACTGAAAAGGTTTTACACACACGCACAATTATGATAAACCAGGACAAAAAGGGAAGAAGTTAACTGGGGAAAATATCTTTAAATCAAGTATTTCTTAAGGATCTTAAGCCAAGAAATGGAAGCAAGTAACAGAAATATATAAAGTCAGAATTCATTTCCCAGTACTGAAATGGTTAAAGGAGATGGATAAAGTTGTCAAAGGAAGAACTGTAAGTCATGTGAACTACAGAAATGCTCCAAATCACTGAGGCTTTATTGCAAGGTCAAATCAGCAAAGATGGGCAAATTACTGTTTGCGCAGTTATAACTAAAATATCAGTATCCTTGGATGCAGATTCCACTGTCATGCATTTACCTCAAGGAGTTCGATGGTATTAAAATGGAGAGAAGAGACGAGCCAGTGAGGTTCAGGTCCCAGAATATTTGCAGGAGGCTCTAAGATTCCTTCTGACCCTAAGATTCTGTGATGTCAAAGATACTAAAATCACTGTTAAATATTCTGGGATTAAGTGAGAAGATATGGGAGGATGACTTCTATTCTCGCCTCTTAAATCAGAAATTATTCACAGCAACCAAGGTACTGAGAAATTAATCCAGTAACAGCTGACTTGCCAGATTTACTGTAGTCTGATAGCTAAGGAACTGTGTCAAGGTCAAGAAAACATCATATTCCATGGTCTTTATCATTGTGAAAAGGATGATCCTTTTTTATGTCAAGTAAAAATTTCTGCTTTGGTTACAGTTACCAGTAGAAGAGAGAAGTAACTAGTATATGAAACACAAATATATATATATATATATGTGTATATACATATATATACATATACATATATATATATATATATAAAATTTCAAAAAACCATTCTCTTATTGGGTAAGTTACTTTACTTATGGAAAAACCTAAGAAACGTAATTAATATGGACATGAAAAAATGGGCCCATAAGAACTCTGAAATGTTTCTCTTTGAGGGGGATGTTAGGCATGTTACCTATACCCATGTCAAAGGACACAACATCCATGTTTGAAGTATCTTGAACTAAGGGCTTGGGATGGAACTTGGAATCCACCAAATACAAGCTGATCACTCAACAGAAGAGGGATCTAAGTTGATATGCATGGAATTTAAGTGGTTTGCCCAAGGCCAAGGCCAGGGGTCTGATTAGAACACAGTTCACCCAATTCCAGGGGCCAGTGCTCTTCCCCCTCTGATACCTTCTCTATGCCAGTCTTATAGTCAGGTTGTATGACAGGTGGCTGAGTCCCTCCCCCTGGGACACTAAGGAATAGGAAAAAAATCCTGAATTGGGGGATTAGGATACCCATTACCATGATCTGGTTTCACCAGACTGTCCAAAGGGCTAACACCCAAAAAATGTACAATATCCCCAACCAATGGTCATTCAGCTTTTTTTAAAAAAATTCTAACTTATTTATTTATTTATTTTTAGGAATCAACATTCACTTTCACAAGATTGTGAGTTCCAAATTTTCTCCCCATCTCTCCCCTCTGCCTAGCCCAAGACATTCTGATCATCCCTTCCCCTAATCTGCCCTCTCTTCTATAATACTAATCCCTTCTCTTATCCTCATCCCCTCTAATTTCTGGGAGGAAAAGATAAGATTTCTATGCCCCATTACGTGTATATCTAATTTCCCAGTTGCACGAAAAAACAATTTTTAACATTCATTTTTTAAAATGTTGAGTTCCAACTTCTCTCCCCCTTCCTCCCTCCCCACCCAATCTCCACTGAGAAGGCAAACAATTCAATATATGTTATACATGTGTAGTTATGCAAAAGACTTCCATAAAAGTCATGTTGTGAAAGACAAACTATATTTCCCTCCATCTTATCCTGCCCCCAATGTATTCCATTCTCTCTTTTGACCTTGAACCTCCCCTAAAGTGTTTACTTCTAATTACTCCTTCCTCCCATTTGCCCTCCCTTCTATCATCCCCCCAGTCCCACGTATCCCCTTCTCTTCTACTTTACTGTAGTGTAAGATAGAGTTTCATAGCAAATTGAGTATGCATGCTATTCCCTCCTTAAGCCAAATGTTATGAGTAAGGTTCATTTTTTCCCTCTCACCTCCCCTCTCTTCCCTTCCACTGAAAAAGCATTTTCTTGTTTCTTTTATGTGAGAGAAAATTTGCCCCATTCTATTTCTCTTTCTCCTCCCAATATATTCTTCTCTCACCTTTTAATTTTATTCTTTTAGATATCATCCCTTCTTATTCAATTCACCTTGTGCCCTCTGTCTATATATATATAATCCCTCCAACTACCCTAGTACTGAGAAATGTCTCAGAAATATTATCTTTCCATGTAGAAATGTAAATAGTTGAACTTTAGTAAGTCCCTTATGATTTCTCTTTCCTGTTCACCTTTTCATACTTCTCTTGATTCTTGTATCTAAAAAGCAGATTTTCTATTGAGCTCTGGTCTTTTCATCAAGAATGCTGAATCTTGATGAATGGTCATCACTGAATGACCATTTTTCCCCCTGAAGTATCACACTCAGTTTTCCTGGATAGGTGATCCTTGGTTTTAATCCTAATTCCTTTGACTTCTGGAATATTATATTTCAAGCCCTGCGATTCCTTAACATAGAAGCTGCTAGATCTTGTGTTATCCTGATTGTATTTCCACAATACTTGAATTACTTTTTTCTGGCTGCTTGCAGTATTTTCTCCTTGACTTGAGAGCTCTGGAATTTGGCTATAATATTCCTAGGAGTTTTCCTTTTGGGATCTCTTTCATGAGGTGAGTGGTGGATTCTTTCAATATTTATTTTACCCTCTGGTTCTAGAATATCAGGGCTCTTTTTTTAATCATGGCTTTCAGGTAGTCCCATAATTTTTAAATTGTCTCTCCTGGATCTATTTTTGAGGTGAGTTATTTTTTCAGTTAGATATTTCATACTGTCTGCTATTTTTTCATTCCCTTAGTTTTGTTTTATAATTTCCTGATGGGGCAGCTGGGTGCAGTGGATAGTACCAGTGCAAGAATCAGGAGGACCTGAGTTCAAATCTCACCTCAGACACTTAACACTCACTACCTGTGTGAACTTGAGCAAGCCACTTACCTCCAACTGCCTCATCCTGGGTCATCTCCAGTCATCCTGATGAATATCTGGTCACTGGATTCAGATGGCTCTGGAGAAGTGAGGCTGGTGACCTGCACAGAATTTCCTCACTCAAAACAAAGTCAAGTGCAAATCATGCCATTATTTCTCTGATGGCATGGTCTTTTTCAACAATGAAGGATGAACACACAATAATTTCCTGATTTTTCATAAAGTCATTAGCTTCCATCTGCTCCATTCTCATCTTTAAGGAATCATTTTCTTCAGTGAGCTTTTGGACCTCCTTTTCCATTTGGTCAATTCTGTTTTTTATGGCATTCTTTGCTTCACTTTTTGGGGGTCTCCTTCAGTAGGCAGTTGACTTGTATTTCATAATTTTCTTGCATCACTCTCATTTCTCTTCCCAATTGTTGCTCTACTTCTCTTATTTGGTTTTCAAAATCCTTTTTGAGCTCTTCCATGGTCTGAGTTCAATGTATATTTTTCTTGGAGGCTTTGGATGGAGAAGCTTTGACTTTGTTGTCTTCTTCTGGTTGTATGTTTTGGTCTTCCTTGTCACCAAAGTAAGATTCCATGGTCTGACATTTTCAGTTTTTGCTCATTTCCCCAGTCATTTACTTGACTTTTGAGCTCTTTGTTAAGGTAGATCTCTGCTTTTAGTGGGAGTGGGAATGGGGGGTTTGTACTGTCAGCCACTTGATTACCCAACAATCTGTGGGCCTAGAGCTGCAGAAACTGGCACTGTCTCTGCCCCTGATGCTGCTGTGGGTTCCTCATCCCCCTTCCCCCTCTGCTGCTCTGAGGCTGGGGCCAGACCACACCACTCTCCTGCACTGGTCCCATAGGCTTTTCCCACTGACCTTTTGGTCAGTTTTGGGGTCCAGGATTCTGGAAACTGCCACGGGCTCAAGAGATTCAGTCTCCCCAAGGCCTGCTCAGGTCTTGTCTGTCCCAGTGTGGCCTCTGCTGGACTGAGCCCTGTCCCTAGCATGGTGCCATAAACACCTGGCAACCTTCCAAGCTGTCTTGGGCTGGAGATTTGCTTCACTCCATCATTCTATGGGTTCTGCAGCTGCAGAATTTGTTTAGCGCTATTTTTTTATGGGTATTTGAATGGACTTGGGGGCAGCAATCTAGAAAATGTGTGCTTTTACTCTGTCATCTTGGCTCTGCCCCTGGTCATTCAGCTTCTATTTCTCATAAGGGCAATCTACTCTACCCTACTAGGCCAACCCATTTTACTCTTGTATCTTTAAGTGTTTTATGGTTCTTACAAATTTTACTCTAAATAGAATTATGACTTCATATGTATCAAGGACTTATCCAATTGTTTCTGCAATGGCTAATATATTTATAATGAATGTTCACCTCATGATATTAACTATTTTATAACATTAAAATGAACGTTTCAACATTCACTCTATGACATGCAATTTTGTTTTAGAGAACTTATTTAGTATTTTATTTTTCTGCAGTTACATGAAAAAATAACTTTTAGCATTTATCTTTAAAACTTTGATTTCCAAATTATCTCCCTTTCTCCCTTCCCATTCCCCTCCTACTGAGAAGTTCAATATTCTTTATATGTGTGCAGTCATACAAAAACACACCCATAATGGTCAGGTTGTGAAATAAAACATAGACAAAAATACCCTCAAGAAAAATAAAGTTAGGGGGCCATAGTCATGCTGGCAGAGTAGAAGGACAGACCTGCTCTAGTTCTCCCCCCATAGCCCATAAAATACCTGCAAAAAAATGACTGTAAACAAATTCTAGAGCATCAGAAACCACAGATTGACAGGGTGAAACAGATTTACAGCCCAAGACAGCCTAGAAGGTCAACAGGAAAGGTGTATTGCAGTGGGCTCAGAGCAGAGGGCAGCCCAACCTGGGCCACAGAGCACAGACAGGACTGGAGCAGGCTTCAGGGCATGGAATCATGGGCACCAACTGCAGTTTCCAGATTTCTGAACCCACAAACACCAAAAACCAGCTTCAAAGATCAATAAGAAAGGTTTTTTCACCTGGGTGAGAGGAAAACGTGGTCCTGACCCAGCTCCCAGGCGGTGGCAGTGCCCACTTTTTGGAACCTTCTGCCTAGAGACCCTGGGGGAATCAAGAAGCTGATTTGGACCTCATCTCCTGGGGTAAGGAGGAGCACTGGCTGGCGTGGTGAAGGAGGTGGTGGTAGTGGAGAGGGAATCTTATGCACAGTTACAGGGCAGAAAAGAGGGCTTGTGGTTGCTCACAGACCAGAGTGTGGGCCAGGAGAGGAGTAAACTCTTTTCCCTTGGTTGCGCCACCTTGGAGGAACTAAGAACTTACAGGTCCCTAGAATATACCCTCCACTTGACAAAGGACTCAAAAGTCAAGTAAATGGCTGGGAAAATGCCCAAAAAAGGAAAAAAAATAAGACTATAGAAGGTTACTTTCTTGGCGAAAAGGTGTTTTTTTCATCCTTTCAGATGAGGAAGAACAAAGCATACTATCAAAGGGAGACATCAAAGTCAAGGCTTCTACATCTAAAATATGCAAAAAAAAAATATGCAGGCCATGGAAGAGCTCAAAAAGGATTTTGAAATTCAAGTAAGAGAGGTGGAGGAAAAATTGAGAAGAGAAATAAGAACGATGCAAGAAAATTATGAAAAGCAAGTCAACAGCTTCCTGAGGGGACCCCAAAAATGCTGAAGAAAATAACATTGTAAAAAAATAGACTAACTCAAATGGCAAAAGAGGTCCAAAAAAACAATGAGGGGAAGAATGCTTTAAAAAGCAGAATGGGTCAAATGGAAAAAGAGGTTCAAAACCTCACTTAAGAAAATAGTTCTTTAAAAATTAGAATGGAGCAGATGGAAACTAATGACTTTTGGAGAAACCAAGAAATTATGAAACAAAACCAAAAGAATGAAAAAATAGAAAATGTAAAATATCTCATTGGAAAATCAACTGACCTGGAAAATAGATCCAGGAGAGATAATTTTAAAATTACTGGTCTACAAAAGCCTACACATTATCTTTCAAGAAATTTTCAAGGAAAACTGTCCTGATATTCTGTACTCAGAGGTTAAAATAGAAATGGAAAGAATTCACCAATCACCCCTTGAGACTCCAAAAAGAAAACTCCTAGAAATATTATAGCCAAATTCCAGAGTCAAGGAAAAAATATTACAAGCAGTCAGAAAGAAACAATTCAAGTATTGTGGAAATACAATCAGGATAACACAGGATTTAGCAGCTTCTACACTAAGGGAACAAAGAACTTGGAATATGATATTCCAGAGGTCAAAGGAGTCATTCCTACATGAAAAGATGTTATTTGTATTTCCAAATGAATTTTGATATTATTTTATCCAGCTCTAGAAAATAATTATCTGATAGTTTAATTGGTATGGCACTAAATAGGTAAATTAATTTAGGTAGAATTGTCATTTTTATTATATTAGCTCGGCCTACCCATGAACAACTGATGTTTTTCCACTTACTTAAATCTGACTTTATTTGCGCGAAAAGTGTCTTGTAATTGT
>CM053770.1:28996450-29034913 GCA_028658325.1 Potorous gilbertii | reverse complement strand
ATAAAATCTTAATTTTAAGGAAGTGATTGTAGAACATTTATAAATAAATAAAATAAAAATTAAAAAAAAAGATGTTATTTGTAACTCATGAAACCTTTTCTAGTATTAGGGTAGTTAGAGGGAATATGTGTGTGTGTGTGTGTGTATGGGTGTATGTGTATTTTATATATGTGTAGGTCTGTACATGTGTACATATATATACACATTCACACACACACATAGAGGATACAGGGTAAGCTGAATATGAAGGGAGAATACCTAAAAAACTAAAATTTACTGTTGAATGTAATGTACTAGGAGTAAGAGAAAGGGAGAGGCGGAATGTAGCAAATCATCTCACATGAAAGAGCTTTTACAATGGCGGGGAAGTGGGGGAGATGAAAGGAAAAATTGAAACTTACTCTTATGGAATTTGGCTTAAGGATGGAATAACATACACTCCACTGAATATGGAAATCTATTTTACCCTGAAGGAAGGTAAGGGGGAAGGGAATAGGAGAGGGAAGATAATAGAAGGGAGAGCAAATTGGGGAAAGGAATAATCAGAAGCAAACACTATTGTAGGAGGATAGATCAAGGGAGAGAACAGAATAAATGGTGGGCAGAATAGAACAGAGAGAAATGTGGTTAGTCTTTTACAACATAACTACTATGGAAGTGCTTTGCATTGTTACACATGTATGACCTATATTGAATTGCTTGTTTTCTCAATGAGGGTGGGTGGGGAGGGAAGGAGAGAATATGGAACTCAAAGCTTTAAGAATGAAAGTTAAAAATTGTTTTAGCATGTGACTGGGAATTAAGATATATAGGCAATGGAGTATAGAAATCTATTTTGCCCTATAGAAAAATATAGAGGAAGGGGGATGGAAGAAGAGCAGGTAATAGAAGGAAGGACAGACTAAAGGAAGGGGTGGATGGGGTGTATGCTGTCCTGGGTGGGGGTGGGGAGAGATGGGGAGAAAATTTTGAATTCAAGTTCTTGTGGAAGTGAATGCTGAGAACTGAAAAATAAATCAGTTATATATTTTTTTTTAAAAAGAAAAAAATAAAGAAAAAGTATCTTTGATCTGAAAAAAACTTAGAAAGGATGCTTCATTTTGTATTCAGACACCATTAGTTCTTTTCCGGGGATAGATGGCATTTTTCATATTAAGGTCTTTGGAGTTGTCTTGGATCACTGTAATGCTGACAATAGCTAGGTCATTCACAGTTGATGATCTTACAATTTTGATGTTACTATGTACATAGTATATTTCACTTTGTATCAGCTCATGTAAGACTTTCTAAGTTTTTCTGAGAGCATCCTGGTCATCATTTCTTGTAACACAACAGTATTCCATCATAATCATATACTACAATTTATTTACCCTTTCCCAATTGATGGGCTTCTCTTCCATTTCCAATTTTTTGCCACCAGGAAAGAGCTGCCATAAATATTTTTGTACATATAGGTTCTTCTCCCTTTTGTTTTTTTTTTAATCTCTTTTAGATTCAGACCTAGAAGTGATATTGCTTGCTTTATAGCCCTTTGGGCATATTTCCAAACTGCTCTACTGAATGGCTCAAGTAGTTCACAAGGCATTAATATCTCATTGCTTCAAAATCTCCTCCATCATTTGCCATTTTCTTTTTTGTCCTATTAGCTAATCTAATAGGTATGAGGTGGCACCTCAGAGTTGTTTTAATTTGCATTTCTCTAATCAATGGTGACTTGGAACATTTTTCCACATAGCTTTGATTACTTCTTTTAATCATTTCTCAATTGGGATATGGCTCTTATTTTTACAAATATGATTAATTTTTCCCCACAGTTACTATTGCTAACTGTATTTCCCTCAATCCTGTTTCCTCCTTTTATTCTATTGTCTTTTACCCTGTCCCTCCTCAAAAGCACTTTGCTTCTGACTGCCCCCTCCCCTCCAATTTGCCCTCCCTTCTATCACTCTACCCCCTTCTTTTTCTCCTCTTCCCCTCCTATTTTCCCATAGGTTAAGATAGATTTCTATACCCATTTGAGTGTGTACGTTATTCCCTCTTTGAGCCAATTCTGATGAGTGGTTCACTCACTCACTGTTACCTCCTTCCTCTTCCCATCCACTGTAAAAACTTTTTCTTGCCTCTTTTGTGTGAGATAATTAGCCCGATTCTACCTCTCCCTTTTCCCCCAATACATTCCTCTCTCACCCCTTAATTTTACTGTTTTAGATATCTCTTCACATTCAACTCACACCTGAGCCCTCTGTCTATATAAATTCCTTCTATGTGCCCTAATAATGTGAAAGCTATTAAAAGTTACAAGTCTCATCCTCCCATGTAGGAATATAAACAGTTTAACCTTATTAAGTATGATTTCCCTTTCCTGTTTAATTTTTTATGACTCTCTTGAGTCTAGTATTTGAAAGTCAAATTTCCTATTCAGCTCTGGTCTTTACATCAAGAATGCTTGAAAGTCCTCTATTTCATTGAATGTCCATTTACCTCTACTCCCTGGAAGGATTATATATTCAGTTTTGCTGGGTAGGTGATTCTTGGTTGTAATCTTAGCTCTTTTGGCCTCTGAAATATCATATTCCCAGCCCTCTGACCCTTTAAACATAGAAGCTGGTAAACCTTGTGTTATCCTGACTGTGGCTCCATGAGAGTTGAATTGCTTCGTTCTGGCTGTTTGTAATATCTTCTCAACCTAAGAAGTTTGGAATTTGGCTATAATTTTCTTGAGAGTTTTCATTTTGGTATCTCTTCCAGGGGGTGATCAGTGGATTCTCTCAGTTTCTATTTTACCTCTGGTTCTTGAATATCGGAGCAGTTTTCCTTGTTAATCTTTTAAAAGATAATACTTAGGCTCTTTTTTGATCATGGCTTAATATTAAAATTATATTATTTCTTCTATATCTATTTTCCAGGTCAGTTGTTTTTTCCCATGAGATATTTCACATTGTCTTCTATGTTTTTCATTCTTTTTGGTTTTATTTTGTTTCTTGATTTCTGATAAAGTCACTAGCTTCCATTTGCTCAATTCTAAATTTTAAGGAAATATTTTCTTCAGTGAGCTTTTCTTTCTCCTTTTCCATTTTGCCAGTTCTACTTTTTAAGAAGTTTTTTTCCTTCAATGAATTTTTGTGCTTCTTTTTCCATTTGACCACTTCAGCTATTTGAGGCATTTTTCTCCTCACTGGCTTTTTGTACCTCTTTTACCATTTGGTCTAGTCTGTTTTTTAAGTTGATGCTTTCTTCAGTACTTTTTTGTCTCCTTTACCAAGCTATTAACCTGTTTTTCATGATTTTCTTGCAACACTCTCATTTTTCTTTGCATTTTTTCCTCTACCTCTCTAACTTGATTTTCAAAATCTTTTTTGAGCTCTTCCATTTCCTGACACCAATTCATATTTTTCTTGGAGGCTTTCGATATAGAAGCTTTGATGCTGCTGCTTCTTCTGAGTGTGTGTTTTGATCTTCCTTGTCACCACAGTAATTTTCTTTGCTCAGAATTGTTTTCTGTTGTTTACTCATTCCCAGACTATTAGTTGACTTCTAACTCTTTATTAAAGTAGGGCTCTTTATCCAGGGTTGAGGTTGCACTGGCCCAAGCTTCAGGGATTTTGTGCAGCTTTTTACAGAAAAACTTCTAGGGACCTGTAAATTTTCAGTTTTTCCAAGGTGATATGTTCTGAGAGGTGTTAACTACTCTCCTGGCCCATGCTTTGGTCTATTAGCAACCAGGAGTACTCTTTTCTTCCCTGGATCTGTGAGGAGGAGCCCATTCTACTGAGGCCACAAGTTCTGGTATGCTAGTGCTCCTTCTTCACTTGGTACTGCAACTCGGATCTGAAAACTGAAAATCTGAACCCAGTTCTGTCTCAGCAAAAACACCCTTGTAATTTCCTTCTATTAGCTGTAATTTTTGAAGGGAGATGTGAGGCAATCAAGATTAAATGACTTTCTCAATGTCACACTGTTACTAAGTGTCAAGTGTCTAAGGCCAGATTTGAATTCAGGTCCTCCTGACTCCAGGGCTGGTGCTCTATTCACTGTGCCACCTAGCGACCCCTCTTGCTGAACTTCTAAGTTGTCTTGGGCTGGAAAATTGTTTCACTTCATCTTTTTGTGAGTTTTGCCATTCCAGAATTTGTTTAGAGTCATTATTTAAAGGTATTTGGAAGGGTTTGAGAGAGAGCGTTCAGGTGAGTCTCTTGCCTGTATTCTGCCCTCTTGGCTCTGCCTTCATATATCCTTAATATGGGGTATCATAGTAATTCCTATTTTATAACTCATAGGATAGATAGAGTAAGTTGACTTTTGAGTCCAATTTTCTGGAAACACATAAGAGAAGTTAAGAGATGTTCCCAAAGTCACATAAGTAGAAAGTAGCAGAGTTACTATCTGAACACAGGTTCCATAAATTTAAATATCCAGCATTCCTTCTACTTTACCATGCTGCCTTTCAGGCTAAGGTCTTTTAAAATTATGTAGGATCAAGCAAACACATGAGCTCTCCATCTGTCAACCCTCATTCCAATTCAATTCAATTAATCATCACATTTTGGATACTCAGCTCGTTACTGGGAGTCAAAGACAAAGTGAAAAGTAGCTCTGGTTTTGAAGCAATTTACATTCTAGTGGGAGTATAAAATAGGTAAACAGGAAGTAACGTGATGAACTGACTTTGAATTTGGGCTCATCCACTGGACCTGCATGATCCAGGGCAAATCAATTAATGGAGGTGTTGTGTTTTTTTTAATTAAATTTCAGTTTCCTCATCTGTAAAATGAAAGTGTTACATTACATGACTTCTAAATCCCTTTCAATTCTTAAACTACAATCCTAAGTATATATTGGATCTGTTGGGGAGGGAGAGAGAATAAACCATCAGGGAAAGACTTCCTTTAGGGAGATTGCACATGAACTAAGGAAGGAATACATTTCCAATCTATGAAACACTATGGAGATGGGAGATTGACTGCTGAGTTAAGACCATGTCGGTCAGTTTGAATGGAGCATAAACTTTAAGGAAAAAAAATATAAGCCTGGAAAACCAGACTGGAGTCAGATTACCAAGGGCTTTAAATTACAAATGCAGTGGTTTTTATTTTCTTAAAAGCAACAGGGAGCTGCTGAAACTTCTCAAATAGTATAGTGATATGATCAACTTGCCTCAGAAAATGTTCCAGCAGTCAAATGGATAGCAGATTAGAAAGACAACACTAGAATTCAAGTGCTTAATTTGGAGACCATAGCAATATTCTAAATATAGTGGTGGTGATGCATGAGGGAGTGATGGCGTCAGATGACAAAAGAGACTGCAAAAGTAGAATTTATAAGATCTGACAACTAGTTAGATATGGATGATAAAGGATCATTTAAGGATGAAGTCATCTATGTTTTGAATGGTGCATGATGGTAAGAGCATCATTATTTCCTCTAGCAATTCTGACTGCAACATCTCCAGACATTATCATCTTGTGTGACTATTGTTCACATTTTCCCACAAATGTTCCACAGGCTATCCAGAAGATGGGAAGACTTTCTCTGGCTTTTTTGATATCTTGGAGTTATCAATGTAGAACTTAAGTTCCTTATCTTCTGTTTCTCAGACTTGCAACAGCCTACTTTTTGCTATCCTTTCTTAGAAAGCACTCACTGATCTTTCTATTATCCCTTGGGAGAAGTGTATGCTTTTTACCTTCCTGGGAACATGGTATTCTATGGTTGCAGCCACACGTATCATGAAATTGCTGAAAACAGAGTGTAATAGTATTGACATGTACCATCTCCCGATCCTACAATATTGGAATTCTAAGCAAAAGTTGGATGCTCACTTGTCAGGCATGGTGTAGGGTGGATTTTTTGTTATTTTCTAGTTTGAACCATATAGTTTCTGATGTACTTTCCAAATGGAATTTAGTGATTCTGGGAAATGTATGTAGAGGTAGGTTTTAACTGGGGTTAGATGAGACAAGTGTGTGTGGGGTAACTTTTGGAATACTGAATGTACATTTAGGGAACTCGAATTCATGTAGAGGGTATAAGCAGTTTTAAAAAGTAACTATATCCGAAAAAAGTATAAGTTACTGATAGTATTTTTATTATTCTTGAGCATAAAGGAGAGAAGGGAAAGATTCAAAATACTAGTTTTAGGAATTTATCTATGAATATAAAAAACCCAGTAATTTATTAAGGCATATAAAATACTTTTATCAATGAAATGACCTATTAATTTGCAGGAAAAAAATGTGACTCATATTTTGTCAAAGGGTAATACTTTTGGAAAGTCAAAATTAAAAATGTAAGCATACCAGATGAAAATGAAAATAAAATATAAGAAATATATGAATTAGGCATGTCAGCATCTGATGGCAAAGCATGGCACTAGCTACAGGGAAATCTTCAACATTAGGACTGGCTGCAGGTGCCAGGAGCAACCAGATAAACAGTGATGTTATCTATAATTACCTCATTTTTAGCTTAAATAACAGGTAATGAGGGAACTCAGTCTCTAAAAGGCAATTAGAAACTGTACATAGCTTTTTTGTTTCCTGTATCAGGAATTAAAAAACAAAGCTTACTTTTATTTAAAGATTTCTTTTTCCCATAAAGAAACTCAGTACATCACTTGTACCAATATGGAAATAAAGACTATGCAATTATACATAAGTCTATGTGCAAACTGCTTAATGTCACTGGTTGAAAATAAGCCTCCAACAAGGAATTTATAACAGAGCAAAAGCAATAATGAACATATAGGGGGATGTTGGTTAAACTTTTCTAAATTATTAAAATTAATTTCGGGTGATATTTTAACCAATTTTCAACTTAATTTAAAATTACTTTGTTTTAAGAATTCATGCCAACAGTCACAAACAAAGAATTGGCATGGTATTTGTTTTAGCACTATAAATCTCATTTTCTAATTTGTCATTCTCCCAATCCCCCCCACCCAAGATAATTAAGCATCTAGAGTTAGTACAAAAATGAAGTATCACAACTCAGCAATCATACTTCTAAGAAGTCAAAGATGTGACAAAAATAAGCTTCTAAAATAATACATAAATGAAATTACTGTATAAATGGCATTGTATTGTTAATAAGAAAGGGGGGTTAAAATCATAAACTAGGAAAAATTAAGGAAAAAAACCTATCAATTTTAATCTATTTTCTTTGGATAAATATTTTGTTTAGTTTGGAGTAGATATTTTTTTCCCAAAATTAATTGAGACTTTGGCAGAATTAATAAATAAGTATAAATGAATTTTCTAAGACTCCTCCCAAACTTCTTCCATCTATTTCTCTATTACTGCAAAATTCTCTTAATTAAGACCCCATTCATTTGAATAAACCAGTCTACAGGGAAGTTTACATTGTATCCTATAATAAAGAAGCAGTTTGTTAAGCAAATTAATAGTGTAAACAAGACTTCAAGGAGGAATGTTTACAGTATTTAAGAGAACAAACTGTTTTCAAGCATTTTCAAGTGCTTTAGAAGCACCCGTTTATATACCTACAAGTAATATGCCAATTAAAAGTCACTTTTATCTTTTCATTATGGCATGTCTTCCAAAGACCCCTAGGAAGCACAACTCTGTTGTCATAGTTACTAGATACATTTGAAAATAAACATCATTTCTTAAATTATCAAATCACTTATTCAACAAATGTTTACAAAATACAACACTGGATAAGTCCTGTGCTTTTTGTATTTGTACATATATATATGTATTTGGAAAGTGAGTGAACAGAAGAAGCACCAGTACAACTGATGTTAAAAGAGATCAAGCTGTAAATGAATAGTAAAAAAGTAAAAGTAAAAATAGTAAAAAAGAAAGTAAAAGTTACTAGTTCCTCAGAGGTTCCTTATATTTTAAAACAGAACAAATTCTCATATACAGAACATAAAAATTAAGAAAGCAATGTGACCCTCCTACCTGTTAGAGTGGAAAAGGCAAACAGCAGAAAGTAAAGAATTAGATAGAAAACTGAATCAAATAAGCCCAATGCTGTTTGATAGTACATTGAGAAAAGTCATTCATAAGGTAAGTAGGCCACCTGACCCAGAAATGGGGCACTTGATCTTGGGGTTACCATATATGATGGGGTAGCTTCCAGAGAGTACTTAGGACATTGCAATATATCATAAAAGTTTTTTGTTATAGAAGTCTGAATAGATATGACAGAAAATCAAAGAGGTATTAATTGTACACACTTAGCTTTACATTTAGAAATCACAATTTAAAATTCAGACTTGAATGTAATATTTCACATACCATACAATTATTTTATGTTTCTCTTCCCACTATTGATAAACAACTGTTTACTCTGTGCCTAAATTTTTACTTCCTTTCCTTTAACTCTCTCCTAAACCCATTGAAATCTGGCTACTGACTTCATCAGTAAACTATTTTCTCCAAAGTTACAAATGATATCTTTTCATTTTTTAAAAATATATGTTATTGATACCATTTAAAAAAAATCATCTAGCTAAAATTCCCCCTGAAAACTCCCAACTCTACTTAGGTGGGCATTTTTATAGTGTTAGGTAGCCTAGAAACCAAGTCAGTATGATCAGGGGCCTTAGGGATGGAGCACAGATCGAACCTTACCTCCCTGGGCCAATCAAGACCTAGGAAACAGCTTTGTTGTGCTTCAAGGAAAAGAAAAAAAAATGAAAAACAAAAACAAAAAACTAGCCTAACCCAAGGAAAGTAGAGGAAGGGGGAAAAGAAGGAGAAATGACATCAGGAAAACAGCAGTCCCATTATGACCTCTGTTTAATTTTATTTGCTGTCATCGAGTCATTTTTAGTCATGTCCAACTCTCTGTGATCCCTTTTGGGGTTATCTTGGCAAAGATACTAGAATGGTTTGTCACTTCTGTCCCCAGTTCATTTTATAGATGAAGAAACTGAGGCCAACAGGGTTAAAACTTGCCCAGGGTCACACAGCTACTAAGTGTCTAAGACTGGATCTGAAGTGAAATCTTTCTGACTTCAGGCCTAGTGCTCTATCCACTGTGCCACTTAGCTGCCCCAAACAGGTTATACACCAGGAGAAAGATCAAGATTTGAGAATGATCCATACAGGGCTGGGCAGAGGATTTCATTGTTATAGGGAACTTCTGAAGGAGGAAACTCTCTCTACTGAAGCAGGTTGGTACCATTTTTACAATTTGTAGAAAGTCTCCTTGCACCCTCAAAGGCCAATGATCTCCACACACTCAAAGTCAGAATGCTGCGGAGTCAGAATCTGAACCCTGGTGCTCCGGTCTCTCAAGTTGCTTCTCTATCCACTAGGTGATCCTGTCTGATTGGCCTAGAGATGATATTTGAATGTATAGGAGGTCATGAGATGACCAGTGAGGATACAGAATACAAAATCTTGGAGGACACATTCCATGTGAGTGTCTAAGAAGAAAAAGGTCTAACAGATGAGAACAGTGTCATGAAAACCCCCAAAAGGGAGAGGATCTTACCAAAACTGTAAAATGTTGGAGAGGTGACATGGGCAGCTAGGTGACTGAATGTCCCACAGGTACTTCAAACTTAACATGTGAAAACAGAAATTGCAATTTTCCCTCTAAACTCATCTCCTTCTCAACTACTCAGTGCTGCCAAATGCACTACTCTCCTCCCTATCACACAAGTTTGCAGTCTCGGAGTCATTCTGGAATGCTCATTCACCCCACAGTGAAACTCATGTTTCTCATGTCTCCTCATCACCCAAACAAGCACAAGTCCTCTTTACTTCCTGCCCAGACTAGCAGGAGCTTTCCAATTGATGTTCTAGCCACAAATCTTTCCCTTCTGCCAATCTTTCCATGCAGTTGCCCAAATGATTTTCCTAAACCATAGCTGTGAGCAGGTTCTGCCATCCCCTCCCTTAGTGGTTCTGTAGAATCACCAGGATAAAATATCAAGTCCTCTTTAGGACTTGTAAAACTCTTTATGACCTCAGTCTTCTTATACTTGAGCTCCCCTACCCTACACAGACTGGTGACACAATCCGCTCTGCAGCTACTCTCACATATGGTGCTCTAACTCCCCTCGGCACCTGGGAGTTGGTGAGAATGAGCTGGACTGCTACAGACTCTTTATGCCAAGGTTTAATTTTCCTGGAGTTCAGGAGTGTCCACCTCCTCAGGCACTTGCTTGCCTGAGTTTTCTGGATCCGTGCCTCTAATTCCTCATTCCTGGTTTCAGTGGTCTAGACGATCCCAGTGCCTGGCCTTTGATGGCCACATCAGTTCTCTGTCTAATGACACTGAGATCAGTGTACATCATTCTATAAGTCTGAAACACCAGCTTGTCCCTAGAACTAAAGGTATTTAAGGCCCAGTGATTAGCATGTTATCTAGCAAATAGCAAGTAGTTCATAAACATTTGATTAATAAGTGAATTTTCGTACTTCTAAGTCCTACTTATGTTCTCTGGAGCAACATATAAAATCAAGTTCAATCTACTCTCATATGGAAGGCAGACTTCAAACACTGATCACATTTCCTTTTAATTATGCTTTTTGTCCAAGGAAAAATCACTAGTTCAACTAAAATAGGAATTTCAACTGGAAATCCATGAATACACACACACACACACACACACACACACACACACACACACACAAGCTATTTATTAATATGTAATTAAATATATAACTTATTAAAGATATTATATTTTAATAACTGTAATTCAATATAATTAGTTTGCTTGGTAATGCTATGTATTTTATACATTTATAAACATGATTTTGAGGATACAGGGGTCCAAGATACCACAGAAATTAAGAACTGCTACCTACACAATCTTTGTAGGGCAAGGTTTCCAGGAAAGACTTTTTGGACATACTCCCATCATCATTCTAGATGTGACTGGGTGGATGCAGAGCACTTTCCTCAAGAAAACTTAAGACTAGATTACTTTTCAAGTAATTCTTGTCACATTTAGTATATACTGAGTTTATTTCCAAGTATTTTTTTCACACTCACTACTATCTAGTCACTTCTCCTCCATCCAGTGGATTCATTATTTTGAATCTGAGCTCAGGACTTTGTTTTATTTTTACGAAATTTATCTAGTTAGCTTCTGGCTAGCTCCTTAACTTGACAAATCTGAAGCCTAATTCCATAATCCAATGAGTAGGTATTCTTCCAGTTTTATTTTATCTGCAAATATGATAGGCATGTCATCTACATATTAATATACACCATTGATAAAAATGATTGGACTAAGGCAAACAGTATACGGGTACAGATCTCTGTAGCATGTCACTAGGGACCTGTCTTTCAGAGGTTGAAAATGACAAATTAATAAACAATTTTTTATACATACATAATTTCCTATTTTGTATCTTAACGTGAAAATATCACTATCACAAAAATTTCTATCTGTGAGACAGGAAGAATTAGGGTTGCAAGGAATACAGGGAAATGTGGGTAAAGTATAGCGTGAATCCCTTTCATGTATGGACTGGACCACATGGACTCCACAGTCTCTGTTAAGCTATAATTTTTGTGATTCTGACTATATGATGATTATCTGATACACATTTTTTCACTTAAGCCTATGAGGTAGACAGTGCAAATATTGTTTCGCTTTTAGAGATGGAAAAACAGGAATAGAACAATGAAACAATTCCCTTAAGATTGTACACTTCATCAGTGGTAGAGCTAGGACTCAAATCCCAGTGGTCTTTATGCTACATCATACCAACTTTAAATTTATTTTCTGGTTCACTATCTAAAGAAACTGCTCCATTGATAGTTGATCGATCATCTTCTTATTTATCCTACTAGATGGATGGTAGTGGTGGCTGGATTTCAGGAAGTTCAAAGAATGTCATGAAAATTCTTGCAAATGGTAGGTTTTTTGTTGGGTTTTTTTTTTTTATCTTAGCTACTGAAATACACTTCTACTTGATTTGAGAGTTCAGTCATAGTAGAGTGATATAACTTCTCCATGGAGGACTGCTTTAGCTGCATCTCAGAAACTGTGGTTTTGTATCAGAAATACTTAATTATTAATTTCTTTCCCACAATTATTTATTTTCTTTTACTTTCATTCTTTTATTTTCATTCTTAATTTGTTATTTTGCCCACACAGGACTCATTTAGGTCAGTGCTCCCTGAATTGATTACTATCATTATTGTGTTATGGTAAAAGATGACTATTTTGGCCCCTTTACATTTATTTGAGTTTTACAGTGTTGAGAAATATGGGTATTTTAGCAGTCCCGTTTATAAGATGCCATGTCTTCTAGCTCTAGTTTTTCCATAAAATTTTGTTCAATTTTTTACTTTCCCACTTGTTTATCTGCTGTTAAACCCTGTGATACAAACTCGCAAACTCTAAGGTGCAGGGTTTAAATTTAGCAGTTTCAATTGAAAGCAATTAGAAGATCCTCAAATATAAAGGAAAGAAAGCTAATGTCAGACTATTCTGTACTCACCAGAAACTTAAAAAGGGATAGAATAACGTACTCTGAAAAGCAAACAAGATCAAATTGCAACCCAAGGTCACAAACTCTGCAAAACTGAGTCAAATCAATGAAAAAAGATGTCTTCAACTAAAAATGAAAATCTGAAGCATTCCTATAAAGCAAATCAGACCTAAACAGAGTGTTTGGAAAGGAACAAATGAGTACCTAGAGAAAGAGTAAGGATTCTGGAGCCCATTAGGAATTAAAGAACTTTAAGGATTTAAGGATTTAAGGAAAAAAGAAAGTCAATCATTGTACAAGTGACAGGGTGACAGAGAAATATTTGTGTTGCCACTGCTCCTCTTAAGAAACACCCCACATACTTCCCCAGTCTGTGCTACAGGAAATAAGTTCATTTTTAGTATATATCAGTATGAAGTTAAAGGCCAGTGGGTAGTAGATGGCCAGAAGATATAGTAATAAGGACATGAAATAACACTGTTATTATAATACAATTATAATATAATACAAGCCACTATGCTGGCTTCTTCAAAGATACAGCAAAGGGGAAACATGTTCAACTGTTTGCCTCACCACGTTAACACTATAGAAATAAGTGAATTCTACTATAGTGAATGTGATATCTTAAATTTCCGTCAATTTTATATTTTTTAAGTTATTGATATTTTGAAATATTGTTCATGAATTCATTTCTCAAACCTTGCCAATGACCTTGAGTCTCTGTTGCCTAAGACATCTTTGGAACTAAAAATAAAGTCCACTATTTAGGCTTGTGTCTATGAAACTCAGACTGGGATAAGTTTCTACAGCAAAGGGCAGAACTAGGAGCAATGGGCAGAAATTGCAAGGGAAATTTGAGCTCTCTATACAGGCAAACTCCCTACTAATCAGAACTAACCCAAAGTGGATGGGCTGCCTCAAGAGGTAGGGAGCTGCCCTAACTTAAGAGCTTTAATTAAAAACTTGCTTGATCACTTATCAGGTCACCTGTTGAAAGGAATCTCCATTTTGATTCCATTCCAACTCTGAAATTCCGTGAGTCATTTCAGGTTTGTTTGGTTTTTTTTTTTGGACAGTGGTATGTATCTTTGGTTGAGCATGGCTCCTTTTTGTGTTGATAACAAGAAAATCACTAAACAGAAACATCTCTGTGATCACATCAAAGAAATTTACATGACTTTAGCATCTGCACAAGAGAATACAAATCATAGATTTGGAGCTGGAGGTGACATTAGGCTATCTTTCTCATTTTACAACTAAGGCAATTGGGGCTGAGGGATATTCGAGTCCCAAGCCATTCAGTTTAGGTCAATGTTGAGTGTAAAGGCAAATCCTAATCTCAAGTACTATACCATACTTGCCCCTGTAAGATATAACTTACTGGTTTATCTTATATAAAGCTATTTTATTCTACTAAATCAAGTTTTAATAAGGTGCAAAAAACACAGTGAAATCATGTATTCTCTACAGACTTTGGTCAACTGTGGGACTTCAGAGAAGTGGTCAGCTTAAGAAAATCATTTGTAGAAGATACCTGTTTTTCTCTCGTATTTTCATCAAGGGTGGCTACTATGTGTTTATACTACTCTCACAATGATTTTACAAAGGTGAAAAGATGGCACACTAGTGACTAAAGCCTCATTACTTGTCCTTTTTTTGGTAAAATGACTATTCATGATTTTCCCTAATCATTTGGCCTAAGAATTGTTTCCTCAATGCTTTCAAAACTGTGGTGCCCGCAGAGTGCTACTTTTTTCTGTACTTGGTTGGTTCTTCTCTTTAGTCCTGCTCCCTTACTCTTTCATATACCAAACATAACAGGCAATGAGGAATTAAGAATATTATGTATTAATCCCATCAATGTCGATTACAACGCTACCAATTACAGAAATGCTGCCAAATTCATTACATTTTTCCTCTATTTGTTGCCCTTCTTTCCAGTTTCATTAATAAATGTTCATGAGATGATTTAGCTTAGACAATTTTCAAGACAAGCCTCCTATAAACTCATTTACCTATGGAATGACACAATGATAGATCACGCCAAACCTCCAAATTATTGAAGGCATTTTATAATCTAAACAGTATAGCCAGGACTCTCGAACTATATAACTTGGTTAAGTATTATTTTTTTATTTCTAACTATTTAAATTATTTCATTTTGTGTCTATATATGACTATTTAAAAACCAGCAGTTACAACTATGACTGATACTTGGGGGACCATAGACTCATCTGTCTACCTGCCGCCTTCTTAGACGTTACTACTCACCTACCTAATGTCCTCATGGTAGATGGCAATAATAAAAATAACAGGTTTACAAAGTACTTTACATATGACATTTCCTTTGATTACTGAAGGTAATAGATAATTGCACATGTAAAATAATGCTGTTTTAACAACCAGCAAGATTTATTTAAATATACATACAATACAGATTACAGGTCAGGGGTCCTCAGACCATGGTCTAGAGTTTGTGAATGAAAGTAACATAATCCACTTGAAAGTGCTGCATATAAGTAAAGGATAACTAGATATAAGCAGAGATTAGGATTGATTTTTCAAATCTGATACTTATTAGTTATGTGTTCTAAAAGACTCACTTAATCTGAGTTTCCACGTCCTGATTGGGAAATATAGGAATAATAACTGCAATGTTTGTCTGAAAAAGTTTGTGAGACAAGTACTTTATGCACCTAAGCTTCATGTTGGTAAGTTAATAAACATTTTACTAAGCAGCTACTATGTGCCAGGCACAGTGCTAAATACTGGGAAAACAAAGAAGGGCAAAGGACAATTCTCTGCTCACTAACTAACGAGGAAGACAATATGCAAACATCTGTGTACAAGTAAGCCACATATAGAATGAACAGGAAATAATATAGTGAAAGTAACTAGAGTACAGGGATTAGGGAAAGCTTTCCTGTAGAAGGTGGGATTTTAGCTGGGACTGAAAAAAGTCAAGGAAGCCAGGAGGTGGAGATGAAGAAGGAGAGCATTCTGGGGCATGGGGAACAGCCAGAGAAAATGCCTGCAGTTGGGAGTTACTGTACGTGGAAAAGCAAGGAGGTCAGTGTCAGTGGCTCACAGAACATGTGTGTGCATGTGTGTGGCCATGGGCGTGTGTGTGGTGGGGGAGTGTAAGAAGGCTGGGGACTTTGAATGCCAACCAGAGGATGTTAAAGTTGATTCTGGAAGTGACAGATAGTTACTGGAATTTATTCAGTACAAAGGTGACATGATTAGGCCTGTGCTTTAGGAAGATTACTTTAAAAGCTGACTGAATGGGGGGACAGAATCAAGACGGTGAAGTAGAAACAGATCTGCTAGAGTTCTCTCCCCACGCCTCTCAAAAAACCTCTAAAAAATCACTAAACAAATTCCAGAGCAACAGAAGCCATAAAATGACAGACTAAAGCAAATTTCCAGCCCAATAAAATCTGGAAGATCAACAGGAAGGGTCTATCATACCGAGTTGGTAGCAGAGCAGTTTGCTGTGGGCCATGCCAGCATGGACAGAGCTGGAGTAGGCCTTAGGGGATTGAATCGCCTCTGTCTCTTGAGGTTTCCAGAGCTCTCAACCCACACATGCTAAAGTAGCTTAAAAGGTTAGTGGGAAGGGTCTCTCATCTGGTTGAGAGGGGAGTGGGGAGTGAGGTCTTGGTCTGGCCCCAGCCCTAGGGTGGCAGCAACAGCCACTGCTGAAGCAGAGTCTGTTTCTGGAGCCTTCCACCTAACAAAGAATTCAAAAGTCAAGTCATTGGCTGGAAAAATGAGGAAACTGGGGAAAAAGAAACAGATTATGGATTCTCACTTTCTCAGTGAGGAGGTATTTTCTTACTTCACTGATGATGAGGAAGATCAAAATGTACAACCAGAAGCAACAAAGCCAAAGCTCCTGCACCCAAAGCCTCCAAGAAAAGTATGAATTAATCTCGGGACACAGAAGAGCACAAAAAGGATTACGAAAGTCAAGTAAGAGAAGTAGAGAAAAAATTGGGAAGAGAAATGAGTGATGCAAGAAAATCATGAAAAACAAGTCAACAGCCTGCTAAAGGAAACCCCCCAAAATGCTGAAGAAAAGAAAACCTTTAAAATTAGACAAACCCAAACTGTAAAATAGATCTAAAAAGTTAATGAGGAGAAGGATGCCTAAAAAGCAGAATGGGCCAAATGGAAAAAGAGGTCCAAAATCTTACTGAAGAAAATATTTCCTTAAAAATTAGAATGGAGTATATGGAAGCTAATGACTTCATGAGAAATGAAGAAATTATAAAACAAAACCAAAAGAACAAAAAAATAGACAACAGTGAGAAGCATCTCACTGGAAAAACAACTGACCTAGAGAATGGATTCAGGAGAGATAATTTAAAAATTATTGGACTACTTGAAAGCCATGATCAAAAAAAGAACCTAGACATTATCTTTCAAGACAATGCCCAGATCTTCTCGGTAGTGGAGCCTAGATGGCTGAGTGAGAGGAAGTGCCCACCTAAGCTCTAAGACAAACTCCTTCACATAGCTTCAAAAAGAGAATCCGAACAAATTTTAGAGTGGCAGAGGATCTTTTGGGCGGGGCTGGAGGAGCACACAGCACACAGGATGTACCAGTGCAGAACCCACCATAGCAAAGCCAAGCAGGAAGCCCAGGCTATCTGAAGCAGCAGCTTCTATCTGAAGCAGCAGCTTCTATCTGAAGCAGCAGCAACACGGTGGAATTTCAAACATATCAGCCCAGGATGGAAGCCCAGTGGAACTAAGCAAGAATGAACCACAGAACCCCAGGTAACTGCAGTGGCTGCTCCTGAGACTATCAGCCAGCAGACTAAATGCCTATAAGTCATGTACCTGAACTTCCAGGAGCCAAGATGGCGGAGTGATCAGTAAATGCTCTACCGCTCCCCTTACTGACCTTCAAAAATTCAGAGAATATAACCCCAGGAAAAGTTCTGAAACAGTGGGATCAGCCAAAGGGGTAAACAGTCTCTTGACGCATAAGGCTAGGAAAATCACAAATGGGGTTCCCTCTCGCTGTGGCTGAAGGGGACCAGTGCAGGACTGGAGCTGTCTCAAACAGTTCCACCTCAGTGAACTGGGAGAAGATACTGAACCCCAGAGAGGTGGAGCATGTATGTGCCAACACCAGGACCCCAGCATACCTCAGTACAGCCTGGGGAATTGGGAAGGCACTAGCACAAATGGGGTTCATCAACCACTGAACCTGTTCAAGAGAGGAGACTTGCTGTGGCCAGACTACCCCTCCTCCACACATAATGCGGCAAGCTCCAGGGTAATTCCAGGGAAACTCAGAAAGACTTCACCTGGCCTCTGACTTGGCACATCAGCCAGCTCAGCACCAGGTAAGCTGCAACATTTTAGTATCTAGTTGAAAGAACAAGAGGCCACAATACATAAAGCCTCAAGTTCTAAGTACAAGAACTGTGTGACAGAGCCCCCTGTGTCCCAGAAGCAGACATTCACTTTAAAAGCCAGGAAAACAGGGATCATGATGTGCAAGAAGCAAACCAGGAAAGAAAAGACCATAGAATCTTTCTGTGGAGACAAGAACCGAAACACAAAAGCCAAAGAGGTCAGCATTGAGACTGTACTCCCATCTGAAACTTCAGAAGGGACTATGAACCTATTTTAAGCCCAAAGAACATTCCCAGAAGAGCTCAAGAAGGATTTTAAAAGCCAAATTAGGAAAGTAGAAGAAAAATAGGCCAATGATTTAAAAAATATGAAATCCCAGAAGAATTTAAAAGGAAAATTGGACTAATGGAAAAGGAAGCACAAAACCTAAATGGGAAAATTGGACAAATGGAAAAGGAAGTATAAAAACTAACTAGAGAAAATAACTCCTTAAAAGGAACACTTGGACAGATGGAAAAGGAGATGCAAAAGTTAACTGAAGAAAACCAATTTATAAAAATTAGAATTAGGCAAGTAGAAGCTAATGACTCTATGAGACATCAACAATCAGTCAAACAGAATCTAAAGAAAAAGAGATGGAAGAAAAAGTAAAATATCTAAAAAAACTGACCTGGAAAACAGATCTAGGAGAGAAAATCTAAGAATTGTTGGTCTACCAGAAAACCATGATGAAAATAACAGCCTGAACAATATCTTCCAAGAAATCATTAAGGAAAACTGCCCAGAAGTCCTAGATTCAGAGGGCAAAATTGTCATCGAAAGAATCACTGTTCACCTCCTGAAAGGGATCCCAAACTGAAAACACCAAGTAATGTCATTGCCAAATCCCAGAATTATCAAGTGAAGGAAAAAATACTGCAGGAAGCCAGAAAGAAACCATTCAAATATCGAAAAGCTACAATCAGGATCAGACAGGACTTTGCAGCTTCTACATTAAAAGATTGGAGGGATTGGAATACGACATTCCTTGAGGCAAAGGAGCTGGGACTACAACCAAGGATCAATTACCCAGCAAAACTGAGGATAATACTTCAGGCAAGAAGATGGGCATTCAATGAAATAAGGGACTTCCAGATCTTCCTGATGAAAAGGCCAGAACTCAATAGCAAATTCAATCTTCAAACACAAGTCTCAAGAGAGGCATAAAGAGAAGAAAAAACTTGTTATTCAATATGGGCAGACTGTTTACATCCCCATACGGGACGAGGATGCTTGGTCATCTTGACGGTTGTATATTTCTTATGACATATAAAAGGTATGTACACAGATAGAGGGAGGGAGCGGGTGTAAAGTAACTGATGCGGTGATAAAAATGTGATTTAAGGGTGTGAAGGGAATGTAAGAGGAGACGTGAAAAGGAGGAGGCAGCAAAAGGTAACTTACATCACAGGAAGAGGCACAAAACATATTACAGTAGAGGGAAAGAGGGGAGGAAAATGAGCATGGTTTGAGATTAACTCTCATCTGATCTGGTTCAAGGAAGGAATAACAAACTCAGTTAAGTAGAGAAATCTAACTAGCTCTACAGGCAGTAGAATGGAAAGGGGAAAGAAAAGGGAGGGGCGGGTAAAAGGGAGGGAAGAAGTAGTATGGAAAAAGGGGAGTAAAAGAGAGGGGGACAGAAAGAGGGGAGGGAGGACTGAGAGTGGCAGTGATCAAAAATTAAAACTCTACTGTGGAGGGGAAGGGAGAGTTAAAAGCATAAATGGGGAGAAAGGATGGAGGAAAAGACACAGATAGTAATCGTAACTGTGAATGTGAATGAACTCTCTGATAAAACAGAGGCAAATAGCAGAACACATTAAAAACCACAATCCAACAAATATGTTGTTTACAAGAAACACATCTGAAACATGGGGATACACACAGGTTAAAGGTAAAAGGTTGGAGCAGAACATTTTGTGCTTCAGCTGATGTAAAAAAAGAAGGGGTAGCAATCCTAATCTCAAACAAAGGTAAAGCAGATGTAGATCTAATCAAAAGAAATAGGGAAGGAAACTATATCCTGCCAAAAGGCACCATAGACAACGAAGCAATATCATTAGTAAACATATATGCTCCAAGTGGTATAGCATCCACATTCCTAGTGGAGAAGTTAAAGGAGTTACAAGAAGAAATAGATAGCAAAACTCTAGTAGTGGGGGACCTCAACTCCCCTCCTCTCTGAACTTGATAAATCTAACCTCAAAATACGTAAGAAAGAAGTTAAGGATGTGAATAAAACTCTGGATAAGGTAGATGGTAGATCTCTTGAGAAAACCGAATGGGGGCAGAGAGGAATATACTTTTTTCTCAGAGGTACAAAGCACATATATAAAAATAGACCATGTACTAAGGCATAAAAACCTCACAATCCACTGTAGAAAGGCAGAGATAGTCAGTGCATCCTTTTCAGATTATAATGCAATAAAAATTATTTGTAATAAAAGGCCATGGAAAGATAAACCAAAAATTAATTGGATACTAAATAATCTAATCCTAAAGAATGAGTGGCTTAAAAAACAAATCATAGAAACAATCAACAGCTTCATTCAAGAGAATGACAATAAAGAGCCAACCTACCTAATCTTATGGAATACTACAAAAGCAGTTCTTAGGGGAGGTTTCATATCTTTGAATGCCTATATGAAAAATATAGAAAGAGGAGATCAACAAATTGGGCATGTAGCTAAAAAAGCTAGAAAAAGAACAAATTGAAAATACCCAAGTAAATATCAAACTAGAAATACTGAAAACCAAAGGAGAGCTAATATAATAAAAATGACAATCCTACCTAAATTAATTGATTTCTTCGATGCTATACCAATCAAACTACCAGATAATTATTTTCTAGAGCTAAAAAAATATCAAAATTCATCTGGAAGAACAAAAGGTCCAGGATATCAAGGGAATTAATGAAAAGAAATGCTAAGGAATGTGGACTAGCCCTAACAGATCTCAAATTGTATTATAAAGCAGCAATCATCAAAACCATTTGGTACTGACTAAGAAACAGAGGGGTAGACTAGTGGAACAGGTTAGGTACTCAAGACACTGTAGTCAATGAATATAGCAATCTACTGTTTGATAAACCCAAGCACCCCAGCTTCTGGGATGAGAACTCAGTGTTTGAGAAAAATTAATGGGAAAACTGGGTAACAGTGTGGTGGAAACTGGATACAGGCCAATGCCTGGTACCATACACAAGAATAAAGTTCAAATGAACACATGATCTAGGAATAAAGACTGAAACTATAAACAAATCAGGGGAGCAAGGAATGGTGTATTTGTCAGATTTATGGAGAATGGGGAAATTTTTGATCAAACAAGAGATAGAGAACATTATGAAATACAAAATGGATAATTTTGATTACATTAAATTGAAAAGATTTTGCACAAACAAACCCAATGAAACCAAGATTAGGAGGGAAGCAGAACACTGGGAAAGAATTTTTGTAACTAGTGTCTGTGATAAAGGCCTCATTTCTAAAATATATAGAGAACTGAGACAAATTTACAAGAATACAAGTCATTCCCCAATTGAAAAATGGTCAAAAGATATGAATAGGCATTTTTCAGAGGAAGAAATTAAAGGTATTTATAGTCATATGAAAAAATGCTCTAAATTACTAGAGATTAGAGACATGCAAATCAAAACAACTCTGAGGTACCACATCACACCTATCAGACTGGCTAACATTACAAAACAGGAAGATGATAAATGTTGGAGAAGATGTGGGAGAGTTAGAACACTAATTCGTTATTGGTGGAGTTATGAGCTGATCCAGTCATTCTGGAGAGCAATTTGGAACTATGCTCAAAGGGCTACAAAATTGTGCATACCCTTCGACTCAGAAATATCACTTCTAGGACTATTTATTATCTCAAAGAGATAATAAAAACAGGAAAGGGTCTCACATGTACAAAAATTATTTATAGCAGCTCTCTTTGTGATGGCCAAAAACTGGGAATTTAGGGAATGCCCATCAATTGGGGAATGGCTGAACAAGCTGTGGTATATGAATATAATGGAATACTATTGTGCTATAAGAAATGATGAACAAGAAGACTTCAGAGAGGCCTGGAAGGACTTACATGAACTGATGCTGAGTAAAAGGAGCAGAACCAGGCAAACTTTGTACACAGCAACAATCACAGTGTGCGAAGAATATTCTGGTAGATTTAGTCCTTCAGAGCAATGCAAGGACCTAAAAAATTCCCAGTGGATTCTTGAGGCAAAATGCCTTCCATATTCAGAGAAAGAACTATGGAATTGGATTGCAGAATGAAGCAGACCATTTTCTTGTTTGTTATGTTTTGTTTTGTTTTATGGTTTCTCCCATTTATTTTAATTCTTCTATGCAACATGACTGAGGTGAAAATGTGTTTACTAAGAATGCATTTGTAGAACCTAAATAAGATTGCATGCTGTCTCAGGGATAGAGTGAGGAAGAAGGGGGGGAAGTAGGGGGAGGGAGGGAAAAAAATCTAAGATATATGGAAGTGATTGAAGAAAACTGAAACCAAATAAAATAATTAAAAAAAAAAGAAGAGAAATTATCAGGGAAAATTGTCCTGATATTCTAGAACCAGAGGGTAAAATAGAAATGGAAAGAATTCACTGATCAACTCCTGACATTCCAAAAGGAAAACTCCTAGGAATATTGTAGTCAAATTACCAAGTTCCCAGGTCTAGGAGAAAATAGTACAAGGAGTCAAAAAGAAACAATTCAAGTATTATGGAAACACAATCTGGACAACATAGGATTCAACAGTTTCTACACTAAAGGATCACAAAGCTTGGAATATGCTATTCCAGAAGTCAAAGAAGATAGGATTAAAACCAAGAATCACCTACTAAGCAAAACTGAGTATAATATTTAAGGGGGAAAAAATGGAACTTTAATGAAATACAAGACTATGAAGCATTCCTGTTGAAAAGACCAGAGTTGAATAGAAAATCTGACTTTTAAATACAAGAATCAAGAGAAGCATGAAAAGGTAAATAGGAAAGGGAAGCCATAAGGGGCTTATTAAAGTTGAACTGTTTACATTCCCACATGAAAGATGATATTTGTAATCTGTTGTTGTGAGTATAATAAAGACGGTCATTTTCCTTCTCTTTCTAGGAGTGTTGTTATACAGACACAACAAGAACATAGACATGTTAAACAACATATATTTTCCCCTTCAAATATGATTCTTTTAATTTTTATCATCTTTGTATAGCATTACTTTACATAATTAAGTTTTAAAAGGAATACACTACAATGCAAGCAAACTCAGAAATTGAAACATTACACAAAAGTAAAACCGTCACTAAAGAAGAGAACTAAAGTTATTTTAAGGATCAACTAAAATGTATGTCTCTACATTTTATTCTTTTTTATATAATCAGAATACAAGCTGTCCTGGGGTAGGGTAAGGGAGGAGATGGGGAAAAAATTTGAAATGAAAAATTTTGTGGAAGCGGACTTGAAAACTGAAAATAAATTAAATAAAAGCTTAGTGGATGGACTGTAGTGGAGAAAGATTTGAGCAAGGAAGATTGACCAGCAGGCTACTACAAGTAGTCCAGGTATGATGTCTGAAACAGAAAGGTGGCTATATCAGAGGAGAGAGAGGGCCCCAAGTGAATGATGTTACAATGGTGAAACTGACAAGCCTTGACAATAGATTAGATGCAACAGTTGAACAATCCTGGGGAGTTGAGGATAACACCTAAGGACACTAGCCTGGGGGGCTACTAGGATGATGGAGCTCTCAAACAATATGGCAAATTTGGAAGGGGGGAGATTTTGGAGGAAAATGAGTTCAGTTTTGTACATATTGAGTTGCAGATGCCTACTGAGCATCCAGTTTGAGATGGCTGATAGGGAGCTAGAAATCCAATTGTGCAGGTCAGCAGAGAGAAAAGGCCTTGACATTTTATTGTTTTTTATATGACCTGCATTTTCCCTCGATAAAAGATATAATCACATCTTTCCCATTATTAAGCAAATGTTTAATTTTACATATTTTCCCAGAATTTCTAAATTTAAAATGACTATAAAACCAGAGGAGAATGATATGAATTACAGCTGGTGACCCATGAGGGTAATAGCATGGTATCTCAATTGGGAATACATGATAAAAAGAAGACTGCATACAAGAAACAGCTTCATCCTAATGTTTCCAATGTAAGCCTAACTTTACAAAGATAAACATTTACACAGCCTTTGGAATAAGGCAGTTTGCTGACTATGCAAATAAGCAAATATGAACATTCATTCCTGCATTCTGCAAATATTTACGGAGTGCCTACTATGTGCAAGGCAGTGCTAGGTAACCAGGAAACACAACAAAGAGTAAAATATTTTGTCTAAATATTTCTTTTTTTGGATCAAACAAAGAAAATGTTTAAAAAAATTTTTAATGGAAGAAACATATTAGTGGAATATTTAAAGTATTTTTATTTGCCATTTTTATTTATTATTATTTATACTATTTATTTTATTTGGTCACTTTGACTTTGGACTATTACTGCAGTCAGAGTTGCTGAGTGCCTTCTGGAGGACAGGGAACAGATTGAACAGAAAGAGGCCTGGGCTTGGGGTCTGAAAGGTGAGTTTGAAACTCAATTTCTAGTCCAATTAAATTGACCATCTATTACCTCTATATTCTCTTGCTTCAGTTTCTTCACGTCTAAAATGAGGGAACTATCCCACATGAGCCATGAAGTTTCGTTCTGGCTTCTTAAGAAAAAGTCCACTTCCTTTTCTAGGAGATGAGGTAGTGACTATAGCATTTCTAATCTAAAAATGTAAAACCTTAAGTAAGTCAACATATTATTTCACATGGAAGATGTTACAGAGAAAAATGGATCACCACCCTAGCACAAAGAGAAGAACCAAAATGACTTTGGAAAATCATGTTAATCGTGTGACTGCATCACTTCTCCACAGTTCCATTCAATAGTTTCCGATTTCATCTTCTTGCCTTTCGTTTTTTTACCTCAATAACGCATCCTCAACATAGCTGCAAAAATGCCATTGGTCAAATACATATAATGCTAGATTGTTCTCTCCTGCTCAAAATTATTCAATGGCTCCTTCTAGAAAAAAAAATAGAAAATATTCATTCTGGCACTTAAAACTTTCCACAATATGGTTCATACATTTCAAAATTTATTTCCCTCTTCACTCTAGTCTAAATAACGTACCAGGTGGTAACAACTTACCACACTGGATTTCCTGCCTCCATTTTCTTCTTTTGCCTTCCTCTGTTTCTGAGGAACACAGAGCACATGACAACTTTCACATGAGGCCATGGCTGAATCTGGGGTCAGAGGACCTGAGTGCAAAGCATGCTTCTGAATCTTGATCCCTATATAATCTTAACATCACTTAATTTCTCTGGGTCTTAGTTTCTTTATCTCTAAAATGAAGGGACTGAACACCAATGACCTCTAAACTGCTTCCATATCTCAAGTGATGATTCTCTTTAAATTTACTTTGTATTGATTTGCTGGTTTTACCTGTTGCGTCTTCCCCAGTGGTAAGCAGGGACTGTTTCATTTGTACTTTGTGTATAATTAGTACTTAATAAATGCTTGTTGATTTGAATTTCCTACTCCCTCTCCCAAATAGTAATACTGTGCTAATTGCTTTCATGGAAATACTCGGTATTTATGATACTTTTGAAGATGTTTTGTACCTTACAGAAGTAGATTTAACTACAGTGTTTGTGATTTTTTTTAAAGTATAGAAACAAATAAGAAAGATAAGAAGATAACTGAATACCATGATTTTCATGCTAGCAAAAAACAATCCCAATAACCAAACTACTTCATGATTTACCTACTAATTCACTGGCCAGTTTTAGCTTTTCCATCACTTCCTCTAAAACCAAACATTAACAGTCTGATTCTTTGAGACAATTTTCTTGCATAAGCTTTCTTCATTCTCAAAACTATTTTCTCAACAGTACCATATTCCTAGAATCACTGCTTAAGCTAAAGAGCTATTTATGCAAATAACTGAAGAATATCAAAGCCTGAAGAGAATTAAAGGTTCAATTCAATCAGTCATTAACCTCCAATAAGAGTATACTACCTTGCATACAATAAGCATTCACAATGTGCGACTTTAATCTACCAAACTTTAGGTTAGTTTATGATAATATATACCACTGTTTAGATGCTAAATTTTTATTTGATGAAGCATTATACTTCTAATAGGAGATACATTGCTAAATAAAAAACTTTCACAACTACTTTGATGTCTAATTTGTTTGTCTAGTTTATTTAGAAAAGGGAAATGCTTTTTTCTCCTATACTCTCCCTTTTTCCCCAATTTCAACATAACTGGATTTTAAATAATCATTTTCTTTCATTTAGCACAGAATAGGCATTTAATAAATGTTCAATCACAGATTGAGTGATACAGTAGTTCTATGTGGAAATGTACTGAAGAGGCTTAAGAATTTGGGTCAGCCTCCATAGTACACTGTGTTTACAGGGGAACACTTGCTTCAGATTCTAGCTAGTGTAAGTCCCACTCACAAGCTCCTAAGGATCTGTGATCCAACCGATTCAAGGGTTTGCTCCAATGACAAAGATGGCAGCTCTTCCATGTCTGCATGTAAATTCACTACAGGAGGTCACTCAACATGCTGAAGGGTAGCCATGAAAAGCTCTGGCCATTTCTGCCTTCTCTCACTCTTACTGTTTGACCAGCCTATCTTCTTTTACTGACAAAGAACTGCTTGATGATATTCTTTATTCCTGTTTTTCTTTGGACTTCCCCATTGCTTGTATATTGCACCAACATTTGCCTTTCCATCTACTCATCTTCAGTACTTTGAGAGGAAACAGTTTTAAGGTCTCACTGAGACAAAGGAACAGTGATACAAATATCTGTATTTAAAATATGGGCCTTGGGTGTTACGTGAAGGTTGGGGTCAGTAAGAGCATTTATGATGTGACTGTTACATGCCATGCACCGGACTTACAAAGAAAAGGCCTTCAGTGGTACACCTAAGAGAAAGACAGAGCAGATGAAAAATAATATGAAAAGGAAAGCAATAGAAGAAGCAGGCTTTGAATCTTGAAGGAAGCTTGGAAGTGAAGAGGCAGAGATGAGGCTGGAAAGCATGCCAGGCAGGGGAGAAAGAGGGGAGCCAGTGGAAAGGTACAGATATAGGAGATGGAGGTCCATGTGGAAGCAACTGCCAGGGACTGGATCATAGAATATTTGGAGGGGAGTCAAGTGTAAGACTGGAAAGTTAGGAAGGGACCTTTAATAATGGACTTAAATGTCAAGCAGAGGAATTTATATTTGATCCCAGGGTGTCATAGGTCATTGGAGTTCACTGAATAGGGGAGCAACATGGTTGTTAGAAAAATCAATTAAGTGAAGGAAAGATTAGAGTGCAGAAGAACTTGAAAGTGCTTTTCAACTTCTTGAAACCAATACAGGTTGCTCTCCTCCTTTTCATTTCTGGGCAGGACTCATGACCAATGTGTATTTTCTGGACTAAATATACATACTAGTGGAAAAGTGCCACATAGGGTCCATTCAGAAGCATGTTATTAGTTGACATGCTTCATCCAATTGATCTTCCCAAGAACTCAGAAGGCCAAGGTACTGTTCATGATAATCTACCCCACCCCTTCCAGGGGAGGCTCAGTAATAACTTTGGACTTGATGCAATAAACACAAGCTCATTAGCAAACAGGAGAATCTGAAATGTGTTGCTACCTACAGGAAGTGTCCCCTCTAGTTTTCCAGATGATGCTGGATCTTCTCTCTCACCATGGTGAATAATTTTGGTGAGCATACATCTCCATGTTTTATGCTTTCTGGAGAGCGTTACTAGATAGCTATTTCTGTTGTTACATCTTCCAAGGAACCCTATCTGGTTTTTATAAATAGATAGGAGATACTCTGTTGTAAAAGAACTGATAAGAACGTTTTTTATTCTGTCAAGTTAAATGCTATGTTTAACAAAATATAGATATTCTAATTATAAAAAAATATATCTTTCATGGGTATAATTCAACAATGTTCACAATGTTAAATGTTATGATGTTCAAATATCAACTCCCAACTCCCATTTTAATGTTTACATCTCATTCACTACACCCTTTTCAAATGAAATTTGCCAAAGTTCTCCAGCTAGGTAGAAAAACTTGGAACAAAGTATAACTGAGACATCTATTTTAATAAAGCACGCATCATACTATAAATTTGTATAAAGATCTTGAGTATAAAAAATCATTTTTAAGACAGAACATTCAAGATTTAGGCCTGTTAAATATTGTCAATCAATCATGCAATGTGCTACTATAAATCTCTAATTTGAAAAAAGGCAATTTGCATTTGCCAATTTAAAAATCCTGTGAAATACTTTTCAGATAAAGTGAATTGGTCAATGAACATTTATTAAGGGTCTGCTACATGCCGGGAACTGTGGTAAGCACTGGGGAGACCAAGAAAGGCAAAAGACCGTCCAGCCTCCACCACAGAGGAGTTCACAAAACCCTATGGACTTTTATTAGGTAAAATATCAGTTTTTGTTCAGGTCACCACACTAAATTGCTTAAAACTTTCTATTATACTAGTGATGTCTTGATTATGATGTGTCAGAAGGAAAATCAAGCAGGTCTAAAGCTTGTTTTAAAGCTTGTGAAGTTAATTACTCATGTATTATACACAATACAAGGATTCTGGTGACAGGATAATATTTTGCTGGCAACAAGTGGATGAGTTTCATTTCAACTCATATATCCTTATTTTAAAATGGCTCTGCTGGTGCTTCCCAGATACTTTGAACTGATTTTAAAGGTGTAAAATATTTTAGTTGCAGATATAGACAACCAAAACTATTTTATGACTATATTATGAAAGAGATAATGCTTGTGATGAGGGCATGTGAACGTATTATGCAAAGTTTTCATACAGAATGCAAGTACATGAGTGATTCTGTGTGCGGTGGGGCACCAGCAAATGAAAACAAGGTATGATTGCCACTGAAAAGTATACTCCTTACTATGATAAACTTCTGTATTGGCTAGATTTCTAACAAGCTACATTAAAAATACTTAAGGAAGATCTACTTTACATTTTTACTACAGAGAAAAGTAATGATAATAGCAGCACCCAAGTGAAAACTCCTTTAAAATCAAAATGGACCAAACAGAAGTTAACGACTACATGAGTCAAGAAAAAATATTAAAGGCAAAAGATTGAAAAAAGAGAAGAAAATACAAAGTACCTCATATCAGAAGGAAATGATTGGGGAAAACACTGAGGAGAAAAAACTCAAGAATGAGTGGACAATCTGAAGGCCATCTCTGAAAAAAGGGCACAGAAACCCTATTTCAAGAAATCATGAATACAATAGCTCCAGTGGTTCCCCACTGTCTCCAGAATCAAAGATAAACTCTTCTAAGTGACACTGAAGGCACTACATAACCTGATCCCTTATGCTTTATTCCACTCTGAGCAGTCCCTTGACATTCTGGTTGTAAGAGTGCACATGTAATCTTCATGTCTACCATTGCCTTTTCTGGGCCTCTGTACTGACTGATCCCCATACCTGGAATGCTTTCCATCTTTAACTCTGCACCTTAGTTTCCATGGACTCCATAAGACTCAGTTCAAAACTCAGAAGCCTCTGGAGAAGGCCTCTGGTGGTTCCCACATCTGCCGACACCATCCCTTTCAGATGGCCTTCCATCACATGCCTTTCTTCATATTCTTGGTAATTAGCATAGGAACTGACTTAACATTTAGAAAGTGTTCCTTGATTGAACCTTGATAGAACCAGGAAGGAAATTACAGAAAGAACAAATCCCAGATTCCCAAGTGAGGTTAAAGCATTGCCTGCCACTTCCCCCTATACTGTAAAAGCTACTCTTTACATGACTCCTTTATGTGAAAAAATTTTCCCCATTCTGTCTATCCATTCTGCTTTCTCCCATTGCACCCTCTTTCTCACCCCTACATTCTTTCTAAGGAGATCATCCCAACATAACTGACTAATACCTGTGCCACATGTCTATGTAAACCCCTTCTAACAATATAGACACCTTCTAACCTTCCTAATGACAATAAAGTTATCTTTCCAAAAATGAATGTAAACACTTTAACTCCATGCTTCTCTTGAGTCTTCTGTTTGAATGACAAATGTTCCTATCAGCTCTGGTATTTTCACCAAGAATGTTTGGAAGCTTTCTATTTCATGAAATACCCATTTTCCCCCTGAAGGATTACACGCATTTTTGCTGGGTAGGTTATTCATGGTTGCGCTCCACTCCTTTACTGTGGAAGCTACTACATCTTGTGTGATCCTGACTGTGGCTCCATGATATCTGAATTGTTCTTTCTGGCTGCTTGCAATATTTTATCCTTGATGTAGGAACTGTGGAATTTGGCTATAACACTCTTGAGAGTTTTCGTTTGGGGATCTCTTTCACAAGGTGAGCAATGGATTCTCTGAATTTCTATTTTACCCTCTGGATCTAAGATATCAGGACAATTTTCCTTGATAATTGCTTGAAAGATGATGTCTAGATTCCTTTTCAGATCATGGCTTCCAGCTAATCCAGTAATTTTTAAATTATCTTTCCTCAATCTATTTTTTCAGTTCAGTCATTTCTCTAAAGAAATATTTCATTTTTTTCATTCTTTTGACTTTGATTTTTTTTGTTTCTTAAAGTCCCATGGAGTTAGTCTTTTCTTCAGTGAATTTTTGTACCTCCCTTCCCATTTGGTCTATTTTGCTTTTAAAAAAGAATTTTTCAGTAAATTTTTGTGCCTTCTTTGTCATTAGGTCAGTTCTATTTTTTAAGGTGCTATTTTCTTTAGTATTTTTTGTGCCTCTTTTACCAAGCAGCTAATTTTCTTTTCATAATTTTCTTGCATCATTCTCATTTCTTTTCCCAATTTTTCCTCTAGCACTCATCTATTCTTTGCTGGCCTTGGGCCCAATTAGCATTTTTGAGGCTTTGCTTATAGTTGTTTTCACACTATTATTGTCTTCTAATTTTATGTCAGTCTTCCTTGCCACAACAGTAGCATTTTACAGTCAGGTTCTTCTTTATTGCTTGCTCATTTTCCTAGACTATTTCTTTACTTTGAACTTTTCTTTCAAAAGTTGAGCTCCGCTCACCTGGTGATGGGGAGGCACGGTGCCAAGCTGCAGGCCTCTTTTCATTGTTGCTGTTTTCAGTGCTTCCAAGGTGATCTTATCCTGGAAGAGGTGTGGCCACTGCGCTGCTGGTATGCTCTCTGGCCTTAAACCAGGAAGGGCCCTGTTCTCCTGCAACAGTAAGTACTACTGCTTACTCTTCTTGGGCCTAGAGCTGTGATCAAGTCGCCTGCTCTTTTGTAATCACAAGTATTAACACTCTACTTGACTGCTGGAAATGTAACTTCCCTGGTAACTGATCACAAGTGCTCCTCTCTGCCCCGGGACTGTGACTCAAGACTGTTGATGGGGAATAGAGTTTCCAATCAATGATGGCTGCACCCAGTGCCAGCAAAAGGTTCCCTGTAATCACTTTCTGATGAGTTGTTCAAAGCCCTCATCATCTCTGGGCCAAGAGCTCTCATAGCTATTGTTGCTTCTGCCATGTTTCAGTCCTGCAACCCACCCCAGGTTACGTATCTGTCCGATGGACCTCCTAAGTTGTCTCAGACTAGAAAAACATTGCTCTGACCTTTTATTGGCACCGTCGCTCCAAAATTTGATTTGAGGAATTATTTTATAGTTGCATGAAGGGGAATATGAGGAGAATTCAGCCAGGTCCTGAACTATATATACTCCACACACAATGTTTGATACAGAAAATCATTCAATTAGCAGGGATAGAAGAAGGAAATGCAAAAGGGAAGAGGGTGAAAGGAGAAAGAAAATAGACTTAGGGATGGATATGTGATGAGTAAACCAAATTTTAACCTCAGAGATGGATCATGAAAAAAAGGATTTTAAAAGGAAAGAAGTAGAGGAATCTGTGATTAGTGTATGGGCAAGAGGAATAACAGAGAGGCAGGGAGGCAGAAATTGATTGTATCAAGCACAGATCACTAGTGTTGTGCATAGTACTTCCTGACAGAAGTAATGGATTTAACTTACACAATGAGACATATATTTCTGGACATGATCAGGGTGGGAATTTGTTTTGCTTGATTTTAAATATTTGTTATGAGGTTTTTGTTTGTTTGTTTGTTTTGTTTTGTTTTCAGTTTGGGGTCAGAGAATATGAGAACTGAAAATAAATGCTTGTTAATTGAAAAAGATTAAATAAAAATTTAAAAAATTCTCTTAAAGTAACTTTCAAATAACTTTAATAAAATTAAGTTTTACTTAGTGAGAATAACAATCTATATCTAAGGTTCATTCATTGGAAAGGAATAAAATTAAATGACAAAAACAATCTTTAATGTAATCAGAACATCAAAATAGAAATATCCCCGGGCAACATCAATTCATTGCCAATAACCGAAGGATACAACAATTTAATCAGCCATCGCTTATGACAAGCTATAAATTAATCAACAATTTTAGGGATTTCCTATGAAGAAATTTCTCACTGAAACAAATCTATGTCAGGATCATGTTGGAAGAGCTGAAGAATTTCACTAAGCCAAGTCATTTCTTCCCAAAAAATTCTTTCTAAAAAGAACTGTTTTGGCTACACACACACCCATACTCACAAAGTTACTTTATTACAAAAAATTAAGGTATATGTTATAAAAGAAAAATATTTATTTTATAGAGAAATGTAAGATGCAGAAGATAAAAATTTTAAGGAAAGAATTCATATATCTTTCAAGTAGTTGTGAGATCAAATCCCTTAATACTTTCAGTCTCCTGGTGCTGGATTTAGTAGTTTAAGTGTCATTATACAAGTACCTTATATAAACAGAATATTGATAATTTTATATCTCTAGTGACTTTCTTAAAACATGCCATCAGTGTTACCTCTCCAAATTGTCAGATCTCTCAGTTTGAGGGCAATGAAACCCAATTTGCCAATCAGTAATTTGTATTAATTTGAAAGGTTGAATGTCATTTGTAAAGTAGTCTTCACTATTGTCAATATCTAGCAAGTAATGTTGCTCTTAGCAACATAGGTAAGGAAAATAAGTTCCATTATAATATTCCAACAATAATTTTATTACAATAATAATTCATTATGTAAATAAATAAACTAGAAATTAGAGCTAAGTGGAATCTACAAATTTATTATGAAATACTATGCTCTAAATCTAAGTCATATCCTCACAAAGCCAGAACAAGGTCTGAAAAGTAAGCAGTGTTTTCTCCTGTCTATTCAATTCCAAATAACTGATCCCTTTGGATTGACTGATAGACCAAGTACATTCCAATTTTCATATTATACAAACACAACTTAAATATTGCCAACAAATGGGACAAAAATGAAGAACTAAGTATTTTATGTTGACTACTATGACAATACTGTGGAAATCTCATTTTGCAAAAAATACTGTGGAAATCTCATTTTGCATCCTTGCCACTTTAAGTTTATTCAGACTACGTAGACTTTCTGGCACTTATGACTTTGGGAAAGGGTTATAATTAGTTCACTAAATATATTTAGAAAAACAGAATGCAAAATGTAAAGTTTAAAAAAAATGCTCACCTTCATTTTATTTCATAGGTCACTGTTATACCATCTAATAAGATAATTAAAAACATGCAAGCAGCTGGTACTGCGGCTAAACAGATTAATGTAATAGTCTGTAGTTATATGTGCTGGCAAGGGGCTCGCCTCTTTGGCGAGAAGAAGGTCAGCTGCCCTTGGGAAAGGAGAGAGACAGACAATATTCCCTCTTTCTCATGGCACTGCATTGCAGTCAGTGAGGCTAAAGTCCAATATCCATTGTAAACTGCTGAAGCAGGAAACTGCTTCCTCCCTCATACCTAGCAAGGTTTTCAGTTGCACTATATGGAGAAAACTCAGAGGATTTGAAAAAGAAAAGGCCCCATAAGTATTGTGAAAAAAGTAGTCATATTTCAGAAAACTAGCCTATCTTATGACTTTTGAATTCTTTTTTTAAAATTTTTTTAAATTAGTTTTTTTCTTTTTAATTGCAAACCATCTAATTTGCAACAGTTAGAAGAATTAAGATTAGATTTCAGTAACAACCTCCAATAATCTGTCCTATTTATCCACATTTCACTTAGAAATCAAGCTTTACCTTATATGAGTTAGAGGAAATTGTTGTCTATCTGAGCTGCAGATTTTAAAACAACTGCATCCAAATTAAATCACCTAGTCTATAACAGCAGCATTTGAGGGCAAACATATTAGTCTAAAAACCCAAGCACTGCATCAATGGGATCAGTCAACCTAAATGTTTCACTCATTGTTTTTCAGAATTATAATTATTCATGTAAACACACATCTCCAAAATAATCTTATTTGAAACCCAAAACTGCACCTAAAAACTGTCTGGAACACAACAAAATACACTTTCTTAAGTTTTTGCTTAAACTTTCTATGTTTATTTTAGAGATTGAGAATTTCATACCAAAAGTTACAGAGGGGGAAACTATCTCAGTTTATTATTGTGAGAGTCAAATGACATAATAATTGAAACGCACTTAGTACACAGGGCTTGACACACAGTAGGCACTATAAAAATGTTGGCTACTATTATAATTCTTAGAAGCCACTTTGACTTCTCTCTTCCATTCAGAAGTACTTTATATTAGTAAAATATGAAGGATTCTTGGTACTCACAATAATATATCATTACTAGCAAGTGCTATTAAAAAGACAAGAGCTATGTTTGCTGAGTTTGTACCATCGACGACACGGTAATACTAATATGAACAGATTTATAAATGAAAGGTGATGTGGTGCAATGGAGATATGGCAGCCTCAAAATTAGCAAGCCTGAATTAAATTCTGGTTCTGCTGCATCCTGGAGGTTTGAGCCTCAGCCAGTCATTTAATGTGGATGCCCCACACCCCTATCTAAGACAGTGAGTTACAAAATAAATGTGAATCTGCATTGGCAAACAGGATTCCTCATATGAATTCTGTGGATCCATAAAAATATAAGTATGGAAAAAGAGAGAACAAATTAATGAATGAATAGAAAATACTAATAAACACTGAGACCAATAAATATAAATTAAGGATTAGCACTAGATACATGCAAAAGCTTAAGTCTATTTTGTGAAGTGGTAAGCAAAGAGGAAGTCACCAAATTTGCATGCTTTGAAAGGGTGAGGATAGCTTGACTTAACCACTTATTGGAATGTTTTTCAATTAGCTGAGGTAAATTCCAAGAAGGAGATGGGATTTCAGTTCCTACCTGAATACCAGGAAAAAAAAATGGGAAGCAGATAGAGAACCTCAACTTTCTGAACATTATTTCCAAGTTTTATCAATATAAATTTTTCTAATTATTTTAAAAATATAAATAAATTAGTTTACTAGTTTAATATAAACTAATTAGTTTAATTTAGCTTAAGAAAATCATAACAGCAAAATCATTTTCTTATTCAAGACTGGATTTTACTTAAAAAAAAACCTATTGTCATTTCAGTGTAGTTTTGTATCAATTTGTCTTTTAACTTTGATAGGAAAATAAAACCCTGAGCTGTGCTTCTATGAATTTTTCTGCATTTAACCCAAGTGTCAAATTTACAACTAAGCTCATTATATTAGAGAAGTTATTGCCTACTGAGCAGAAAATATTCATTTCACACCTTAAATACTATAATACTATTTAATAACAGTGCTGGCCTGCCAACTATTAAAAGCCATTTACTATATACTGAGCTACCTTAGCTTTTTATCTTGCCTTTTTTAATTACCATGATAAATTAATGTTCTAACGCTAAAACAATGACAGGCATTGATTAAAAATATATTAGTTAACAACTTTAGTATTACTGTGTAAAGTTATAGTGGAACCTTCATTTTCAAAATACAATTATCATTCAGTAATACCTGAAGCTGAAAAACTTTAATCTTCAAACTATACAAGGACAAAAGAAACTGCAACTTAACACTCTGCTTTCCTAGTCTCACAATTCTCTCGAGTGGGTACTTTATAATATACCTCTTATTTACGGTAATTAGCAAAACTACCAATGTGGTAAAATATAATTTGTCAACAGAATTCTCACAACTATGTGGGATTCCCCTCCTCCCCCCCGCCAGCCCCCTACTCTGGTTTAAACACATCATTCATTTCCTTGTTAGTTATCACTGATTTTACAGTTGCAGTAGTAGTAGTAATAACAATACTTTTATTCATTTTTATGCCACTTTGTGGTTTTCACAGTGTTTTTGTATGTAACAGACTTAACTCCGTGATAGGACATGATCTATATTATTGTTTCCATTAGAAAGAGTAGGAAAACAAGTAACTACATTAAAGAAGTGACTTGCCACCACTCCTGCAGCTCATTAGTGACTGATTCTGGACTATCAGTCCCCTGATTCTTTCTTCAGGTATCTTTCCGTTATGGTTCAGTCCAAGTACAGCAGAGTCAAAGAAATGAATTACCTCTTTTTGGACGAGACACGCGTGAAGGCCTAAAGACATAAAGCACGCTGACATCTCACAGGGCTACTTTAGCCACAGTAAAGCCGGCGTGTGGCTCCTTCATGATCGTTACAAGCTTCATGAAATGTTGTTTGCTTAAAGAACTCTCGTGTCATATCATTGGACGTATCTATGACATGGACTCTCACGATTAGGTGGCTCATGGGTCTGGAGTCAGGCAGATCTGAATTCAAATCTAGCCTCAGAGCAGCTGTGCAACCTGAACAAGTTACTTCACCTCTGCTTGCCTCAGTTTCCTCAACTGTAAACTGGAGATAATACTAGCACTTACTTCCCAGGGCTCTTGTGAGGATCATATGAAATAATAGTGGTAAAGCACTTAGGAAGCACTGTATAAATGCTAGTCATGATGATGATGATGACAGGAGAGAGGCTGCAGGCTTTTAAGCTCATGCAGTCTTCCTGGCATGCATTGCCATACTCTGTGTGGGCAGCGAGGTGGTGCAGGAGTCAGGAGGACCTGAGTTCAAATCTCACCTCAGACACTTGACACTCACTAGCTGTGTGACCTTGGGCAAGTCACTTAACCCCAACTGCCTCATCCTGGGTCATCTCCAGTCATCCTGACAAATATCTGGTCACTGGATTCAGATGGCTCTGGAGGAGAAGTGAGGCTGGTGACCTGCACAGCCTTCCCTTGCTCAAAACAAAGTCAAGTGCAAGTCATGTCATCATTTCTGATAGCATAATCTTCTTTGGCCAATGAAGAACAAACACACCATACTCTATACTGTGTGGAAAACTTAAAAGATTTTTACCTAGAGGACTCTAATCTCACATGTGTAAGATGTAATCAACTCAGCAAAACTACAATGACCTCATCATGACCTAAATTTCCCTGATGTTCTCTATCTGGAGTTGCCCCATCATGAGCACATCAATGTCACCACATAAATAGTAATTTGAACAGGCTAATGTAGATAATGCTATGGAGCACACATTTGAAAAACATGAGAGAACAGTAATATTTACCTTAACATAAGGCCTTCCATAAAGGTTCCACTAATTTATCCATAGCATTAATAGTTGTTAGTTATTCTTCAAGAATAGCACTGCAAAGGGATTATACAACCAAAAATCCAAAAGCTAGCTGCCTTTAAGCAGGGTTCATCAAGAGAAAAGCTGCTACCTGTGATGGTTGAGCAATTATTTCCATTATAAATCACAGAGATATATGCATGGACTCCAGTTTACATTATTAATGGAAGAAGATTGAGAGCTTACACAGTAACTCAATTTTGGGAAGCTATGGAGACCTTCCTCTTCATTTATTCTTCTAGTCAAAGGCTGAACATTTATTAGATTTTCCAGAGATTGGGAGGGAGGAAGGGAAGACATGAGGAAGAGAGAGAGTAGCCTGCCTACCAGAAGTTTAGTCTCAATAATGCTGAAATAATAAACAAACTCAAATAATTACAACATATGGGGAAATAAAATCTATGGCGGTAATTGCAATGCAGAGAAGCTGATGAGCAGTACTAAATTTCCAGCTCCTTTTTGGCATTAAAGTTTGTTCACAACTCTTCCCCAACCTACCTCCCAGTGTTATTACACATCACTCTCTAGCACTACTTAGAGTATTCATCCAAACTGAAGTCTTTGCACACATAGGATCATGCTCCTCATGTATGTCTTTGCATACGTGGTCTGTCTTATCTACACTTGCTCATTTTCTGCAAACAATTCTTCACACATGAATCCCTTCTGGATGCCCCAAACTGCAGTAATTCTTTTTTCAAAATTTTTAGTATCTACTTCATAGACATTTTATTCTCTCAATTTAAAGAATAAATGGAAATTCCTTGAGGGCAGGGACTGTGTTTCATTCTCTTAGTATCCCCTTCATCTAGCATAGTGGTTAGTATACTGTAGGTACTTAATAAATGTTGGCTGGAAAAATGCCCAGAAAAGGGAAAAAAAAATAAGACCATAGAAGGTTATTTTCTTGAGAAGATGATTCCGCCATTCCTCTCTGACGATGAAGAGATCTGCTTACCATCAGGTAAAGACATAGGAGTCAAAGCCTC
>CM053770.1:28891135-28995950 GCA_028658325.1 Potorous gilbertii | reverse complement strand
TATATATATATATATATATATATATATATGTATATGTATATGTATATGTATGTATGTATGTATGTATTCCCTTTAACGACCCTAATACTGAAAAAGGTCTCATGAGGTACAAATAACATTTTTCCATGTAGGAATGTAAACAGTTCAACTTTAATGAGTTCCTTAAGGCTTCTCTTTCCTGTTTACCTTTTCATGTTTCTTTTGATTCTTGTATTTGAAAGTCAAATTTTCTACTTAGCTCCGGTGTTTTCAATAAGAATGATTGGAAGTCTTCTATTTCACTGAAATTCCATTTTTTCCCCTTAAGTATTATACTCAGTTTTGCTGGGTAAGTGATTCTAGGTTTTAATCCTACCTCCTTTCGCCTCTGGAATTATCATATTCCAAACCCTTCGATCCCTTAGTGTAGAAGGTGCTAAATCCTGTGTTATCTTGATTGTATTTCCACAATACTTGAATTGTTTCTTTCTGGCTGTTTGTAATATGTTCTCCTTGACCTAGGAACTCTGGAATTTGGCTACAATATTCCTAGGAGTTTTTCTTTTGGGATCTCTTTCAGGAGATGGTCGGTGAATGCTTTGCATTTCTATTTTACTCTCTGGGTCTAGATTATCAGGGCAGTTTTTCTTGATAATTTCTTGGAAGATGATGTCTAGGCTCTTTTTTAGATTATGATTTTCAAGTAGACCAATAATTTTTGAATTATCTCTCCTGGATCTATTTTCCAGTGAGCTATTTCACACTGTCTTCTATTTTTTCACTCTTACGGTTTTATTTTATAATTTCTTGGTGTGTCATAAAGTCATTAGCTTTTATTTGCTCCATTTTAATTTTTAAAGAACTATTTTCCTCAGTGAGCTTTTGAACCTCCTTTTTCATTTGGCCCATTCTGCTTTTAAAAGCATTCTTCTCCTCATTGGCTTTTTAGACACTGGCTCTTTTGCCATTTGGGTTAGTCTATTTTTAAAGGTGTTATTTTCTTCAGCATTTTTATGGGTCTTCTTTAGCTAGCTTTTGATTCACTTTTCATGGTTTTCTTGCATTGCTTTCATTTCTCTTCCCAATTTTTCCTCTATCTCTCTTACTTGATTTTCAAAATCCTTTTTGAGTTCTTCCATGGTCTGAGACCACTGCATATATTTTATGGAGGTTTTGGATGCAGAAGCCTTAGCTTTGATGTCTTCCTCTGACGATATGCTTTGTTATTCCTCAGTCAGAAGGATGGAAGAAAATATCTTTTCACCAAGAAAGATGCTTTTATAGTCTTATTTCCATTCCCACTTCCCTTTTTTGAGCATTGTCCCAGCCAGTTACTTGATTTTGAGTTCTTTGTCAAGGGATAGTATGTTACCGTAGGCTTCAGAGGTTTTGTGCAGCTGTTCTCTGAGATATCTCTAGGGATTTGTAAGTTCTCAGTTCCCCCAAGGTGGCACAATCAAGGGAGAGGAATTTACTCCTCTCCTGGACTATGAGTAACCACAATTACTCTTTTTTGGCCTGGAACTGCAAATAGGATTCCCTCTCCACAGCCACCACCAGCTCTGCCAGGCCAGTGGTCTTTCTTACCCCAGGACCACTACTCAGGACTGAGACCCAGATCACTTGCTTTATTCCCCCACGGTCTTTAGGTCAAGGGCTCCAAACGTGGAAGCTGCTGTTGCCACAGTGGTGGCTGCACCATGGGGCTGGACTGGGGCCGAACTGTGCTCACGTGGAAGAGCTTTCTTTCTGACTTCAGCAAGCTTTGTTATTTGTAGGTCAAGAAATCTGGGAACCGCAGCTGCTACATGTGATTCTGCACCTGAAGCCTGCTGCATTTCTGTCTATGCCACCTGGCCCAGGCTGGGATGCACTCCACTCTGAACCCGGTGTGATAACCCTTTCCTGTCGGCCTTCCAGGCTGGAAATCTCTTTTACTCTGTCATTTTGTGGCTGTGGCTTCTGCTGCTCTATAATTTATTTAAAGTCACTTTTTACATGTATTTCACAGGATATGGGGGGAGAGCTAGAGCAGGTTCATCCTTCTACTCCACCCCCAGGAATTTCTTTTAGGGGGAAAATTTGAAAACATTTCTAAGGAATAGAAAACTACAGAATTAGATTCTTCACTTCTTTAACTGCTGCCTGAGGAGTCTGGGAAAGGTGGACACAATTAATAAAGTTCTGAGGTAAACTGAATAGTCACTAGAGGGATATGATTTAATTAAAAAAAGAAATTATTTTAGGGATATATTTTGTATCAGTAGGGAAAGTTATGTCTCATTATTTGTTTTGTGGAAGCAAGTGGGATCATTTCCTCGAATCTAAGTTCAGCTGCCTTTTAATGATGTTTTTGTTTATTCAACTGCACATATTATTTTCCTGACTTTGTTTCCCTTGTCTACCATGGCTTCCTCTGTTTCTTTGAATTCTGCATGTTAATTTCTCTTATATGGTCTCATCATGATAAACATTTACACAGTGCTTTAAGACTTGCAAAGTACCTTATAAATATTTTCTCATTTTATCCGCACAATAACCTTAGGTTTACAGATGAGAAAACTAAGGTAAGACAGAAATTAAATGACTTATTCAGAGTCACACAGTAAGTGCCTGACACTGTATTTGAACTTGGGTCTTCCAGATTCCAGGTCCAGCACTCTTTTACTTAAGTGCCCCTAAGCAGTAGGTATCATAGTTTCTTTAGCCATTCCCCAAAGTCACAGGTATCCACTTTGATTCCATTTGTTTTTTAAAATAGGTTTTATTGATGTATTTTTAAATATCCCATAGCTTTCTTTTCCCCTTCTTTCTAGCCATGTTTGCTCTTCATAATTTTGCAACATTCATTTCTTCTGTGTGGCTGTTCATTGACATTGCTGTAGTCACTGTGTACACTGTTTCTTGGCTGTACTCACTTCACTCTGCATCAGTTCATATAGATTTTTCCATGCTCCTCTGTATTTATCCTATCATTTTTTACAGCACAGTAATATTCCATTACATCCAGGTACCATATTTTTTTTCTCCAAGTCAATGAATATCTCTTATTTCTGATTCTCTGCTATCATGAAAAGTGTGAGTATAAATATTCTGATAACTATGGTAATTTTCTTCTCACTGATGGCTTCCCTGAGGTATAAAACTCCAAAAAATCTCTGGGTCAAAGTATGTGGATATTTTAGTCTCTTCATCTGCATAATTTCAAATTGCTTTCCAAAACAGCTGTACTAATTCACAGTTCCATCAACAAGTCACAAATGCAGCTCTCTTCCTACAACACTTCCAGTGTGGATGATTTCCATCTTTTGTTATCTCTGACAATTTGCAGGGTCTAAGATGAAAACTCACAGTTATTTTGATTAGGTTTTCTCTTAGTAGTAGTGATTTGGAGCATTCTTTCATGTGATTTTGAATACTTCTCATTTCTTCAACTGAGAAGCGTTTATTCGTATCCACTGGCCACTTATCCACTGGTGAATGAATTTTGGTCTTAGATATATCTGTTGTTTACACACTGGATACAAAACTCTTATCAGAGATTCCATTTATCTGATATTTATTAAAAAAAAAAGATTTCCATGATATTAGGGTTATATGTAGGATCTTATGTCTACATTTTTACCTCCTTATGCTCAGTAATGAGAGAGTTGTCTTAATACAACTGACACTTCTCTCATCTGCCTTGATTTTCATTAATTTCATTTCAACTTATTCTAGAAATTTTGGCACATCTTTGCCATTTTTATTTGCTGTCTTTCTAGTTTAACTTTTAAATGTTCTTATAGTGAGATGGCTTAGCTAGTTTGTTTTTATACATGGGTTCCAATAATTTCTTTTTTCATCCAACTGCCTATAACAGCTTTAAGAGGCTATATTACTCATAACTTTCCACTGTCATCATCTGAAAGATTTTATAAACAAATATATATTCTAAGCCTGTGTTGCCCTGGAATATAATTTCTCTCTGCTTGAAAAAGATGATAGTGACCTTTTATAGAGCACTTGTAAGGTACTTTATCTATGCCATTTCACTTGTTCCTAAGAACAACCTTGTAACAGAGGTGTTACTATTATTGCCATTTTACAGATGAGGAAACTGAGACTGGGAGTGACTTACTTAGGGTCACAAACAAGTAAATGGCTCAGGCAGGATTTGAATTCAGGTTGTCCTGATGCCAAGCCCAATGTTCAGTCCACTAGATCATCAAGCTGCCTAAAAAAAAGTCCATACACCAACCAAGTATATGCTTACTCTAGTGGTTTATAGGACCTTTATGTGATTGTATAAGAAGAAGAGATAGACAAGATGTGAGAGTGATGAAGGCAACGTGTAATGCAGAGTGCTGGACTGATCACAGACTTATCCTTTCCAAGCTAAATATTTGCATTCATCAAAAGTTCCACCCCCATGGCAAAACTGCGACCAGAAGAATTAATGTCAACAAATTAGAGCTCTTCTCTGAGCATGAACAGCTTGTTGCTAACTTGGAGGGAAAGTTGAACCAACACACAGTTGGCAAGAGTGATGCAGAAAAGGAGTGGAAAGCTTTCAGAGATTTTGTGTACAGCACTGCACTTGCTAATCTGGGTCAGAACACTTGCAAAAACACCAAAACTGGCTTGATGAAAATGATGGGGAAATCCAGAAGCTGCTAAACGAAAAAGGAGAACTCCACAGATTTACCAGCAGGATAATTCATCCATCTCTAAGGAGGCAGCATTTAATTCCATCAAAAGTAAAGTACAAGAAAAGGTTAGAGAGATGCAGGATTCCTGGCTCAGTAAGAAGGCAGATGAAATTCAGTTTTATGCTGACGGTAACAATCCAAAGCACTTTCATGATTCCCTGAAAGCTATTTACAGACCAAAAATCTATGGTTCATCACAACTACTCAGTGCTGATGGAGCTACATTGATTAATGATAAGGACATGATCCTAGAGAGATGGGCTCTCAACATGGTGTTCTCAACAGACCATTGTCAATCAATGCTGAGGCCACTGACCATTTACCTCAGGTTGAAGTCAATCCCTCCTTAGCTCAGCTTCCAATCTGAAGAGGCTTTGAGGGCCATTAGGCTCTTTTCACGTGGCAAAGCACCTGATGCTGATTCTATTCCAGCTGAGATTTACAAGGTAGGGGGACCATTAATCATACAAAAGCTGACTGAAATTTTCTAGGTTATAGGGTAAGAGGAGGTTATCCCCCAGGAGTTCAAGGATGTCTCCACTGTCTATCTCTATAAGGGTAATGGAAATAGATTGTCCTGTGACAATCACAGGAGGATGTCTCTTTTGGTCGCTACTGGCAAAGTTCTTGCTAGAGTTCTCCTTAACAGGCTGATCCTTCACCTGGAAGATGGTCATATAACTGAGAGCCAGTATGGCTTCAGACTGGGCAAAGGAACAGTCAACATACTGTCTGCTGCTCAACAACTCCAGGAGAAGTGCCAGGAGCAAAACAGAGGTCTGTACACAATGTCTGTATGTTTGATCAAGACCTTTGACACTATTAGTCATGAGGGCTTATGGAAAATTATGTCAAGATCCGGTTGCCCAGAGAAGTTCATCAGTATTATATGTCAATTTCATGATGGCATGTTTGCCTGGGTTCTAGATAGTGGACAATGCTTTCATGCCTTCTGAGTCACCACTGGAGTGAAACAGGGTTGTGTGCTTGCTTCTATGATTTTTAGCATGAAGTTTTCATCAACGTTGTCAAATGCCTTCAAAGAAGATGAACATGGCATCAAGGTCAACTACTGTACTGATGGTAAGGTCTTCAATTTGAAAATGTTACAAGCCAAGACCAAAGTGGAGGGAGTGTCTGTTTGCAGATGATTATGCACTCAACACAGCCTCTGAAGCTGAGATGCAACAAAGTATGGATCAATTCTCCTCTGCTGCCTGTGCTAATTTTGGCTGCATAATTAATACCAAGAAAACACAGATGCTTCATCAACCACCACCACACCATCCACACATGGAACTATCGGTTACAACAAATGGAAAACTTTTGAATGCTGTGGATAAGTTCATTTACCTGGGTAGTGTATTTTCCCTGAGATGTATACTTTGACAATGAGGTTGATGCATGCATTGCCAGAGGTAGGTCAGTGTTTGGGAGGCACCAAAGAAAGAGGGAAGAGGTATTAGACTGACTACCAAACTGAAGGTCTTACAGAGCCGTTTTGCTGACTTCATTGCTGTAAGCCTGTGAAACATGGATAGTCTACCAGCACCATGCCAAAACTGAAACACTTCCATTTGAATTGTCAACTGTCGTAGGAAGATTCTGAAGATCACCTAGCAGGATAAGGTACAAGACACTGAGATCCTTGCTTGAACTAAACTGTCAAGCATTCAAACTATGCTTTAGAGAGTGCAACTCTGATGGGCTGGCCACGTTGTTTGAATGCAAAATGTATGCTGGCCAAAAAGACTATTTTATGGAAAACTCGCATGGGGCAGGAGATCACATGGTGGCCAGAAGTGATACAAGGACACTCTCAAGGTCTCTCTCAAGGACATGGGAATTGATTATGCCATGGGAGACATTGGCACAGGACTGCTCAGCATAGTGTGCCCCCATCAGAAAAGGTGCTGTGCTGCTATGAGCAAAGTAGAATTGAGACAGCACAAAGTAAACGTAGGATACACACATTTGGAGTAACCACCCCAAATATTCACACCGACTATCTGTGCCCAATCTGTGGTAGAGCATTCTGAGCTCATGTTGGTCTGATCAGCCACAGTCAGACACACTGAAACTGCACTTTATCATGGTGATGTCATGTTGATCCTCTTTGAGAACGAAGGACAATAACCAACCAACCAGGTAGCAAATGGTGTGTGTCTGTGTTCATGTCTTCTCTTTTGTCCATTTCCATTTTTTGAGGGGTAGATGGTTCAAGGGGTGTTAACAGGCAAATATTATGTGATGGATCTTTGATTCTGTGACCATAGAGAACTCCCTTCAACATCACAGATCATACTAGGATTAAGTAGACTCCAAGTACCTTCTTTAGGCATGTGAAGTTAAATGATTTCCCTGGAACACAATGCTAATGTTAGAAGGAAAATTTAAACCAAGATCATCTGGACTTCAAGCCCAGGACACCATTCCTTAGGCCACACTGTCTCCTATAAAGTGAACAACTTGCTGAAATGTCTTCTCAACTAGATGTTATGTTTTCCTTCCATTTTAATTGTTTCTCACTAGTTAGTAATAATTTAAACCTTTGCTCTAAAAACTTTTAGATACATATATCTGATGTGGAAATGGTTCCTACATTGATAATCTTTTTTTTTTTTTTGCCTAAGAATACAGTCAACTTCATCTTCTGTAATGTTATTTAGTACTTGCCACATCCAGCAGTGTCTAATTCTGATCTTGAAGAAAGTATTCCTTATAGGTCGTCAAGGTGGTTTCCCTATGATACACAAGTCTATTTCACTTTTTACTTGTGACCCACACTTTCCAAAAAATTTTTCATCACCTCTACCCACCTTTACATTGAAGTCATTGAGTATTTAAGTATATGTTGATTTAATTTGGAGTATCATAAAATTCTTCCTAGAATTTTTCTACATCCTCATGTTCTGCACCAGATGTTGGCACATAAGTTTCAATTATCTTCATGGTTGTCTCTTTGCAAATCATGAACACTACACTGAAAAAAAAAAACGCCAAAGTGTCCTACAAAATGCTATTTCTTGTTGCCATTGGACATATGAAAATACCAACTCCAAGTCCTTTATTTGCCTCTGGAGGGATATCCTACATGCCATTCTTTCATTTTGTTACAACTTCCTTTTCTGGCTTTTAAGAAAGTCAATAATGGTATGATTTAGTGCTATATTCTCTTACTGGTCAACAGAGGAGGATCTTACAACAGCTACAAATTAAGAAAATGTTTACAAATGGTCTAAAAGCTATGATTCTTAGTAGCTTTCTTTTTTTTTTTTCCATTGCCACTATGGAAGGGGAAGGAGGCTTCATTCAATTGAACTAAATTTATTTATTTATCTGTTTACTTTTTGCTTGGTGGTTTGTGGTATCAGTTGATAAACATTCCTTAAGTGCCTGGGATATAGCAGACACTATGTCCCAGGCCTGGAATACAGAAGACACACACACACAAAAAGAAGGGGCTCACAATCTAATGGGAACACAACAAGCTATATGCAGCATAAATAGGAAGGAATTAAGAGCATGAAGGCCCTAGAACTAAGAACTATTGCAGAAGGCTTCCGAACATAAAAGGGGACTTTAGGGATAGCGAGGTGGCACAGTGAACACGCGCCCTCTGGGTGTAGTACGCATAAAGTTTTTATTGTAATCATCATGAGGACCGACACAGTGCTTTACACCTACCAGGTGCTTAACAACCCTGAGTGCAAGGCCTGCTGTTACCAACACCTTTTGGATTACCTCAAACTGGATGAGGCCCTACAAAGCCCAATAAACTCATTATGCCCCCAAAACTTCCCATGTACCTCTAAGGTAACCAGCATCCTTCTAATCATTCATCCTTGTATCACTATCATCCTTGACTCTTCACCAGCATTCACCCCACAAATCCAATATAGAGCCAAGTCGTCTTATGCCTGTTGTCATATTTCTCATCTAAATCCCCCTACTTTCCATTCATTCTGGCACCACTCTAGTTCAGTCCCTCATGACCTGTCACTTGGGACCTCTAGAGTAGCCTTTTCACTGATCTTTCTGCCTCAGATCTCCTCACATCAACTTATTCTCCATTTAGTTGCCAAAGTTATTTTCCTAAAATGTTGGTCATTTCATGGCCCATACTTTTAGGATTAAATATAAAGTCTTCTTTTTTAGTATTTTGTATTTAGTATTTGTATTTGTATTTGTATTTAGTATTTGAAGCACTTCACAACCTGCACAACTTTCTCCCTTTCTATCTGGTTACACTGTATTTTGTCTTCCCTGTCCTTCACATCCTCTAATTGCTAACTGGCCTGCTTGCCATTCCTTCCACGTGACACTCCATCTCCCATCTCTATGCCTGTGCACAGGCTGTCCCCCACTCCTAGAATATTCTACGCCCTCATTCTGCCTGGACTTCCTTTAAGTCTCGACTAAAATGCGGCCTTCTTCAGGAGCCTTTTCCTGGTCCTGCCAGCTTTTAGTGTCTTCTGTCTGCAATCACCTCCCATTAGACCATACATTTCTTGTAGGTACCTATCATTTACATATTGTTTTCCTTTTACTTCCTTTGTATCCCACTTAGTACAATGCCTGGCACATGATTAATACTTTATTTACTGACTGACTGACAAGAGTCTTAGTCACCAGTTAAAGAAATAAAGAGAAACTTGAGCTAACTGAGGAAACCTCATTTGGCATCTACTTAGCAAGCACAGCAAAATAAAGGTATCTCCCTGCCCGTACCAGGATTTCATTCTATATATTGACTTTAATTAAAGGACAATTTAAAAAAAAAATCTCTTTAGGCCAAGATTTAAACAATTTATCTAAGACAAAATTTAAATGCCTCTGTGTGGTGTAATGTGCTTCACAATCTGGTCTTAGCCTCTCTCTTCCAAGTTCCATCACCTTCCTCATCTTCATATACTCTGGCATCCAGCCAAATACTACATACTTGCCCACGCTCAGCACTCCATCCAATGACTAGCGCTTGGAATCCCTGGAGGTTTTCAAGGAAAGGCTGGATGAACACTGGTCAGGCGTGTTCTAGGGGCAATTTCTTTGGTAGGTGGTTTGGAAGGGATAGTTGATAAGGTTCCTCCTAACTCCTAAATTTTGTGATGCACACTGTTCACTACTGTTTAGAAAGCCTTCCTTCAAGGCTCAGCTCTATCAGTTTTTTTCCTAATTTCTCCCCTTCCCTTCCACCACCCCAGATGTCATTGCTCTCTCCCTCGTTCAACTATATTTTATTTACTTATCTTTGTAAATTTGAAGGTTCTTTTTCTTTTTTAAAAAAATAAGCCATAAGATTACTATTGAATACATTGTTTAAACTTTGAAATTAAGAAATTTAATAGTCAATAACTACCTTACGTTACATATTCCTAATTCATATAATGTAATTTCAAATATGATGTCACATTCATTTTTAGGATGGTTAAAGCTTAATAATTTAATGATTTGCCCAATTTTAATTTATATTTTCCAAACACTTTGAGCAATCTAAGGTGCCACAGGAGATCATAACAGTGGCCATGGTTAAGTCAAATAATAATTATAGAGCTTTCACTTTAAAGATGAGATTATTTTTAATTATTGAGTATAGTACTTGAGGTACCATACTTATATAATTATGCTACTCATTAAATGGTTATTGAAAGCTGAAATGTAATTTTAATGACAGCTACCTATGTTTCCTCACACTCTTTGGAGTTGACAGATCAGACCAGATACTGTTACACTAAAAAAATATTTGTAGCTAGACTAAGTTTTCACATGGTTAACAATGAAATTTAGTTTCCTTGAGAAACTTTCAGGTTACTACTTTTTTTTTTAATGATTTTATAGTAAGAGTGACTTACAAATAATGGAACTAAAACTAAAAGAAATGGTGATGGATTTTTCAAGACCAGAGAAACCCATAATTAATACTCAGTTTCTAATTGGTCTGCAAGAATACCCATCACATCTAGGAAACATCTGTGGGATAAGATAAGTAACCTAGGTAAAGAAGACATTCTCTTTGGAAAAAAATGAAAAACCATCAATGAAAGGGTTTAAAAGTTGTTTTTTTAGTCTATACATGCGTTATAAATTAGAAAAAAAGCACTTATCTCTTAGAACTGTAAGGGAAATCAAATAGCTGAGACCATTGTATTTAAATCTCTCTATTTTGGTCTTATCAGATGTTACTAAAGGTTTATCTTTATTTAACACTTACATTTCTTTTATATATGGTAACAATAAATATATCCTTTTATGATACAAAGGGTGGCACAGAAGAAAAAATATGAGTTTCTCAAAAACAAACTAAATGGGGGCTATATTTGTTTCACTAAAAATGTTAAAACAAAGATTTCAGAGTTTGCCATACAGGGAAAAGGCAACAAAGTTTTGAAGAGGGAAAAACTGCTTTGTTCCTTCAATCCCCTAGTTGAAATTAATTATAGCAAATGTTTATGAAAACATCTGTTCCACACTGTTATAAATTCTTCATTTTAGCCTGGGTGACTCCAGGCTCTCCTGTCATCAGGGGAAAAAAACTCAAGCTGAACCACTGAGAAGTTCACAAAAGAGCAGGAAGGAGCCCCACTTCTGCTCAAAGCCCCATAGCCCACAAACATGGGATCACTACTTGCTGTGATTTTTCCTGGGGGGGGGGGGAGAGGGGGAGGAGGAAGGTTCCAAACTGGCGGCAGGGAAAGCTCATCTTGGACTGGAGAATCAGGTTGTAAAATGTGACTTAGCCTGGTTCTTTTAGTACTTCCATTTTGGGGTCCAGGACTGTGGTTTCAGTCTTGTGAGTGTTCAGGATGGGGAAACTTCCTTTACTAATAATGTCATGGCTGGCAAATGTCATGAAAAGTATTCATCTTACCAGGATGGCCTGAGGGGAACAAGAGATTGGGAGACTTGCTCAGGGTGACATATGCAGGAGGGAGGTCTAAGAGGCAGGATGACTCAATATAAATTATTGATAAGAATAATTATCTAAACATTAGGTTTCTTGGATACTTCAAGAGATTGAAAGTCAATACAGGAGTGGGAACATATGTGTAGTACTACTGAAAAATTACAACAGAGGGTGCAAGAGAGTTTAATATGAGATTTTTGCAACTGCTACAATGATAAAGCTAAAAGATGTCATCTACCTGCTCTTTATACTTAGAAAAAAGTCTGGTAACTAAGCTATTAAAACAATTTTACACAGATATTTGTTGATTAAATGGTACAAAATCTTGAAGCAATGAAAAATATGCTTGCTATTAGGTGGAAAAATTAAGTCCCCTTCCCTTCTGCTCTTTATAAAATAAGTATTAAGCTTTAAGTAATACTTTTTTCTGGAGAAGTAGATCATCTAAAAATACAGCAACAAAGATGCAGTTCTTTATGGGCTCATTAAAACATTTTTCATATTGTGAAAAGAAATGGAGTTTCACTGACATCCTTGATTTTTAATATAACCAAAGGGTAGGTTAAAATGTTTGAGAGTTAATACAGTCAATAAAAAAAAATAACCCGATGTGTTCAAGTGAGCAGAATTAAGGATATTTAATATTTATATTTATATTCTTGTTGATATAGAAAGTTAATCAGCTGTATAATCATCACTGGTCTGACATGCACAGAAGAAAGCGAATTGTCTTTTGTTGGAAACAACATAAAGTAAATTTTCAACATTCAGACTTCTTCTGAATTACATGATTCAAAAACCAAAAAAATTACATTCTACTAGTCACATTTTATGGCTTGACGATACCAACATCCCTTTGTTTCTAATTAATACTCCCGTCTTTTTTCGTGCATAACTGATTAGACCAGAAATCAACTGGTGATGCTTATACATGAACTAATAAGCAAAAAGTCTTCTGGCATCACTATTCCCTGGACCAAGGTTCTGCTTAACTCTGGGTGTGTCCCATCAGAAAAGTCCAAGGCCACTACCAAGACCAAAACAGGCTTCCCAGTAAGGCCTGGGGGTAGGGCTATCAATGCACAAACATCTGTTTTATAATATGCTTTATAGATGGAAGACTGGTGAGTTTTAAACTGGTTTAACTTAAAAGCAGCAGAGATAACACTCTAAGTAAGATCACCTAGCTATACAAATGGGCTTTTATTTTAGATCTAAACACACTTACTCTTCTGAGTCCCTTGTAAGGCTCCACATCGATTTGTAGATATAATATATAATAAATAAAATACTGTACCTTGGAATAATTTTTTAAAATCTCACAATGCATATGTGTAATGAATATTTAACAGTAAAAAAAAACAGACATGTTCAAAATAAGTTGCACAGAACACTACGGGGAACCATATGCTTTTATGTAGAAAAGCATGTTAAGCTTTAGGATTTTTCACTAAATGCTACCATAAAGATTTAAAAGCTTTGTGTTCTATAATTGTTGTGTTAAATTTAATAAACAGTTCAAAAGATCTATAAATTGTATTCATTTGTCTGAGTACAATAAAGACAGGACAAAATGATTCAACATCCCCCTGAGACAGGCCTGGCCACAGACCTGCCTAACTTAAGACATGAATCAGGATAAAACGTCCTTCTCTGGAGGCTTGTTACACACATCATTTACACTCAAGCATAGCACCCCCTTCTTATGTTTAAGTGCCCATACTCCAGCAAATATGAGCAATTAATGTATTTAATGATTTTCAGTTGTCTTCACTCTTCATTTTAAATTTATCTATTATGTGGTGGTATTTTAACAATTATGCTTGGTTTCCAAATAATATATTTAACAGTTAAACATTTTAAATAAGAGAATTCAGCTATAAAATGGAAATAAAGGAAAACTCATAAGAAAAAAAGCATACAATTTCAGGAAGATAATTTGGAATCAGAAAGTAATGTGTTTTCTTAAATCTTTTTTCTTATCCTTATTAAACATGCATTAGAAAATTTAAGGAATTAAAAAAAATTTAAACTGCAAAAAGTTCTGTCCGGTTGATGGCTGTAATTTTATGTTCTATAAAACATATTAAGATAATGTGTTTATAGAATTAAAATTAAATTTTTTAAATAAAATAAAAAATAAAATAAAGCACTTAAGGTATATTTTGAATTCTTTGATCCAAGAGCACCAAATGAATCTAAGTTTTGTTATAATTGCCAATTTATGGTTAAATTTTTGAATATTGAGAAGAAAATTTGTATTCAAAAACTTAAATTAGGGTTAGAGAAAATGGTTTAACTAAATTCAGTGGAATAGTCATGAAATAAATGTACCTAACATTATGGTCAAAGTTGTTATGAATCTTAAATTTGAGTAAGAGGTGACAGCCATCACTTCAGTATTATCATGTGTATTCTGACTTAATTAAAAAATAAGATACAGTTAACTTGTGTCATATAACTGATTCTATAAAGATGAAATTTAAAATAAAATCTGGCTTGTACTTAAAACAGCAAAATTATCACTCTCCCCCTATTAATTCAATTTAATTTAACCAACATTTGAGTGCTTATGATATGCAACATGTCACCATTGGGAGGATAAAAAGATGTAAAATAATGCATTTTTTCTTTCTGTTCAAAAAGCTTCAGATCTACTAGGAAAGGAAGGTGATGCATGTGATATAATTGATCAAAATGAACTGGTCTGAAACAGATTATGAATATTATGAGGGTAGGTATGATAAGGCAGCTAGATTACACGGCAGACAGAGTGCCAGGTCAGATATGGAGACACGAAGGTCTGAGTTCAAATTCAGATTCAAACTCCTGATAACTTTGTGATCCTAGGCCTGACTCAACCTCCTCATCTATAAAATGGAAATAATGACAATAGTACTTATCTCCCAGGGTTGTCATGAGGATAAAATGGGAGAGTATTTATAAAGTGCTCTGCAAACCTTGAAGCATGCTATCAATGTTAATTTATATTACTATTTCTATTGTTATTTAAAATGAGGTGAGAGTTTTTTAAAACAATGATGAAGTAAAATTAGATCTTCAAATGCCAGTTTCTAAAGAATAATCATACTGTACAACAAACATGATCTAGAGAGGCTATGATGGTTAAAGAAGGAAAAATGTTCACTATCAATGAAAACTATAATTAGGCTACAACAGTCAACACTATATAGCATTAAAATGTCAATATATCCAATTTATGATTTCAATATATTAAAATACATCTTTAGATAAAATTCATATAGCTACAAGAAAGCTATCCGTTCCTTGCTCAAAAATAAGCAAGATCTAGATGGTTTTTCTATAAAATATATATCAGTCTAATAAAAATTCAAACAAGCTACAAAAAGTAGCACCCCACCTATGATTAGGTAGAAACAAAGCAACACATATATACATACAATTCCAGACTAACTCTAAGAATAAGCATATGTGACTACAAAACCAGAGATGTGACCTATAACATGTTATATATACATGTACACATAAGCATTTACACACACACATAAACATACCTATTTATCCTGTTATAAATGTGAGGAAAGCTAGGTGTTGCAGCAGATAGAGTGCCTAGCCTGTAGTCAGGAGGACTCATCCTCTGAGTTTAAATCTTACCTCTGACTCATACTGGCTGTGTGATCCTGGGCAAGTCACTTAACCCTATTTGCCTCATTTTCCTCATCTGTAAAATGAGCTGGAGAAGGAAAAGGCAAACCACTCCAGTATTTTTACCAAGAAGACCTCAAATGGAGTCATGAAGAGATGAACATGATTGAACAGCCACAACAAATGCCAAGAGGCTGCCACACATGGCTCTGTCTGCTGAGCTCAGGACTCAGATGTGCATTAGTGAATGCAGTTTCTTTGTATGAGCTATCCTGCTTTCTCTTGGCTCGCTACAACATTCAACTTAGATTTACATGTTGCTGCTACCATTATGACATGGGGGTGACCATGGACATGCTGATTCACCTTACCTTCAGTTTCCTCATCTGTGAAATGGGGATAACCATAACATCTATCTCATAGGGTTGTTAGGAGAATCAAATAAGATAACATAGATAAAGAGCTTTGTCCACTTTAAAGTGCAGCATGAATGTTGGCTACTGTCATTACTGTCAATACATGCTTTCTGACAGTCACATTGGAAAGGCTAATTTCTGCTTAGACAAGCAGCGACGAAGATGCGGTATAAATTTATATGCCATTTCTGTAGTTGATAAAAATATCCGTGTCAATACCTATGTTAGAAGTATTGTAAAAGACTGTTAAAGGGTCCCTGGAACTTGTCTTTTTGAGTTGGTATATTTTCCTGACCATGACAAAGGTCCAAAATGTGTCAAGGGTGAAGCCCCCTTCCCCCACAGGTGACATAATTTGTTGTTTGCAACCCAAGGATGATTCTCTGTGTGTTCTTGGGAGTCAAGACAGGTGCCAGTCAATCTGTGCCAGGCTGGAAAACTGGCTTGTGCAGCTGCAGCCCTGTAGATATGCAGACCATCCTATTCTCATAGTCTAGCAGTTCCTAAGAGAAAAGAATGTACTTTCCCTTCCCATGCCACACCCCTTCCTGGTATCTCCTTCTTTCTTTTTCACATTGTCATAAATATGCAAACTTCTTCATAAATTGTGAACTTTGGGTTTCCATATGCATGTTCATTTCTTTATAATAAACCTCATTTTCATATAAGTTTTGTGATGTTGTGATTGCTAGGAGTCATGGTTTTGAAAGCATTTTGGTAGGCTTGAATGCATCCAAGAGGCCACTGAGATGGTGAGGAGACTCAAAATATGCCATATAAGGATCAGTTGTAAGAACTGAGGACATTTAGTCTACAAAACATTTGAGGGAACAAGGCAGTTATTTACAATTATTTAAATTTCTATCATGTGAAAGATGGAATAAACTGGTTTTACTTCTCCCAAGAGCCATGGGGGTAAGATACTGAGATACAGATTTCATCTTAACAGAACAACTGGAGCTGTCTACCAGAAGGAAAGGCAGTGCTGGGTATTATAAAGAGTAGCAAGCTTGAGAGTCAAGGACACTGAGTTCCAAACCCCTTAGAGACTCAGAGGCTAGAGGGCCAGGGACAAGTCATTTCCCCTTTCTGGATCTCACTTTCAGGCTCGCATGATTAAAGCACTATGTGGATGTCTAAAAATCAGTTCTACAAGCATCAGGTCCTAGAAAGCCCTTGGTCATGATATTAGAGAAAAGACTAATATTCATGTATCATTCACTGAATCCTTACAACAACCCTGGGAGGTAAATGTCATTATCACCCTCATTTTACAGATAAGGAAACAGAGGCTAACAGAGAATAAGTAACTTTCCCAGGGTCACATAGCTATTAAATGTCTGAGGTAGGATCTGAACTCAGGTCTTCCTGACTCAAGGCCTGGCATTCTACCCACTGTACCTTTAGTTGCCTAGAGACAGGCTGACTAGGGGGCTTCTGAGGTTTTTCCAATAGAGAATTAATGATACTATGGAAAAGAAGTTTAAGTGAGAATAAAGAGGATGGGACAGAAACACGACATATACTGCAGGCCAAGTGAACCAACAGAACACAATACCATCTTCTCAAGTAAAATCTAGTTTCCCTATATTTTTAATGACAGGATGAATAAGTTCAACACAGTAAATTCAACAAAGAAAAATTAAATTGGCTCAACATAGAACTTTTCATATAAAATACTGCTAGATGTCTTGTTTCTTTCCAGAAATGTCACTAAAATTTACCTATAAAAATGTTTACATTTATCAAAATAGCCTTATAAGCTATTTTTGAAAGAAACATTAAGAAAAAAAAGCTGGGTTCCCTCAGGCATTTTTTCATTCTGAATGTTAATTTCAATCAGTGATGAAGTTCCCTTAAGCTTATTTTAATATCTACTGGACGTGACCTCATAAAATTTAATGCCCTTCATTAACCCCAAGTACTTAACTTTAGACAGTAATGCTAGGCATCTGACTTTTCGATTCATGAGAAATTCAAGTGGGAACTATTAGCAAGATATAAATTTCAAATGATTTGAGGAGCACATAATCGAGCAACAAGCAATATTGATAAGAGTGAATCATGACTGGTTTACAAATATGAGTGTTTTTCTCTTTAATATGGGAATTTTTAAGATAAAAGTCAAGATTTCAAATTAGGCCCTTTCAGGATATATCTTAAGCATTTTACACACTGAAATTTTGTAGCATGTATACAATAGAAGTATAATACAATGATCCTCTAATATGATGCATATTAGAAATGCATTTAGATGTATCTAAACCCTAAGATTGCCTTAAAAATTAAGATATTAATTAAATCTTCTAAAATTATTTAACTTATCTGCCTGAGTAGAAAATAAACTTTATTTTATGACTCTCCATGCTAAAATACTAAAAGAAAATCACCACAAAGATTGAGCAGAGGCTAATATCCACAGAAAGGATTTAAAAAACCCCAACTTATCAAAATCTTGATTTAGAGTTCTGTTTATAGGTTGATTGTGAAATATAACTCTAATAGAATTTCAGGTCTTTTATTGGAGTTAATGTGAAAATACTAATTTCTTTGATCCTACCATGATATAAATATATAGAATTTTTAAAAAATACTAAAATTATCAGTCACTGACAGCCAGTACTAACACCCTGTGAATCACAAGAAGAACAAGAAAAACAGTGTGGCATTAGGGACATATAGACAATTTGCCTCTGCTTGAGAAACAGTGGGTCCAAATCCCACCCTTCTACCAGATGTGTAACCCTAGGCAACTGCCTTCATTTCTCAGTGCCCCAAGAGTTTCTATACATCAGTAAATTGCAGAACTTGCCAGGCAGAAGTAGTTTCCTCGTAGGGCAGCTCTTCAGTCCAATGAAATCACAAACCAAGAGCAAAAACAGAAGCTCCCATATGGTTATCATACAATCTTCTGGTTTGGTTTAGTGTAAAGGACTTGATTCGAGTCAGAAGTCACCTCTTAAAACTGACTCAGTTTGGGAGACAAGTCAGCTAATATCACTAAGTTTCAATTTCTAAAATGAGGAAAACATTGATACTTAATAATATGATAAGAAAGTATCATTTAAATCTTAATCAAATTAGGAGTTCTTAAAATTATTGTTGTGGTCATTTTTCTCTAACAACCCAACTGACGTTCAGGAGGGTTTTGTTAGAATTTAAAAAAAAAAAAAGGATTAGTCAATCAATATAAAGTAGAATTAGGCACCAGTTCATGAATTTATGGACTCAGAGAATCCCAAATTAAATTAATGTCTATTTCAGAGGTAAGGAAACTGAGACTAACAGGTGATGGGCCTTACCAACAACTCAACAAGTTACTGATGAAGTCAGAACTAGAAACATAATGGGCTTCTGATAAAGCCAAAAAACTAACTAAAGCATTGAACTCCAGAGTTAGAAGAGACCCCCGAGGTCATCTGATCCAATCTCAACTTGAACAGAAATGCTCTTGCTAATATTTCCAATAAACAGTCATCTTCTACTGTATGCTACATCTCTCGATCCTCAAGAGAACACTCAAGATGCTTGGTGACAGGGAAATAACTACTTACTTAGGAAGCCTATGTGACTTCTAGAAAGCTCTAACTGATGGGAAATTCAAGTCAAAATGAATGACACACTGTCCCACAAAATATTCAAAGGAAATAATATTTCAGTGGACTTGAAGGGAAACAAGGACAAATATATGTCCTTTACCTAATCTTTCTTGCCTGTTTGAAGGGTTGAATTTATTTCATTTGATGTTCTTCTGTACTGCTACAAATTAGATTCCTCCAGATCTTAGTAGACTGCTGTACCTGGTGTTCAATTCTCAAATGAAGAACTTCTCTGAACTTAGCTAGGCTAGTCCTTCTATGACCGACACATAGCAGTAAATCATTAAGATTTTTCATCCTGATAAGACTGGTTTATGTTACACTGGAAGTGGTAAGCATTTGGCACATAGCAAATATGTAACAAATGCTTGGTGACTGATTTCCTTGGAGAATCCAGAGTCACCTCCATGCTAAGATGAGTCTAAGTTCCTACATTTACTAGGTGTTTGACTTGGTTTTGCAGTGCCTCATTTTCTCATATGTATTCTATTGATTTCAATTCAACAAATAATGCCAATTATATACTATGGCAGTGGGTTAGGCACTGATCTACTTACATCTTACGTTTGTGGGAAGGAAAGGAATGAAAAACTGCAAAGTACAATTAAAGATCATCACTGGACAACAAATTTAGAGCAGGAAGATACCTTAGGAGCCATCCAGCACAGCCCTTTATTGTTCAGATGAGAAAACTGAGGACCAAGGAGATTAGTGATTTGTCAGGATCACCCAGACAGCAAGCAGCAGAGGCAGAAGTCAACCCTAATCCCTCTGACTCCAACTCCAGAACGGTTTCCACAAAACCACTTAGTTAATTCTGCTTTTTAAGGCATTCTTCTCTTCAGTGGATTTTTGTGTCACTTTTACCATTTGGCTTATATTGTTTTTTAAGGAGTTATTCTCTTCAGGTGTGTGTGTGTGTGTGTGTGCGCGTGTGTGTGTGTGTGCGCGCGCGCTTCTGTTACCAAGATCTCGACTTTTTTCAAGATTTTTTTGCATCACTCTCTTCTTTTCCCAATTTTTTCTCTACCTCTCTCATTTGATTTTTTATAATCCTTTTGGAGTATTTCCAAGGATTCTTTTGGGTCCTAAAACCAATCCACATTTTTCCTTGAGGACTTAGATGTAATAGTTCTGACTCTGTTGTCTTCTTCTGAGTTTGTGTTTTGATCTTCCCTGTCACCACAGTAACCTTCTATGGTCATGTTCTTTTTTATTGTTTGCTCATTTTCCAGCCAATTTCTTGACTTTTAACTCTATGTTAAAGTTGACTTTGCTCCTGGGTTGTGGGGAACACTGTCCCAAGTATCAGGCATTTTTTTTCCCAGCTGTTTTCAGAGCTAGTTTGGGGGTCTGCAAGTTTTCAGTTCTTCCAGGGTGGTATGATCTAAGGAGAGATGTCCTCTCCTGCCCTGGAATCTGGTCTGTAAGTGTGTACTTGAAAGTGTGACCAGGGACCCCTTTTCCCTGTAGCCACAAGCTCTAGTGTGCTAATGCTCCTTTTCTCCTTAGAACTGTGACTCAGATCCATGTATGAGCAATAAACAGAGTCCTGAACTCAATGCCAGTGAAAGGACCCCTATAATCACCTCCTGACAGATTTTCCTAACACCCTTACCATCTGCGGGCTAAGGTTCCCAGAAGCCACAGCTGCCAATGCTGATTCTATTGCCTCCAAGGCTTGCTGCTGTTTCACTGAGGCGAAGCCTGTGTTGGTGCAGCCTGCACTAGACTTACCTCTGTGCAACAGAATTGTTTCACTCCATCCTTTTGTGAGTTTTGCCACTCTAGAATTCATTTTGAGGCATTTTTCGAGTTGTTTGGGGGGGGGAATTTAGGAGCGCTCCAGTGAGTCCTTGACTTTTGTCGGTCATCTTGACTCAGCTCCTCCTAAATTTTAATTTTAAAAGTGAGTGAAACATTTTATATTTCTCTCTTTTAGAAAGGATCACTCTAAGAAGATTTGTTTGTTTAATTGTGTCTAACACTCACATTATTGTTTCCTTGGTTTAGTGGTTTCAAAAACAACAAAAACTGTTTTTCTATCTAAAAGTAGAGATATGTTTTTATAGATTTGTAGGAGATGAATCCTTTATTTGTAAAAAGTAGGGAAAATCAAATTAGGAAATAAAGAAAAAATTTAAATGGCACAAGCAAATCTAATGAAAGCAGTCTTCCTAATGAAAACTTTTAAATATACTGTTAAAAAGAGGAATTTTTAAAATATTAGATTCAAATTTCTCTGTTGAGACCTCCTGATCTTCTTTGATTTGGCTACAGTCTATTTTTTCCAGTAGTATCTCCCACTATTTCCATTCATATTTCTGCTCTCCTTGATACTACTCCTGAACTTGCCCTGCATTTCCCCATCCTTATCCCTTTTTGTGATGCCCTAGTTCTAATTTCTACCCACCCTTCAAGGCCAGGATGTCTTCTATAATTCATTCAGTCAGAACAGTCAGTAAAGATCACTTATTAAGGGCTTTCTATTCTCTACTAACACACTACTTTGGTGCACCCCAGTGATATAGAGGTAGCCAGGGCTTACACAAAGGGTATGCCAGTAGAGTAACAGGAAAAGGGCTTGACTTGAGTTCAGTATAGTTGTTATCCAAGAACTAGGACTTGAAATCAATCCTTGAAACTATCATGATGAACAAGTATGGAACTGCATGCAAATGCAACTTTCTTAAATGTTAAAAAGCATCACATAGAGTAATAGATAAATCTAAGGAATGCTATGTAATAAAGAAGTCTTCAGCAATTAACTGAGGACAAGGCTGAAAATGGGATCTGAAGGGCAGACAGAATGGCAATACTGCCTATGACACAGGGAAAATGGACAGTAGAAAAGAATAAGAGTGGAAAGAAAGGTTATCATACTAGAGACCATGTATTCAATTTGTACCCTGGAATCTATCAATTTGTTAATGGGAAACATGATCTAAAGCATTATGTTATTCAAATATATAATAATGAACAAACTGACACTTACTATGTTTAATTGGATTTAATTAAAATGAGATTTAAAATAATGCTACTCCAGGTTTATGCTGACTACAATGCAGATCCAACACTGCAGCAATGAAATACATTTTGGATCCCTACATAACAAGAGTGGCCTGGTACAGAAAGTATACAATAGTACCTTGCTTAGTGAAGTGCCTTTGTACACTGAGGTAGTTCAGTAAATATTGACTGAATTGGGTCAGATATCATAAAAGTTTTTTAAAGGGAATCTGCATGAATCTAAAGAAGAGACAATATTGCAGTTTTTTATTCACATTTAAAATACATACGTATACAAATAATGACAATAACTGGTATTTATTCCAAGCTTTAACGTGCTTTCATTCTCTGTCTCATTGAGCACCAACAGCTTATGAGTTTGTTGTCCCCATTTTGCTTGTGAGGACATCAAGGCTGAGAGAGATGGACTGACTCTGCCCACAGTAACAGGATGCTAGTAAATAACAGAAATGAGATTTCAGCAATGGCTTTCCCAACTCCAATTCCAATGCTGCATCTATCTACTCTTAACTCGGACTCTTGCTTTGTAGGTAACTATGAGTCACTCCCATCAAAGAAGCCAGGTTTTACTTGCCACTGCTTCCTTCCAGACTGCTGAGCTCTGGAGCTAGCCAGTTAGACTGGCCTGAGGCAGCAGGTGCAGCACTCTCCCCTTCCCTTTTCTGCTTCCGCCTGAGTGCTAACTCTGGTAGAAGGAAGCCACCTGAGGGCTCAGGAGGCCACCTCTCTCTTTCCCCTGTATCCTCAGACGTGCCTGCCTGCCACATATCAAGTACCTCATGAAAATTTGCTGACACTGACAAAAGTATGGATGTCTATTCTTACAATTTTGTAACAGTTTATACAAAGTATGAGTTTAACAGGATCAAAAGATCAGAGATCAGAAGAGACTACAGGACCTATCGAGTGCAGAGCACTCCTTTCAAAAGATGACGAAAAGAGTCTCAGAGGGGAATTTGTTCAAGGTCACACAGGTACAAACAAGGTGGCAGTTAGGATTTGAATCGGGATCACTGGAACACATATTACCATCACTTTCTCCTTGATAACAATCTCCACAATAAAACAACTGTATCAAAATCACCTGAACCCTTTCTTTGCTCTCGTTCTCCTTTCCTCATAAAAGACTAGGGGAGAGAGGTCTCCTCAATTCTCATTGATTAAATCCTACTACATCTTCTAGGCTTCACCCTCTAACCCAATTACTCTCACCCAAGGCAGAATTCTGCTCAGCCTCCAACAATAAGAGAGAACAATACAGAAAGCCAGAATTGAACCCCAGACCTACATCCCCCAAGGACTATGATGGCCTCACTCACACTCTGCTAAGATCCAGAAAGAGGGGATGATATTCATCTCCTACCCCTACAAACCTCTGAATATCTTAAGTGAATATAGTATGAATTTTTAAAAAAATCTTTAGAAATTTTATTTTTACAAATGCGTATTATCTCTCCTTCCCAACGCCTTTTCCCAATGGAGGAAAAAATCCTCCACAAAACACAAAAGTGTGCAGTCTAGCAAAGCAAATTCCCACAACTGTCTTGTCCAAATATGTATCTCTCATTCTATATTTAATGCTCCCACCTCTTGGGCAAGAGACCAGGGTGGGAGTTATTTCATTTTCAATCCTCTGGACTCATGATTTATCACTGAATTAAGAAGAGTTCTAAAATCTTTCAAAGTTATTTCTCTTTATAATATTGTCATTGTATAAGCAGGTCTAGTTCTGCTCATTTTATTCCACATGAGCTCTTCCTAGTTTCCTCTGAAACTATCCTTTTTATCATTTCATATGGCAGAAAAACATTACATCGTATTTGTATAAAAATTTGTTTAGACATTCCCCAATGGGTGGGTACCTTTTTAATTTCTAGATTTTAGGTACTATGATAAGAGCTGCTCTAAGTGTTTTTGTACACATAAGCCTTTTTCCTTCTTAATTTTTTGGGGGGCCTTCAAAAGTAGTGGTATGGTTGAGTCCAAAGCTATGACAGTTCAGTAACTGAGGGGCACAGTTCCAAACTGACTGGCAGAATGGCAATACCAATCCAAGGCTTCACCAACAAGGTGATAGCATACCTTTTTTCCTGCCTTTGACATTTATCATTCTCCTCTTTGCCCGCCTGATGGATTGGAAGTAGAGCCTTCAAGTTAATTTATAAGTATTTTTCTAATTATCAGTGATTTGGAACTTTTTTTTTTTAATGGTTATCAGTAGTTTGGACTTCTGTTGAAAATGCCTATTTGCACATATTCTTTGAGCATTTAATATTGGGGAATAGCTTATAGCCTCAGAAATCTCTTAGAAATACAAATTCTCTATGTATTTGGATATAAGACCTTTATCACAGAAATTTACTGCAAAGATTATTCCAGTTATGTTTCTCTTCTAATTTTAACTATATTTGATGTTTCTGTGCAAAAACTTTTCAGTTTTATATAATCAAGCTTGTCCATTTTATTTTTTGTGTTCCTCTCTATTGTGTGTTTAATTCAGAAATCTTACATAATCCTTAGATCTGAAAGGTAATTTCTTCTTCATCTAATTTGCTTACAATTTATCTTATGTGTTTACATCATGTACCCCTTTGGAATATATTTTGGTATAGGTGAGAAATGTTGTTCCATACACAATTTCTTTCAAATTACTTTCCAGTTTGTGTAGCAATTTTCATCAAATACTGCCAGAAACTACCTTTAAAAAAAACCAAATACCATATTGTTTTAATAATTTTGATTTGCAGAATTGTTTGGTATCAGGTAGTTACAGACTCCCTTTTCCACTACAATTTTTCATTGCTATCCCGAAACTGCTGAGCTTTTGTTCCTCCATATAAATTTCATGCTAAATCTAAAAAAAAAAAATCCTTTGCTAATCCTATTGGCATAGTATTGAATAAATTGATTAACTTAGTTGTGCTGCCATTTATATTTTATTGGACCCACTAGTATTTCTCCAATTATTTAGGTCTGTCTGTATTTCTGCAAATAATGCTTGAATTATACAATTGCTAAATGTATCTTAATAAATATAATCTCAAGTACTTTATAACTTCAGTAGTCACTGTGAATGGAATTTCTCAACCATTTGCTGCTGTTGTTTATTTCTGTTTTTTCTGTATTTAATAGCCTGCAACTTTGCTGAATTTATTAATCATTTCAATTAATTTTTAGTTGAAAATATTTCAGCAGTAATTTTTATTTCTTTTCTGGTTATCCTTATCCTCCTTATTTCTCTTTCTTGTCTTATTATCATAAGCAGCATGCCTAGGACTATATTAAATGGTAGTAGTGATAAGGAACATTTTTGCTTCACTCCCCCTTATCTTCTTGGAAAGGTTTATAACTTTTCCCCATTCCATATAATGTTTGCACTTAGACTCCTATAGATATTATTTGTCATAGTAAGAAAAGGACTTTTTATTCCTATGTATTTTTTTTAGAGATACAGGTTTTGAATTTTGTCCATGGTCTCTATGTAACTATGTGATTCTTATGATTTATGTTACTAAACTGATTTAACGTAATGATAGTCTAGATCAGGGCTTCTTAAACTTTTCTGGCAGCATTCCTTGGTGTTGTGTAGCGTGAGGGCATGCACAGTGCAAAGGCATGCTTTGTGTTCAGAACCAAGGCTCCAGGAAGATGCATGATGCAACATGGGCAAACACTGCCAAAAACACCTCAGATTCATTAAGCATTTGATTTTTAAATAATTTTTGGTCCTTGTGTGTTCACCTTTTACTGCTGCCAAATTTAAGGTTAAAAAGCATTGGTCTAGGATACTCTGAAGCAACCTAGCACTGATTTAAAAAATATTCCTTTAAAATGTTGTGTCAAAGTTCATCAGGGATAAGGGTCTATAAATTTCTTTCTCTCCTCTGTCTCTTCCTGTTTTAGGTATGAAAACCACATTTTTGTCATAAAGAGATGGGAAGGGTGCTTTCTTTTCATGTTATTGCAAACAGTTCCAGTAATACTGAAACTAATTGCTCTTGGAATGTCAGATAGAATTCACTTGTAAATCTGTCTGGTCCTGGGTTTTTCTTTGGGAGCTGATTTATGACTTGTATAATTCCTTTTTCTAATACTAAATTCTTTAGTTAAAAAAAGCAGCTCCTGGATTTCAGTTGAATAATGGCTGTTTCTTTTTCAGTTATATCAATCAATTCTTTAATTTCCAGAATTTTTACTTTGTAGTTTAGTGGGGGAAGTAGACTTGTTATTGTTCAGGTTGTTGCTTTTCTTTAAGTTGTGTGCTTAATTCACTTAGTATTCTGTGCTGTTATTGATGAAACCATGTAGGAACATAAATACTTCCCTAAAATCAGCTTTAGCTGTAACCTATGAGTTTTTAGTGTCTCATTATTGTCATTTTCTTTGATGAAACTTTCTATTGTTTCTATAATTGTTCTTTGATCCAGTTCTTTAGAACCATGTTATTTATTTTCTAATTATTTTAAATTCTTCTTTCAAGGGCCCTTTACTCAGCATTATGATGGACCAACGATAAATTTAGTATTTCTGATTTTCTGGAGGATGAGGTTTTTATGCTCCAACAGAGAGTCTTTCTATCTTTCAAAAAAATGGTGCAATACCCAGCTGAGATTTATGCACATTCTTTTCTGCTCCCATTTAGTAACCACAAGAGACCTATCACCTTAATTTTTATAAATTATAAATTCAAGTGCATTTAATTTTTCTTATTTATTTTTTACCTTTTTCGGCATCTCTCAAATACACCTCTTTTTCTCTTATGACATTGCTACCACTCTGGTGCAGATGCTTATCACCTCATACAATAATTACTGCAATAATCTGGTATTTTTTGCCTATATCTGAAAGCAGTGCACTGACAACCCCCACTATTATGGTTTTACTATCTACTCACTCTAATTTGATTAACTTTCCCTTTAAGAACCTGGGTGCTATGATATGTTGTGTAAGTCAGTGAATAATGCCATTTATTAAGTGCCTGCTATGGGTCAGCCTCTGTGCAAAGCACTGGTGACAAAATAAGAAGCAAAAGTCAGTGTCTTCTCCAATTCAATGGGGGAGACAACAAGCAAGAAAATTTGTACAAAGATAAATAAGAAAAAATAGGAGAGGAAAGGTATTCAAAAAAAGATGGTGAGGGAAAAGCTTCCTATAGAAGATAGGATTTATACTGGAATGGAAAGAAAGCCCGAGAAGTCAGTTGGAAGGAAGAGCATTTGAGACACTGGAAACAGCAAGAGAAAATGTCCAGGGCTGAAATGTGGAATGCCTTGTCTATGGCACAGTAAGGAGGCTGGTGTCATTGGATCAAAGAATACGAGGTGGGGAATAAGGTGTAAAAAGAGTGAAAACACAGGAGGGGCTAGGTTATGAAGGGCTTTGGAGGCCAGAGGATTTAGTACTTGATCCTACAGGAAATACGAAGCCACTGGAGTTTATATTAAGTAGAAGGGCAAGTGGTTGGATTTATGTTGTAGGAAAATTTGTTTGTTGGCTGAATCAAAAGAAGACTCTGGAGGATGAATGAATTAGAGTGGGAGAGAGACTTATGGTTGGCAGATCTAACAAGAAGTTATTGCAGTAATCAAGGTGTGAAGTGATAAGCATCTGTACCAGAGTGGTAGCAGTGTCAGAAGAGAGAAAGAGGTATATTTGAGAGATGCTGGAAAGGTAAAAATTAAGAGGTCTTGACAAAAGGCTTGAACTGAGTGAAAAAAGCACTGGACTTGGCATCAGGAAAGCCAAGTTCAGCAGTTCTGGCCTTGCCACATACCAACAAAGTGAACTTTTATCTAAACAAACCTTTTGCTACTTTATATTAACTCTAACTACCAGTTCTAATATAGATGGTTTGACATTGCCCTACTTCTCTGAAGAGGTTAGGCTCATATGATATGCTCTCTACTATAAGCATATTCATCTCTAATAACATAAACAAAATGATTTCTTTTAAATAAGCATTTCAATTAAATAAAACTGAGTTTCATTAGAGATAAGATCCTGAACTTGAGGGAAAGTATACCTTCCAGGGGTGTGCAGCCTCCAGGCCATATGTGGTCTCAGGGGTGGCTTTTTGACTGAGTCCAAGTTTTACAGAACAAATCCTTTTATTAAATGGATTTGTTCTATTAAGTTTGGATTCAGTCAAAAGGCTGTACTTGAGGACCTAGAAGGCCACATGTGGCCCATTCAAGTCTCTAGCGAAATTTTCATATCTTCAAGCTCTTTGGGAAAAAAAAAATCTGCTCATTCATTATTACAATCTTAAGCTTCCTTGTCACCCATATGCTCCCAGGCCATATCTTACTCCCTTTAATCATGTTAGCAATAACAAATGATCTACGGAGTCTGACCTCCTGTTGCCTCATCCTTTCTCACTTTTTAGTTCAATATTCACCCTACTGTGAAAAAATTTCCTCATATCTTCCCCTTTTCCAAAAGTGACTTTCTCCAACATCTTGTCTTAACCAAAGTTAAGACATTTTCCTGAAGCCTATTCCATGAGGCCTTTTCTAGTCATTCAAGGCCTGGCACAGAGTATTATGCATACTAGGTGGCCAGTGTTTGTTGCATGAATGAACTAATGAGTGATCACAAGGAGAAATAATTCCTCTAAAATATACCAGTGTGTAGTCTCCTAGGTGTGCTAGCACTTATCACAGACTTATATTACAGGTATTAATGTTTATGCATTATTTTACTTGAATGGATTGCAAACTCCCCAGGGGATATAAAATTTTACATAATTATAAAACTTTACATTGCATGCAGCACTTTGCACGAATAAAGCTTGGCTCTATAAATATCTCTTAAATGAAAGACTGAAAAAAGAAATGTTCAAAAGAGGCTCAAGTACTGCTGTTGGGTACAAGTTTGGAAGACACATTCTAGGGTACAGCAGCTCAGTTAATGCTGATAGATGCCTACCATGTTTGGATTCATGAATTCAATAACAAGGGATATGGAAAAAGTGCTAGACTTGGAAGTCAAATGAACTGGGCTCAAATCTTATCTCAGGCATTTAATGGCTGTTTCTTCATTTGTAAAATGGGTACAACAGGACTAGTGCCCACTCCCAGTGGGTTATTAGGCTCACAAGAGATGATATGTGTAAAGCAAACACTTCCAAAAGTGTTTTAAGTTTCAGTTATTATCTTTATTATCAAATATTGTGAGCAAAGCATGGTGCTAAACTTTAGGGAAAGATACAAAGACAATTACAGAAGGGCAGAAGGAACATAAAAAAATAATAAATTAATTAATAACAATAAATAATTACATTATATATTATATTCTATATAATTACTTTAACAATAGCAATTGATTAATAAAAATTAATAAACAAATGAAGAAATAAAGAATATGTTACATTGGGATGCTGAAGAGCTCAGTTCAGACAGAATTTCATAGTTGAAGGGAGTCCAGTTGGGCTAGAGTACAGCATACATGGATGGGCCCACTAGGAAACAGAGCTATAATGAAGCCACTAACAGAGGTGTAACATGATCCAGTCTTTGCCCAGGAAATGTCAGCTGTGTGGAGACAAATGGGCAAAAAGGAAGATCTAAAGGCAAAGATGGGAAAGGCAGAAGACCAACTGACTTCTTGGGCTTACAATCTAATGGGGGAGATAATATGCTAACAAATATGGGTAAATAAATTATATACTTGGAAGGCACTAGAACTAAGTGGGATCAAAAAAGGGCTTCATGCAATAGGTAGGATTGTAGGTTGGACTTAATGAAGTCAGGAAGCCAAGATGAGGAGGGAGGGCATTCCAAGCATGGGAAGCAGTCCATGAAAATGCAAACATTGAAAATGACTGGAATTCGGAGATGGATCCTTGTGTTGGAGAATCAGCAAGATGGCCAGTGCCACTGGATCAAAGAGTACTTTGGGGGACAAGGCAATGGGTGAAATCTATCCATTAAAATGGGTTTAAATTCACTTTCCAAAATTATTCCATCTACACTCTCTTTATGCTGTGGGAATTATTTCCTTTCTCTGAACCTCAGCTTCTTCCTCTATAAAACATTAAGCTAGAGGGTATCTAGGCTCATAATTCACAATCTAAAGAACTGATCCTATGGTAAGTAATACTTATGATGGATCACTTTTTTGTAAGCAAAAAACCGAAACTGTTCAATCACAGCAGTTTATTTTGAGTCAGAATAAAGCACAGGTCATTTTCTATTACTCATAGCCCTATAATTTGGGTGTTCACAGACGAGAGGGGTCTTTTTCTCCAGCAAAGGTCAGGTGGTAATCACTCGTGGGAGTGATGAGGAGGGTCCTGCTCAGGGCTGAGTTGGACTAGATGGTCTCTGAAGCTCCTTGCAGCTCTAGGATTCTACAGTCCTGGTGACTGACTGGAGGTGAGAAAGGATAACTGAGATACACAGAAAATCTGAGGCAACTCTAACCTGTTTTATTTATCAAGCTGCTGATGCTAAACAATGGCAAATGAATAAAAGGGGAAACCAACACTGACTGTTATAATTTTCTTAGAAGTTTAACCAATAAAAAAATAACAAGACAAAAGAGAAAAGAAAGACGGCAGACAGCACCACTTGATCTCTTTGGTAGCCAAGAGCAATAAATTCACCTATAAAATGTTCTGAACAAAGACAACAAGTAGAGCAGTAAGGCAGAAAAAGAGCCAGCATCCAAGTCAGACACAGGTTCATATTCTGCCCTGACACACACTGTCATGTGATGCTGAGAAAATCACTAAAGCTCTCTATACCTTCTGGCAGCATCTCAGGAGTATGCGTTACAGAGCAAGGGCAGACCTAAATGGGCAGAGAGAATACCTGACACAAATGAAATCACAAGGGTGACTTTAAAATGAAGAAAAGTCATCAAGTTTAGTCATCTCTAAGAGAAGAGTATGAAGCCACAGAAGCAATCAAGTTCACAGCCAGCAGGGGGAGATCCGGTGAGGCCAGGCCACCTTGAGAACATTGCAGACGGGAATACCCACAAAAAACTCTGTCAAAACTCTTCTTTATCCAGGAGAGTGCGTGCAGCAGTCCTGGTGGTTCGTGAAGAAGCAGAAATGGCACCTATAAAAGGGTCGGATGGGCATCCCTCCTCCTCCAGATTCTCTCAGAAATCTTTACGAGAGGTGACAAAACTGACCCATGATGGCTCATGATTATTACTGAAAAACTATCACTGACAGAAGTCTCAATAACTATGACCCATATGTCAACTTTCCCATAGGAATACATTTCTTTGTGAGAAGAAAAATACATTGAATCCCCAGGATAAAAGATGGAGAGCTGAAATGGATAACAGAAGCCACTGAATTCAATTGAACAAGTATCTGTTGAAGGTCTGCCTTGTGCTAGAATACTGTCCAGGGCACAGGAGATATAAAGACCATGGACTATGAAAAGTCTCTGGTCCTCAAGAAGCTTATATTCTCCATAGAGAGACGACATGGTATCTGTATATAAAGTCATTTAAAAATAACGTAAACGCAGAATAAATTCACAGAGCAGATGATCATGAAACACTCCATCTACCCAAGGCACCAAAGCTGACTTACTGAAGGGAGCAACAATCTCCAAGAGACAGAGGTAAATAGAGTTTGCCAATGGGATAGCCTGTGCCAAAGCCCAGGGCAGGGAGGGAAACACAGCACAGCAGGGACAGGTCGGCGGGTTTGTCTGGGACCCAGGGAACCCAGGACGACAGGGACTAGCAAGGCCCTTTAATTCTATTCTGACGGTTCATCTTTGAACGAAAAGAAAGAACTTAAAGAAATCAAACTAAATACTTTTGAGAAGTGTAAGAAGAGGGAAAGGGAAAGGGAAAAAGAAAGGAATTCTTGGAGAAGTAGCAGGTAGAAAGTCAAGAACCAAGGTGAAGGTAAGTCTCTCAATCATGAATCAGGCAAAACAAAGAACTGCCTCTGTACCTTAGCTTACCAGAATACGCCCCATAGACACTATCTACTGTGATTGGTTTGAGCACTAAAATGTATTCTACATGCCCAGTTTACATAAAGCAGACCCAAAATCCCATAAGCATATTGAAAAAAATGCTTATCAACTGATTGTTTTCTCTCTGTTATGGGCTCTCACAAAATGTTGTTGATGATTTTTTTATGTAATTCCATTTTTTTATTATAATTATTTTTATCTATTATCTGATTGCTACGAGATCTTGTTTCTTTGTTTTAGTAACTACAGAAGGCATAAAATATTTGAGAGTCAATTACAAAAGATAAAATAGATAATTTTGATGGCTTTATACTGAAAAGGGATTTTTACAAAAAAATTAATGCATCAAAGATAAATAAGTGAAGTAGTAGAATGGAGGAAAAATATATCAAATTTTTCAGATAATGGTTTGGTATCCAAGACATATAGACAACTATCAGAAACACAAAACCAAAAGTTATTACCCAATATACAAATAGTCAAAAGAAATGAATGAACAGTTTTCAAAAGAACTACAAATTACTAGCAACCACACAGAAGGGTGCTCCAAATCACTAATAATTAAGAGGATGATAAGAGAAATGAAAATTAAAATAATTCTGGTTTTTACCTCACACCCAGCAGATTGGCAAAGATGCCAAAGAATAAAAGTAGCCAATGTTGGAGGATGGTCAAGACAGGCAGACTACTAATGTAGTATTGGTAGAGCTGTGAATTAGTGCAACTATTCTGGAAGGCAATTTGGAATTCTACAAATGAAGTGGCACTTTTTGTGGTGGTAAAAAACTGGAAACAAACCCTATGCTCATTGGTTGAGGAATGATTAAACAAACGATGGTACATGAAAATTATGGAATATTACTGTGCTGTAAGAAATGGTAAATACAAGAGATATTGAGACGCATAGAAAAACTGACCTAAAGTAGGTAGTATCAAGAAAACAACATACATAATGACTACAGCAACGTCAACGAAAAGATCAACCACCACCAAATAACCTAAAACAAAAGCTGCAAATGACAAAGAATAAACTTGACCCTGAAAAACATGCAAGATACCTCCCTCGACTCTTTGAATGAGGGAGGTGGAGACAGGGGGAGGTGCACAACATCCTCAGGTAGGGAACATGGCATATATTATCTTTTTTTAATGCGTTACTTGTTTTTACTCATTTTTTTCCTTCTTTCTCTTTTTTAAAAATATTATTTGTTATAAAAATGACTGTGAAGGAAGAGAGAAAGGTGCAGTGGAAATTTTAGGCAATGTAAAAACCAAAAATTTATTAACAATTTATTGAAATTTTTAAAAAGTGAGATGATAGGCACTTCTTATCATACCATCTGTTCCTACTGTGAATTATGTCCTAAGATTAAAGGTCAAAATTCTGCACATAAGCCTTCTATTTGTTGAACAATTTACTCCTCTCTGCTTTTGAAATAGCTTCCATACAGTAGATGGAATACTGGGCATTAAGTCAAGAAAACCTAAGTTCAAATCTGCCCTCAGACACCAGCTGTGGGACCACTGAGTAAGTCATTTAATTTCTGCTGACCTTAAAAGTTTCTTCTAATTGTAAAAAGGGGTTAATAAAAACACCTATTTCTCAGAGTTGTTGTAAGAATGAAATGAGAAATTATTTATAAACTGCCTAGCACAGTGCCTGACACATAGTAGGGCCTCCATAAATGCTTATCCCTTCCTTTCTTCAATTTTGGTCTTTGATTGCCTGCTTGAACCTGTAACATTAATTTACTTTTCTCTATCAATTGAGATAAAGTCTGTAAAGCATTCTGCAAACCTTAAAACATTCTCCTAGACTCTGTGTCCCCAGTAGTTGAAGAAGTTTAAAAAACAACCAAGTAGTCTTATCTTTTAGTTTGACCAAAGTAATGGCATTTTCCAGATCTTTTCATTACGCTGCTCTTGGCTCAAACTCTTCTACTCTATTTCTACTGCTATCACCCTATTACAGGCTTTAGCTGCTAGTCTCTCTCTACTGGGTCTTCCACTACCACTGTCTTCTGTTCTAATTAGCTCTTCATATTGATGCCAAACAAGTTGTCCTCTTGTAAAGACACAGCTACTCCCTTCTTCTGCTTGAGTGCCCCACTTCTGATTAATGAATAAAGTCTATACTCCTTTAACTGCTACTTAAGGGCTTCCACAATCAGTCACCAGCCTTGTTTCATATTAATGACCCTTACGAAAAGAAAACTTAGTCAAATTCAACTCCTCTCTGCCCCATGTCATCAGAACTTCATATCACATTCCCCATTCTTCAAATGTCCCCATGCTCCCTCTTCCCATGCTGAATGACACTAACCTCTAAATTCCAATCAAGGTGCCACTTCCTCCATGAAACTGGTCCTGATAAGTCTAGGTAACAACACTCAGAATACAGACTACTTACCCACTATTTTTATTATAGCTATTTGCTTATGTGTTAACTGGATTGCAGTGGACGTGGTACATAAATACAAATGTGTTATATTCTGAGAGTTTCTAGATGCTTTGTAGGGTAGGGGGAAATTGTCCCCATTAATTCCTCTAACTAATCATTACCTATTGAAGTGGGGAAATGACAACTGCTGGAGAACCCTAAAGCACAATATGGAATATTCTCCCATTCAGTCCTTGGGGTGATAGGCAGTACGAAAATGCCTCAATTCCACCAGACCATTTGCTTCCAATGCCAGGTCACAGTGGGAGGAAGGGGAAACTGATTCAGACTCACTCATCACTTCACTGGGACAGAAGAGGAAAGAAAGAATCCTTGTTCTTGAAAATCAAGCATTAAGGAATCTCCTAAATTTGTGCTAAATTACCACTCTACTGCCTTCTCCAACCTATAACTTAGAACTACAAAGAGGAAATAGAAAGCTCCCAAGTCTATCATATGCCTGATCTGTACAAGGGGGTAGGTGTCCTCCACAGGTCCTTGTTATGACTCAAGAATGTTAAATCATGGGGTCTATATCACCGAATCATCACAAAAACCACACAACTTTATGTTGATGTTTCTGCTTACAGAAAAGGCCAAGCAAATGGATAATAAGTTCAAGCTATTCCCTGTTCAAAATGGATACAGAAAAATCAATAAGAAAACTATAACTATGATGTCAGATGAGAATTTGCTTAAATATAAATACAAAGAGATTACAGAAATACAAAGAGCAGTTAGGTAGGGAGAGTGCTGGGCCTGGAGTCAGGAAGACCTGAATTCAAATGTAGCCTCAGACACTGACAAGCTGTGTGTCCCTGGGCAAGTCACTAAACCCTGTCTGTCTCAGTTCCCTCAACTGTCCAATGAGCTAAAGAAAAAAATGGCAAACCCCTCCAGTATCTTTGCCAAGAAAATACCAATGGAGTCACAAAGAGTCGGATATTACCGAAGAATAATTGAACAACGAGAACAAACAGAAATAGAAAACATTACTTAGAAAACTAGCATTACAGACAATGTTGCCTTTATTTCAAATGGCAACTTACTAACTATAAATATGCATACTTTCAATATGTAAAACCAGCCCATTTGCAAAGAAGCTATGCCCATTCTTCCTTCACATGCATAGACACTCAGTCACATTATATCTCACTCTAGACTGTATGTAAGGGCCATCCACCCTGTAGACAATTCAATTAATCTTACAAGTGACACACACACAAAAAAACAGATGTGGCATTAAGATTTACAAAGTTATTGAAACTTTTTAACAAGTAAAACGCATCTTTACTTAGCTACACCAGAATGAGGAATAAAGGGGTTTACATATGTTCCAATTCTAAACCTATCAATCAAACCCATGTTATTCCTTTGGGAGCTTATTTACATGCATATTTATCAGCCTCACATGCTAATTCCCTGCTGTTTTATGCCTGCGAGGCATGTTTATGAGTCATAATTGTTGATCTCATCTGATGTATCTCACTGAAGTAAGACATTATTCAGTTATGTGGCCTAATGTCAATGAGTTACGATGACCTGATCTTCCAAATGCAACTTGCTCTTTGATTTTCACTGGGGCATAACTTACTGCACATGGACAGAACTGACTAAAAGAGAAGACAGCGTTTTATACAGTAATTTTTGTTAAGGATCTTATTTTTGTTCTACCTTCACTATCTCATCCCTCTTTCAATCCAGAATGTGGTTGTGAAACTGACTTCTTTGTGGGGTTCCTGGAATACATAGGTCATGTTTCCACCGGGCTCCACTTAAAAGGAGCACTCAGATCTGCCTCTTCCCTCCAGCTTTTAGGACCCCTCATGTCCACACCCTTTTTATGTCCCCTGTCTGATATTCCTCCACTGTGTTCTTTCACTATCTTAAAAAACAAAGCAAAAATTATTCTATGCCTGTTGAGCCACTGAACCTCTTGTTAATGACTTAATGTAGAAAATGTAACTGTGAATCTTATCTTCTTTAAAGAGTCAACCAAGTTTCTCTGATCAGTTCATTCCCCACGTCACACAGGAAGTCTCCTCACATGAAGTGGCAGATTGATGATTCTGAGTTAATGCAAATTTCCATGTTCAGTGACCACTTTTTAAATTCATTCTTTCCTTCAACAGTCATTAATTAAGCACTTATTCAGAGCATTTGAGTCCACATATATGAACAAGTAGCCAAAAGAAAAGAAAAAAGTAAAATAATGTAAATATAGTAAAGGACAGCCCATTTTCAAGCTGATATCATGTGCCAAGGATAATACTCATGTCCTGGATATTCTATTAAATATGCATACATGACCTAATTATATGAAATTGACTTCATAGAAATTGACTTCATGTAATACCTTACAAAGTGTTTCACTTATAAGCAGTTGTGAGTAGAATGTATGATTCGGAATTCCCTGAGAACTGTTTCTGGAGCTGTTAAAGGTAAAATCTAACTCAAAAGTCCCTTTGTTCTTCTGGTTCCTAAATGCATTAAAGAAAAAATTACTATGGTTTCCCCTGGACAACATGAAAGGGTGTGGCCCAATGAAATGTCACATCACTGCAACATGACAGCATGGTTAACGTCATACTGACCTTATCCCTAAAACTATGGCTACTGTTCCATTAGACCCCCACACTGGACCACTTTACTTCATCTACAATGCTATCCTATGTTTTAGTCATAAGTATAGTGAACCCATTCCAGTCACTCAATAAATATTCTACCACTTCTTTAATTTGAAGCTAAAGTATAATAACTTCAAAGAATCTTATCCTCAGCCTGAAGATTTCAAATGCAAAACCTGAAAGAGCAATTATTTCATTAAGACTCTCTGAGACTAGAGCGTGCCCTCTATCCTGGAAACTTCAAGGGTCTACGACCATTACTAGGGAAGAAAAAAACTCACCCCTCCTCCCACCAAAATGGCAATAACCCTCACCAAATTTATCTCTCTGAATGTGTGGACAAACCACTCCTTGGAGACTGTAAAGCATAATAGGCCCTGACAGACTGGTGTCTATGGGTATAGTCTTCAAGAACCTAAGGTCAGCACTACACTGCAATGAGGTGGCAACAATAAGAAATATCCAATTTTTTTGTTCTTTAGTGCTTATAGTTATAAATATAAAAATAAGAGACTAAAAAGTTCTAGAGAGAGAGAAATTTAAAACAATTACTTAACTTTATACAAAATATTAGTAAACAGATGGTTTTACAAGAGAAATAACATGATTAATAAAATCAAGTAATTACATACACAAAACTTGAAAATAAGCACATTTCAGTGCTCAATAATGCCCTTCAATAAACACTTGATAAGCACATATTATGTGCAAACCACTAAGCTAGATAATGGAAATATAGGAACAAAACCAATATATTTCCTATATTTTAACAGCTTACATTCTTCTGATGGGAGCATACAACCTACAAACCAGTAAGGATAATGGAAGCTAGTGAGTGACACAGGTAAAGAAAAAATCCGACAAAGGATTTCAGGAATATCTGAGGAAAGAAAAAGATCTTTGAGTATGGAAGAAGGACTTCACAGAAGACATGACTTCTGAGTCTTCAAGAAACATATTATTATGGAAAACAGTGATAAGGAAGGGGAGACATTTTAGAAACAGAGATAATATGTAAAACCTGGAAAGAATATGGCATGTCAAGTTTGGAAAACCAGCAACAGTCTACTTTGGCTAGACAAACAAGAGCATCTTACAAATAACAGAACAACTACAAATTATACACTGGCTACTACTTTTGGAGACTAGAAAATTCTCAAAATTAAAAAAAAAATCAATGTATTTAATTTTTCTAAGATTTTTTAATTGCATTTCTGATATGAACTTGAAGATTACTCTTTATAAAATGCAAATAAATAATACTATACTTGAAAGGCATATTAATTCAAGCTATGAATGTAGCGTTTTCAAGTTTTTCATTGTCAATAATAAGAAATGTCATAATTTAACACAAATCAGGGAGCAATGATGGGATAATTTTGGGAAAATATGTAACCACCCATATATTAAGTAAAGCTCTACAAAAGGAGTTATTTTAAAATAGAACATATAAGAACAAAATATGCTTTTGAAAAATGCTTTCTGAAAACTAATAAAGAAATAAAAATAAGAAAATTTAAATTATCTGTCATTTTAGAGTGCCTAGGAAAGCTCACTGAATGTCTAATAATACTGTTAAGTATTGTATGGTGACTATTCTATCAGCGTTATCAGAATCTGTGTAGCTGAGTCACCAGAACACCACAATTTTCCTACTTAATCATTTTATTCTAGTGCTTCAAAGCCTGAAATCTAATGAAAAACAAACCATGGATCCTTTCCTCCATTCAGAGCAAGTGAGCAGGTGAACTAAAGATTTATTCTCAATAATAATGCATGGAATAATAAGAATATTCAGAATGATGATGATAAGGAATCAACAATCTCGTTAAAAAATAAAACAAAACACAGAGTTCATCATTCAAAACTCCTCAGTGATCAGCTGAGATTGTAATAAACGGACAATAATTTTCATATTTTCATTCTATAGTTAAATAGTGTGGCTATGAAGAGAAATAAAGATAATTCAATGTCTAGATCTAAAGACTTTCTTAGCATAACTTTCATAAATTAGGCAGTTAAAATCACATTCAGTGTGCGAAATCACCTGTCATGTTATAACTTACAAATTACTTTATTCTTGTATATCCATGTACATGCAGACTGGCATGTAGAGACAGGAGCACTTACTTGTATCCAGTAGGCTGAACAAGAGCCTCTAAATAGTTCATTAGACAAACAAACACTTGTTGAAAACAGAAATAAAGTCTTGTTTAACTTTAGTTGTATTTCTAGCCATGCCCAGGAAAAACAAACTACACGAAACCAGGATCTGCCATAAAACTTTTAGGCCAAAGTGTTGGAACTTTTCACTGTTCTTCTTTACAGAGTAAAATGAGCAGTGAGTCAGAGAAATTGGGAGGTGGCTCTGGGGCTCAAGGTACTTAATTTTCTTCTTCTCTCTTCCATTAAGCTCACATCTGTTCTGGTCACCAGTCCGCAAATCAAATTTGATGAGAATTCATCTGAGTACAAGGTAGAAATGCCTACTAATGGACAGATTTATGGCTTTTTCTATTTAACAAAGCTTTAAAATTTTTTTTTTTTTAGAAAGTAAACAAAAGCAAAGTATGTGAAAATACAAATTATATTACAAAATATGTCAGTTAAAACAACCCTCGTGCATAACTAAACTGATTTCATTCTTTTAAATAGAACTTTTCTTTTCAAAATCTGTTTATGGTGATAATGTAAGGAAACATTTGTTATATGTATTACACCACATAGAAAACCATTCAAAATTAGATTTTACACTAATCAAACTACATGAGATTCCCAATACAAATGCTTTCTAAAGTAAGACCACATAGTTCAAAATTTCTCCAACTATACCCTCCAAATATGAAACTTCTAAAAAGTGATACTTGTTTTAAATATGATCTTACACAGCTTTGTAAATAATGACTGGCCAGTAGACCCAGTGGAAGGTATCATCTACAGTAGGTTAGTAAGTTACTGACTTTATTATGTTACCATTTGTGACTACAGGATAGGGTTACCAGGAGTGACTCTCCCTAAGTTTTTTCTTGGTATTTTTTTAACATCTTCATAATTATTCCCAGAATTCCTTCCCCTGTCCCTCCCAGGGAACTATCTTATATAAAAAAGTAGTATTTTTACAAAACAAAAGAAAAAGAAAAAAAGAGGAAAAAAATCAACACAACTGATCCATACAATGAAACTATGAAACTCTATGCAATAGGGTTTATACAATAAATATATAATAACTATGTAAACATAATTATATAATAGTTCGACCCCTGTAAGCCTCCTACCTCCACAAAGGGGTAAGCTGGAGAGCTATCTCCTTATTCCATTCATGCTTCATCGTTATAATTTGGTTACAATCACTTTTGTTTTTTGGGCTTGCAGTTGTTCTGTTCAGGTACACTGTGGGAGTTAGCATCTATGTTGTTTTGTTGCCCCTGCTGACTTCCCTCTGCATCAGTTCATGTACATCATTCCACACTTCTCAGCGTTCATCATAGTCATCATTTCTTACAGTACATTAAAACTCCATTACATTCAAGTACATTACATTCAATTTGTTTCCTAACTGATCCATATCTGTTTCCAATTCTGCACTATCACAAAAAGTACTGCTGTAAATATTTTGTATATGGGGGCTTTCTTCTTATCATTGGCCTCTCTGGGGAATCAGTCCAGGACCGGAGTCTCAGGTTCAAACAGAATGGACATTTTAGTTATTAATGTACAAACTGCTTTCCAAAATGGTTGTATGATTGCACAGTTCCACCAGTGTTAGTGTGTCTATCGTTCCATGATCTTTCCAACGTTGACCGTCCCCATCTTTGTAATCTCGGCCAATTTGCAGAGTGTGAAGTGAAAGCTTAGGGTTATTCAGATTTACATTTCTATTACTGTTAGTAATTTGGAGCATTGTGAATACTTTACAGTTCTTATTTTGAGAACATTTTCTTCATATCTTTTGACCACTTTACTAGTGGGAAATGGTTATTAGTCATACATACATACATACACATTTGTGTGTCTATTTATGTGAAGTATCTATATATAGGATATAAAGGATTTTCCCCTATTCTATCGTTTTCCTTCTTATCCTAGGTACATAAATGTTTCCTGTTCAGAAGTTTTGCAATTTCATGTAATCAAATTTACCTATTTTGTCTTTTGTAATCGCCCCTCTCCATTCTCTGGTTAAAGAGGCATCTCTTACCTTGCTATGGGAGATACATGATCTGTTTCTCTTTGAATTTTTTCATTAGTATGATCTTTAATGCTAAGGTCATGGAGCTCGTTAGAATGACCTGTAGAATATGGAACAAGGTGTTGATCTAAGTCTAATTTCTGCCAGACTGCTTTCTAGTTTTCTCAGACATTTTTATCAAATAAAGAGCCACACTTCCTTCTCCCCAATAGATATGTTTTCCACTTTATCAACCATTTATCAAACATTGAGACCCACTAGTTTTTATTTTCTCTTGTATAGTATGTTCCATTGATCTATTTTTAACGATAAAAGTTTGTTTTGATTACTGTTGCCTTATTATTTTATCAGTTTCTATAAAGGATTCCCTTGATTGTTTGGTTGGTTGGTATGGCATTAAAAATGAAAATTAACTGAGGAAGCATTCTCATCTTTGTTATGTTGGCATAGACTATCCATGAGCACTGAATATTCCAGTTATTCAAGCTATTCTTTATTGAAGTAGCATTTTAAAGTTAAATCTTGTTACACAAGTATTCTGTGTGTTTTGGTAGGTCATTCTCCAGACCATGTCACAAACAGAATTTTGAGAGACAAAATTCTGGGTATTAAAAATCAATTTATTAATTAGGCTGTCCAATAATCAATATATTGATAGTCAGTGATATCTCTCGGTAACCAAAAACAAAAAAGTAGCATCTTGTGGCACCTTCAATACCTGTTTCCCTTCCAGCAGGGACCAACTCTGACAAGCAAATGGCCAAACTGATAGGCAAAAGTTTAATGATGAGGTGGGCTGAGAACTCGCAACTCCTCCCAATTACTTCATTCTTAAGGGAGGCAGGTCAGGTGAGGAATGAGGCCTGTTCAGGAGATTCAGCAGTCTCTAGCAATATAGAGAAGCCAAACCTTTCCCTGTCAGGATCTCTCTGGCTTTATTTCTCCTTCATGAAAAAGGCAACCCCAAATTCTAATGAAGGGACCAAGGACATAGGAATCTCTCTCCATAGCATCCACCAACTCAATTTGGCTTCTGTTTACAGGGTAACAAAAGTAAGGTCCATCTCAGACCTTGAAAGAGACAGGAATGGGAAGAAATTTCTCAGCTAAAATGCCAGGGAGGGTTTTCTCTGTAAGCTGGTATAAAAGATGGCCTTCTGAACAGAGAAGAGAATATTGTAAATTAATATTAATAATCAAACGATACAGAATTAAAATTAACTCTCCATTTCCATTATTGCTTCTTGGTTTTTGTTTTGTTTGTTTTTTTTTTTAGTATTATAGGAGTGCTTTGGATTTTGATGATTGAGTTTCAGCCTGTAAACTTTGCTGAATTTATTAAAATTGTCTCATTTCAAATCTTTGCTCATTCCCTAAGATTTTCCCAGTATACCACTGTATCATCAGCAAGCAACAATAGTTTTACATCTTCTTTGCCTACTTTGAAGCCTTCACTACTTTCTGATCCGATAACTAATGCTAGCATTTCCAAAAATATATCAGATAACAGTAGGGAGAGTGGGTATGTTTATTGAAAAAGGTTCTAGTGCATTACCATTACATATGATGCTTACTTTTAATGTCATATGCATTTTATCATATTAAAAGGGTCTACCTATGTCTATACTTTGAAGGGTTTTTTAGGACAAATGTACTTTGTCAAAGGCTTTTTCTGTATCTACTGAGATAATCATGCGATTTTGGACATTTTGGTTTTTAATATGGTTTCCCCTCATTTCTCACTGAATTTTGCCTAGACCACCTCTTCATCCTTAAAACATTTTTACTTCTTCTTTATTCACTCTTAATACATTATTATATTCCTTACAAGAAGACTTTGCATCTCTGTATTCTAATGCCCTACACCGTAGGCACTTATAATAAATAGTTGCTATCCTGAGGACAAGCTTGCATATACTGATATTGGTTGCTAATAATTATTTTTAAATTATCAAATTTGATCCATGAGATAGAGCACAATGTGCCTCCAAAACAAATTTACCTGAGCACCTCAAATCTACAAGTGGTGCTTGTTCTTTGAAAGTATTGAATACCTCTGTTTTTCCATATATATATTACCTATATTTCTCCTCATAATGAAATAACAATAATGGATAATACAATGCTATTAAGTTCTATGCCATTCATAACTACTACAACACCAGAGGGAAATATTATATATAGTGAATTAAAAATTATGAAAGAGGCATGTTATTTTTTTATTCATAAAGATCAAATTATCAACGATCAAGTATTTAAAAGTGTAAGAACTGGAATACTTCACTACAACGGAATTGATTTTGTCACAAAGTGAAAACAACTTCTATTGAGATCACAGTCTTAGATTGTCTGTAAGAACTGACATTACTAACAAATTCATCAGCTGGTTACTACCAGCATCTCTGAACATAATTAGCTAGTCTTCACATAAAAGACAAGTAGTGTGTTAGGCAAAGCCTTTCCTATGTGGTCAAACCTCAGAGGACTAGTCATTTTGAAGACTCAGGGATATCTGCACACCATGACAAGACTTCAGAGTAAGATTTAGTGATATGGAAGTATACATTATGGAGAAAATCCCAAAAAGTCTTAGAATACTGAAATAGTAAAAAACTACTCAAGCATAAAACTGCACTAATACTTTTTGGACACTACATAATTAATAACTGGGCATATGACTATGTTTCACACATTGCTATGAAACATTTACACTTTAGAGCTTTATATGTAAGGTATTCATGATAGTCATTTTATATTCAGTTTAATTATGTGCAGTTTTGATAACAGAACCCTGATAATGAAGTTAAAAAAAGAAACAGTTCTCATGAGGAAGTCACTGACTGAAGGCTCACGTGAAGACAATGCCCAGCCAGCGAGGCCGATATGAGAATGTAGTTGTCATCACTGCAGTCCTTGAGATAATTATCTGTGACTGGGTCAAGGCATGGAAACACTGCCAAATTTGTAATAAGTGAGAAGTAAATGAGATTATATAAACCCATATATTTCTATACTACAAAATCAGCTGTTAAATAAAAGCAATACAGAAGACAGAAAGATGAACACTATTCCTGGAAAATGACTTATCGATAACATTCCCACAAAATGCATCAGTTTATAATAGCCTGTATGTTTTCAATTTTTCACCCTTATAGGGATAAGCAATAGAGTAATCCTACAACCTACTTGTCCTTGGTCTGAGTCTTATGAATACTGCATGATAAATGTATAACTAGACAATTAAGACAAAAGTTTAGTATTTACCAATGACACAAAACGTTTTCTTTTGGCTTAACTTTACCTTACTACTGGCTAGTTTAACTAATTTTAATTACCAAGTGCAAATGCCAGACATTTCTAAATATAACAACACTCAACCATCCAGTTTAATGAAGATTTAGAAGGAAAAAAAAAGAAAGTTAAAAAGAAGAGTATTACCAAATGACAGCCTTGAATGAAAAAAGGCTTTTTATTATAAACTGAAGTCTTTGGATAGAGTTGATAAAAACTTTTAAAATTTAAAGAGAAATTATTTTAATATAAAAAATAAATCAGAAGACTAAGTTCATATTTGTAGAATATATTTCTTGCACATAACAATCATCTGTAAAGGAAACATTAAGTAGTATAAATAATTGAGGGCACTTTTGCTTCCACGTATTACTACAACCACAGCTTCTTAGATACATTCAAAGAACGAACATTACCTTACAACATTTTAAAAACACTGGCTTTTTTCAGGTAGATTAAGATTCCAACATTAGCTTTAACTTCATGAAATGCATTTTTGTATATTTTGAGAGGAATTCTATACAGAATAAGAAGTTCCTAGACACACTGCCTCTTAACACATGGATACGCATGTACACACATATATGTATATGGATATATGTATATGCTTACATATGTATATGTGCACAGATAGATGCAGACGTACACACATATACAAATATATGCCATTTCTCTAGCTCTCTGTCTCCTCACCTCCACAAAATAAAAAAGAAACAAACAATTCTGATATCCCAGGACTTACTATCATACGTATAACTTGAGTAGATATTTCTTTTGGGATGATAGAAATAACTAAATTTGGGAGAAACTGATCCAGAGCCTAATACTGTATTGATGTATTTCTGAATATAATTGCATTTACCTCGTGCCTTAATTCCCTCTCTCTTTTGGTAATATGTATGTTTAAGACACTAAATAAAAATTTCTCAAAGTCATTTTGTTAAAAAATAATTATGGCTCATTAGTAATAATAAGCTACTTTAACTAAAAAGGTAAACACTGAAGACATTTATTATCAAATTAAAAAAAAAGAAAATTAAAATAACCTGCAACATTCTTGCATGTGCAATTCATCAGGAAATGTTGTAAAAGAACAAAAACAAATGTTGGCTCATTCTGGAGCTTCTTTGTCATCATTAATGTATTCAGGTTTTCACAGCTGAATTGCTGTACTTTGAAAAGATTTTCATGAAAGGAAACTCATATTCAATGTTTAAACAAAGCTGTCAGGTTACCAAGATTAAAATTTGTTTGTGTGTCCAGAAAGTGTTTTCTTCTTAAAAAAAAGTCTGGATTGGAAATGTATTATTCCTTTGGTCTTGATGTGTAAACAAAATAAAATAAGCTTTTGTTTAACTGTTTATTTTATTTTATTTTTTTTTGAAAAGATGGGAAAAACACCAATAATCCATTTCAAAGTAGAGGTGAGACTATTTGTTGTGGCTATTTTACTTCATTACTAGTTCTGTTACTCAAATTGATACAAATGGTCTCCTTCTGTTTCTGTCTATCTGTTTGCCTCATCAGTACAACTAACTGTCAATGTTGGGGAGCCCTCCTATATCTAAACAGAAGATGCGAGGTTTGTAACCTGCTTAATTCGCCTTATGTCCTGCCTGCCCCTCAGTATGGTGTTCATTAAAGTATCAGCTGTTTTGTTTGTAGCAGTGGCAGCCTAAACATAGGCTTATTTTTCTTTGTTAAAAGGCCAGATTGTGCATAAATATACCCCTTTTCTGTATTTTTAAATGGCAAGAAATTATCAAGTACGTAAATGTACCTTGGCATTTTCATTACTTCCCCTCAAGCTGTGCGGTTGCATGAAGTTATTTCCTTGCTTAGATAATATAAGGGGGAAAAGAAGCCCCTGAAGTACTTTGGCCAAAGGCATTTCAATGTAACATTCATCAATAACATTGGCTTCATCTTATGAGATAGATAGCTTTTTATACCTAATATGAATAATTTCTACTGATAATTCAATACTAATGCTATAAGAAACAGTAGAAACAATTCTCAAATGCCCAGGTCTTTTTGATGGACTATATGGCTGAATGTACAAAACTACATTTTAAGAATGTAGATGGAAAGTTTTAAAAAAATCTGTTTAAAATGCTTTACTTTAGTAATTATGAAAAGTGATTAAAAATCACTTACAATTTTAATGAACATAGGTATTAAAGTGCCACATGCAAAGACTAGAGTTTCCACTTTGTTCTGACTTGATAAAATAATCCTAGAACTAGATTAGGTTTTATGCACACTCACATACACAGAGAAATAACATATACTCACATACACCCACATATATATAAACACATACATACATACACACACATTTTCATTATTTAAAATGCTATTCAAAAATCCACTTAGGGAAAAATTCATTTTATTTTTGAAAAACATAATTATTACATTATATAATTCTATACTGTTCTCACCAAATCTCTAAAATCATTGAGTTTCGTGTCAAATTCTAAATTATTTTTTACAATTCAATTAAACTACCCTAATGGTTTTATTTCTCTATATATCACATAAGTTTTGATTTTTGCATCTCTTTTCTTTCTCTCTCTTTTTTTAACGGACCTATGATTTCATGGATACAGGGAACTGATAGAAAGGAAAATTTCTTCCCCAAAGCAGGGTCACTCAGCAAGTGTGTTAGAGACAAGATTTGAACCCTAGTTTCACTATGTCTTAAGATGGTTCTTTATTCACCTCACTATCTGAGTACTATCTGAGTACTAATACATGACATGACAAATGAAAAGTATACTTATAAGTCTTCTTCACAGTGACTCATAATGAAGATACCACATACTATTAAATCATACTAGTTTTTAAAATCTTTTTAAAATTTTTCTAACTTACTAAGCACCAAATAAAATGAATACTCCTATATACAAAATAGGACAGAAAAGGAATGCACACAAATTGGTGGGACTCAATTATGAAGTATTTCTTTTTCCTTTTAAGTATATAATAAATTTAACATGAAACTCGTGAAGCTGTCCTCTTCTTGTCTGTGTTTCCTTCTGGACCTCCTTACGTTATCTTCTTGTATTTAAAAAAATGCTTCAGTGCCGCTCTTTTCTTTTCTTTCTTTCTTTTTCTTTTTACAATCCCTCTGACTAGCTTCTTTTTCCTGATACTCTCCACTGAAAATACTGAATAAAGCCCCTGCAACAACTGTGTATCTATGGGAAGTGAAACAAATTTCCACATTGTGTCTGAAAATGTCCTTCTCATTCTGTACCTTGACTCCATCACCTCTCTGTGAAGAAGTGGGTAGCATATTTCATCATCAGTTATTTAGAATCATGATACATACTACAAAGATCACAGAGTTCAGTCTTTCAAAGTGGTTTATTTCTTCAATTTTAATGTTTAATAGATTCCGATCCCTTTCAGTGGACATCAGTTCATGCAAATCTTCCCAGGTTTCTCTGAAGATTGAAGTCATCCTTTTCATCATTTCTTAAAGCTTAATAATACCTTACATTCACATCTCATAAATTGAGACCAAACAAAAAGCTGCTATAGATATTTTTGTTGTATATGGGTTCCTGTCCTCTCTTTGATCTCTTTGGAGTATTGTCTTCTCCATTAGAATATAAACTCCTTGAGGGCAGAGACAGATACTCTATTTGCATTTCTATGCCTAGTTCTAAGCACAAAACTTGGTGGGTGGGTATATTCTAATAAATGCTAGCTGACATCTAATTGGCTGACTGATTTATGGTTTGTAAAATTAGACAGATAAATGGAAGAAAAATATGATGAGGTATATAAGGTCAATGGAACAAAGACAGAGATGATTAAAGGAGTGAAGCAAGCTTTGAAGTATCAAGCTCTGATACTTTCAAGTATCAAGAAGATAAGCCAGGTTATAGTGCAATGATGTATTATAATGTTTTTCTAAATTATATGTGGAGTGAGCAAACACTTCTTTGTTTACTTACAGACATATACTTAGAACCTTAGAAATTAAAGCTAGGAGGGGACTTTGAGAGTCTGTAGTCTAACTTTCTTATTTTAGAAACAAGGAAACAGACTCATAGAGGCTGCTGATTGCTCAATGTTGCTTGTATTATTACCAGCAAATCTGGGATTACAAACCATGCCCATCTTGATCCTCAGTTCTATGTTTTTCCAACTACACACCATTGTCAACAGCAAGCTTCAAAAACTCAATGCTTTCTGTTATGATTCATGATCAAATTCATAATATTTCATGTATTCCAGAGAAGAAAGTACTTCATCTATATAGTTAAAGTTATTCCAGTTCAAGGGCAAAAATCTCAGACTTTACTCCATTTGTTTAAAATCCATGAGGTATTTAATATAAGACTTATGTTTGGATAGGGAAGAATAACTACCAAAGTCAAGATAATGAAATATTGGAGAGAACAATATGTTTCTGGGTAGACAGGTTTTCCCTGAGGTTACTCTGACCACTGAGTAAATGCTAAATATCAGATTATGACTTAGCAGAATACAAAACCATATACTTACTGTAGACTAGAAAGAACCCTACCTTATATCTTAATACTGAGCCAACTTTTAAGATCCTAAATTCAACCCTTGTATTATATTCAATTGCTAACATATCTCAATAGCCAACGTTGAGTTACCTTATGGGAATTTATCAGAAGAAGTGTTATTTCCATCATGGTAACTAATGTTAATACAACTATATTAACAAGTATGAAACTACTAGTCCTAGCAATTCTCTAATAATATTCCAGGACAAAAATGGATTTTTATTATAATTGTTAACAACTCTGTAATCTAGTACCAATAAGGGATAAATAAGATTAGCTTTTATTTTGCTATTACACTGTACAAATTCTTTATGACTATTTCCTGACACTTGCTACGGAAGACTGGAAGATTTTAGAATCCTTTTTTAAAAATGTTCCACAGGACACAAATTACTCTTTAGCTAAATAGAGTGAAACCTGATAAAGAGACTATCTAAGTATATTCTAGCTAGCCCTGGAGGGTAGATTTTTAGAAATTCATACTTTAATATTTGTGCTAAGAAGTCACATTACTTTTGGTTTCTCTTCAGTATTTCCAAAGGTTATCAATCATATTTAAAAGGTTTCATTACCCCCTCCCTTCCCAATGCTAAACCATGGGCTGTCCCTCTGCCTTGACACAAGTGACCATTACCTAGTTGGGGGAATGCAAAAGCTAAGAAAACTGCCAATATATGCAACTAATAAGTCAACACATTGAAAAGAATAAAATTATTATATAGGAAAAATGTAATGCAGAAATCCAATAAACTAAAATGAATTCTAGATTGAAATACAGAAGGGAAAATCTTTGAAGTCAGGCAAATTCAGAGAGATGCCACAGGAATGGAGGTGTGTGCATGTGACTCAGATTTTTAAAAAGAGTTTATTATTTAAATTTATAGGTGAGCTCAACTGCCATTTCAGGACAAGTTTTAAAATAACACTTTAAAATGGATCATTGTGTTTGAAGAATGCCTAACAGGCCAGTGTGGCTGGGCAGTAGAGGGCCTGGAGGAAAGCACAATAAAGAGGCCAAGGAAGGAGCTAAGTCATATGGGAGGCTTCAGCTTAAAGTCAGATAGAAAAGCTCAATGGTAACTATAGCAAAGAAGATGGTAACACGTTTCCTTCAGTGCCATACGTCCATTAATAAAATTGTGTCCATTTCTAAAAAGGTACGGCGGATCGATTGGGAAGGCGTAAAAGAAACACCCAGTTGAGAATATGGAACGTGAATTTGTAGGGACCAAGGAAGTACATTCTCATGTTCTCTCAAGTTCAGCTCAGTAGCATGGGAATTGGGGTAAAGCAAGCAAATGGTGGTTGGGATCCAAGACTGGAGCCTGCCAGGGCAAAGTCAGAAAGATGACAAGGGGGAAGGGACTCAAGAAGATAGTGTAGTGTTCAACTGGTTCACCAATCAATATGGAGAAGGGAGGATATGGTAAGCCAGTGCAGGGGTGATGTCCTGGAAATGAACTAAGGGCTGGAGGACTCAAAGGTCATAGTGAGGATGAACAACAAGACAGGGAAATATGAAATGATAAGATGTTATGATCAGATAGAGGAAATGGAGTTTGTGAACGTGAAAGCAGAACACTTGTGAGTGACAGCAAGGTTCGGACAGGACCATCTCTGAGTATAACTGAGGTGAGGGAGAGGAGTATATCATAAGAAATAAGTTAAGGAAACAGAAAGTTAGGGCATTTGAGGGGATGCGTGTGTGTGTGTGTGTGTGTGTGTGTGTGTGTGTGTATAGATATATATGTGTGTGTATATATATATATATATACACGTATATATATATATATATATATATATATATGTATTTATGGCAAAGTCCCCTAGTATGAGGGCAAGAGTTGCGGGGGAAAGGAAGACTATGAGCTTTGAACTCATCATTAAGGGAGAGTTTTCTGGAGGACAATAAGAAACAACTACCAAAATTTTGGACTGAGTGAAACTTAAGTGAGTAGAGGTGACTGAATGATGGTGGGAGTGTAAGACATTGAAAGTTAGGGAGTGTTCTAACTCCCTAACCATGACCAATGAGGAAAGGCATGAGTGAAAGTGTAACAAGTTCTAGAAAAGGAAGTAGTGAGCAAGGTCTCCGTGAGTGCAAGATGATGAGAAGAATGAAAGAAAGTTTTAAGATTAAAGCAAGTTTTTTTCTTTTAAAAATCTATGGATCAGCTATTGGAGACAGCACAGAATAACCTGAATGAGACCAGGAAAGGGGGAGTAGGGAGAAGACTGATTCAAAGGTGACAGGACCAAAGGAGTAAAGCAACGAACTCATTCCGTTTATATGCCAGGGCCACCATGTAAAATTCTGTGCTTGGCATCCGAAGTCCTTTACAGCCTGGTCCCCTCCTCCTTCCTTTCTGGTCTTTTCACATTTAACTGCCACTCACATACTCTTCAATCCAGTGACACTGAGGCTCCTTGCTGCTCCTCTCCAAATCCCAGGCACTGGCAATGGCTCTTTTCCATGCCTCAAACTTTCTCCCTCATCACATCTGTCCCCCTCAATTCCACTAGCTCCAAGTCCCAGATAAAAGCCCATCTTCTATAAGAAGCCTTTCCTGGTCCCCCTTAATGCCAGTACCTTCTCTCTATTGAGTCTTTCCAAGTTACCCTCCACATATATGGCATGTTTGCACAGAGTTGTCTGCATACTGTGTCCCCTACTAAACTGGGAGCTCCCTGAGAGCAAGAATCATCTTTTGCTCTCCTAGTATAACCAGGGAATATAAGAAATACTACTGTGTTTAAACATCTGACACAGCAAAGGTGCTTAAGAAATGTTTTTAAAAAATTTTATTTTTGATTTATAGAAGAAAACAAGCATTTCCATAATACAGTACAATAAAAAAGATGATGGTATATGAAACTGCAAATCTGCTATGAACAACTTCCTATCGTTTCAAATATACAACAAAATTATCATGTAAATTTCTTTTCTTTCTTAACTTCTCTATCCAGTCCTTCCCCCATGACTACCAGTAGATACAAATACGTATGTATGTATGTATGTGTAGCTATGTATGTATGTGTGTGTATGTACACACATACGTAAAATTATCCTACACATAACTTTATTTATTAGTTCTTTCTTTAGATGCAGATAATATCTTTCTTCATATGTCCTTGGTAGCAAATTGGATATTTATAATAGTCAAAACGGTTGCTTGTTGTCTTCGTTCTTGCAGAGGACCAAATGACATCACTATGATAAAGCCAAGTTTCAGTGTGTCTGACTGTGGCAGATCAGAACAATATGAGCTCAGAATGTAGACTGGGCACAGAGAGTCTGTGTGAACACGCAGGTCGTTACTCTAAAGTGTGCACCGACATTTCCCTTGAGTCAAAGTAACTTATTTGTTCAGTCATTTTTAAAACAATGTTTCTGTTACTGTATACACTGCCCTTGGTTCTGCTCATTCACTCTTCATTATTTTGTGCAAGTCCTTTCATGTTTTTCTAAAATCACTGAGCTCCATGTTTCTTATAGCATGATAGTATTCCATCACAGTCATATAACTGACTGGCAGTGGTGGGAGAGAAATGGGATTTGTAAAAGGAAAGACAATGGTTCAGAATTACTGAGAAGAGGAAGATTTGACAGGGTAGGAGTACACAAATAATGAGGAACGAGGTCAGGTAAGTTATCGTTGTCCCTTTGGGGACAAAGAAGATGAGGCGGGGCACAGGATGACTCATGAACAGTCAGGCTGGGCCTTTTCACAAGGCAGTCAATCCCTGACTCAGTTGAAAAGGGGATGGTGTGTGTGGAAAAGCTGCTGTGAGAGGGTGGGGCAAGCAAGGAGTACAGAGTGGTAGAAGATGATAGAAGCAGGGATGAAATGTTTGAAATGTCTGATGTAGGTAAGAGCCTCCTCCAGGCCCAGGGAAGTAAGCGATTTTGAGTCACTCAGCCAATGAAGGGTATGAACTCTTAAGGGTTGGACAGAAGTGGAACAGAAGGAAAGAGGTATGAGTTGGATACATATAAGACAGTAGGGAGAGGGGAAGCAGAAGAATGCTGTTTGCATTCAGAGTGGTGATTGCAGCTAACAGACAGGAAATTAACAGGAAAAAGATTTGAGACTCATAATGGTCAGGGCAAGTTCAGTTATTCAAGGAATTTCTAGAAGTACTCCAAAGGTACTGGTTAGAACACAGGCATGAAAGTGGGGACCTCAACAAATCTGCTCTCCACTTACTGATTATCAACCAAATGATTGTATTAAATTGGTCTTAAGTCTTTACAGAAAATCACTATATATTGTCTGATTTTAGAATTTGCTAAAGCATATTTTGCTTTCAAGTTCATTGAAGATACCCAATTAATTTAATGATAAAACTGACACCTCAATATAGTTATGGCATGCAAAAATGTCCTTGAAAATAAAATTCTAGTAATTTTTTTTACCTTTGGTTTTGTGAGTTGAGTACTTTCATGAGAAAGAGAGGGAGGGAGAGAGGGAGGGAGGAGAGAGAGAGACAGAGAAAGAGACAGAGAGAGAGTGACAGAGAGAGAGAGAGTAGACTCAGAGGGAGAGGGAGAATCTACATGGATTAAGACTTGAACATGGTGACAGAATAGAGAAATTTGAAAGCCTAACAAAAAATCAAAATAGGGAGCAGAGCCAAGATGACAGAGTAGAAAGATGCACATACTCTAGGCTCTTTTCCCACAGCCCACAAAATACCTGTAAAGAAAGACTCTCAACAAATTCTAGAGCAGCAAAAGGCACACAACAATGGAGTGGAGGAGATTTCCAGCCCAGGCTGACTTGGAAGGCTGACAGGAAAAGTCTGTCACACCAGACACAGAGTGGAGCCCAGCCCAGCCTTGGTTGTGTGGCAACGGGAAGAAGACTGGAGCATGCCTTAGGGGCAGAATCCCCAGTGGCAGCAGCAGAGGTTCACAGATCCCTCAACTCATAGCTGCCAAAGGCAGCTTCAAAGGTCAGTGAAAGGGCTTTTTCACCTCAGTGATCAGGGAGCACAGTGCTTCCCTAGCCCTGGCCCCAGGCAGCAGCTGCAACAGCAGCAGGCAGCATCCACTGTTGGATAAAGCACCTGTGGGAATTAAGAAGGCTGATCTGAACCTTAGTCTCCAGTCGGGTCAGGGAGTAAATTCCTCACCCCTGATTATGCCATCTTGGAGGAACTGAGATCTCTCATGTCCCCAGAGTATATCCTCCTCTTGACAAAGAACCCGAAAGTCAAGTAACGGATTGGGAAAATGCTCAAAAAAAAAATAAGACTACAGAAGGTTACTTTCTTGGTTAACAGGTATTCTCTCCCATTCTTTCAGATGAGGAAGAAAAACGTTTGCCATTAGAAGAAGACAAAAAAGTCATGGCTTCGGCACCCAAAACCTCCAAAATAAATACACAAATTTCCCAGGTCATAGAAGAGCTTAAAAAGGATTTTGAAAATCAAGTAAGAGAGGTGGAGGAAAAACTGGGAAGAGAAACGAGAGCAATGAAAGAAAATCATGAAAAGCAAGTCAACACCTTGCGAAGAGACCCCAAAAATGCTGAAGAAAATAAACCTTTAAAAATAGGCTAACTCAATTGGCAAAGGAGGTTCAAAAAGCCAATGAGGAGAAGAATGTTTTAAAAACAGAATTAACCAAATGGAAAAGGAGGTTCAAAAGCTCACTGAAGAAAATAGTTCTTTATAAATTAGAATGGAACAGATGGAAGCTAACGACTTTATAAGAAACCAAGAAAGTACAAAACAAAACCAAAAGAATGAAAAAAATGGAAGATAATGTGAAATATCTCATTGGAAAAACTGACCTGGAAAATAGATCCAGGAGAGACAGTTTAAAAATTATGGGACTACCTGAAAGTCATGATCAAAAAGAGGGCCTAGACATCATCTTTCATGAAAATATCAAGGAAAACTGCCCTAATATTCTAGAACCAGAAGGCAAAATAAATATTGAAAGAATTCACAAATTATCTCCTGAGAGATATCCAAAAAGAGAAACTCCTAGGAATACTGTAGCCAAATTCCAGAGTTTCCAGATCAAGGAGAAAATATTGTCAGAAAGAAACAATTCAAGTATTGTGGAAATACAATCAGGATAACACAAGATCTACCAGTTTCTACATTAAGGGACTGAAGGTCTTGGAATATAATATTCCAGAAGTCAAAGAACTAGGATTAAAACCAAGAATCACCTACCCAGCAAAACTGAGTATAATACTTCAGGGGAAAAAAATAGTCATTCAATTAAATAGAGCAATTTCAAGCATTCTTGATGAAAAGACACAAACTGAATAGAAAATCTGACAAGAATCAAGAGAAGCATGAAAAGGTAAACAGGAAAGAGAAATCAGAGGAGACTTAGGAAAGTTGAACTGTTTACATTCCTACATGGAAAGGCAATATTTGTTAACTCTTGAAACTTTTCTCAGTATCTGGGTAGTTGGAGAGATTTTATACACATACATACACACACACACATACATACATAGAGAGAGAAACAGAGACAGAGAGAGAGACACAGAGGCAGAGAGCAAAAGGTGAGTTGAATAGGAAGGGATCATATCTAAAAAAATAAAATTAAGGAGTAAGAGAAGAATATATTGGGAGGAGAAAGAAATCGAATGGGGCAAATTATCTCTCATAGAAGAGGCAAGAAAAAACTTTTCCAATGGAGGTGAAAAAGGGGGAGGTGACAGGGAAAAAGTGAAGCTTACTCTCATCACATTTGGCTCAAGGATGGAATAACATGCACACTCAATGTGGTAAGAAAATCTATCTTACACTACAGGAAAGAAGGGGAAAAGGGGATAAGTGGAGTGGAGGGATGATGGAAGGGAGGGCAAATGGGAGGAGGGAGCAATTAGAATTAAACACTTTTGGGGAGGGACAAGGTTAAAAAAGAGAATAGAAGAAATGGGGGGATGAAGGGAAATATAGTTTGTCTTACACAACATGACTATTTTGGCAGTCATTTGCAAAACTACACATATATAGCCTACACTGAATTGTTTGCCTTCTCAGAGGGGATGGGTGGGGAGAGAGGAAGGAAGAGAAGTTGGAACTCAAAGTTTTAGGGACAAATGTTGAGAATTGTTTTTGTGTACAACTGGGAAAGAAATACAGGCAATGAGGTATAGAAATTTATCTTGCTGTACAGGATAAGAGTGAAGATGGGTATAAGAGAAGGGAGGGGTGCTATAAGGGAGGGCACACTGGTGGAAAGGACAATCAGAATGCATGGCATTTGCGGGGGAGGGGAGAGATGGGGAGAAAATTTGGAAATCAAAATTTTGTGGAAATGAATGTTGAAAACTTAAAATAAATAAATTTAATGAAAAAAAAACAATCAAAATCAGATCTCCCTAGTTTTACTTCATTCTTTTGAAATGATTATACGGGTTGGATACACCTTTATTAAGTTATAAGTACAGAGGGGCAGCGAGGTGGTGCAGTGAATAGAGCACCAGTGCAGGAGTCAGGAGGACCTGAGTTCAAATCTCACCTCACACACTTGACATTCACTAGCTGTGTGACCTTGGGCACGTCACTTAACCCTAACTGCCCCAATTGCCTGGTCATCTCCAGTCATCCTGATGAATATCTGGTCACTGGATTCAGATGGCTCTGGAGAAGTGAGGCTAGTGACCTGCACAGCCCTCTCTTACTCAAAACAATGTCAAGTGCAAGTCATGCCATCATTTTTCTGATGGCATTGTCTTCTTCGGCAATGAAGGATGAACACATGCAAATATAAGTACAGGAACATTATCAAATCAAGATTTTTTAAAAATCAGCAATTCTTTTCTGGCAGCTATGACGTTCTCCTTCATTAACATGAATGATTAATGATGAACTATACTATGACAGTCAAAAAGTTTAAATATTATTACAATAATGAGGAACATAACAAAAAGGCATTAAGGATTATTAAAACTTTCAAGGATATCTATTTCTCTTCTAAAATTAACCACTTAAAATTCCCAATATAATTCCAAACAACGATAAATAGATGAAGTAAGGACATGGGACAAGAAAAGCACCTGGTTAACTCACATGCCTCTCCATGATCTTGGTTTGCTGGACAGGCCTTTAGTTCATCCTCTATCACTTGATATCCAGCAGTTCTTTTACAAAATCACTTACAGGGCATTAAAAGTTTCTTTCTTTTATTAGGAGCCAAGAATTCATTATTACATTTTTTCTATGTGAAGTATGCTATTAAATAATGGCTTGTACACTAATTAAAGCAAATGTAATTGTGAGAACACATTGACATTGTTAAAGTAAATTACTCAATTTGTTAATAGTTTCATTTCAAGTGACCTTAATTGTATTAATTGTGATACTTAGCAAATTAAATTGAAGAGCATTAAATACATTGTTCTAGTATGTCCTAGATAAGGGACTCTTCCATTACATCAGGAGAGGGAGAATAAGGCTTGTATTTTGCCAAAATCCATATACCTTAGAAGCCAAAATTGTAAAAAGACCTCATTGCCTATATGTACCTATTTGCAACGTGGTATAAAACAAAGGTCATTTGGAAATTTTTGACTAAAAATCACAACAAAATTAAACTAAACACAGTGCCATTCTTTTAGTCCTATATTATGTGAATTCATATGTGTATACACACATGTGCACATGTGTATGCATACTCAATGCACATATAAATGAGTAGCGCTACACCCATGTATGAACACAATGACATGCAATATACACGTATGTATAGTTTTCAATAATGACACAATTATAAAATAATTACATGTGAAGCAGCTAAAAATGTAATGCTCAAATTTGGTTGTATATAAAATGATATAAAATGGATGAAAAACCAGGTGTGACATACAATCAATCAGGCAGGAGACCATTTAAAGAATTCCTCTGGCGTCTCTGATAGCCTAGCACTTGAAATCCATGTCCACTTGGCTGTCAAGGTCTCTGTCCTCAACAGGAATGACATACCAACAAGCAACCCATGGTTCTATGAACAATAACCAGAGTTACATGTTGAAACAAAAGACAAATGCAACTCTGTGTCCCGTGTTCATGTACAAGATTTCATTGTAATCCATCATTCTAAAGTTAAAGAAAATGTCCTTACTGGAAAAAATATTGATTGCTACTTTGTTTCAGATTGTTAGGCATTCACAAATTAAGTTAAGGTACATCTGGTGTTATTTAGTAGCTAATAAACAGCATAATTATAAAATGTAACACCTTACATCCTAGTCCTTTGAAGATCAGTCAGTATCATCTACTAATCAACAAGTGAGCCAGGAACCCTGCCAGAAGATACAAATACAAAAGCAGAAAGGAGGGCAACAATCAGAACTTTCATACGTATCATCTCATTCAGTTGATAAAATGACTACGACATTTGGTCAAAAATCATTTAACTTCGCAAAAAGTTAGTATGAAAAATGTGAAGCATGGAACACTTAAGTTGAAACAAATACTTTAATTCATTCCACTAACTCAAATACACAGTTGTTCATGCAAACTCAAAAAGTAAGTCACTGCTTGAGCAACTCTTTTGCCCAAAACGATAATCCTTTTTGTATATTTCCAAAAACGCTGTCACTCGCATACAGGCTACAATCAGAGATAAGTTATTTGAAAAACACACTCACACATGTATGTATGTAAATATACACGTATGCATATATGAATGACAGATATATAGTCTCGAACTAGAAAGGAGACTTACAAAAATGACGTCCTTTCAAAATGATAAATTACATGTACAATTTCTAGAATTCTAAATATGCTAAAATAGTATGTATCACAAACATGCAGACTGAAGTTATAACACTAAAGTAACTATTTTGCCCAGACTACTAAAAAATTATTGGAGCTTTTGTTCATTTATATAAGAAAATTCTTAAGTATTTAAGTATAGTGTAAAAATCATTTTGATATTAATGTTATTTTAAAAATTCATACACTCTAGTATCATTCCACCAAACGGAATGGGAAGCAATGAAATCTGCCTCTGCTCAAGTGCCATATATGTTGATTATTATGAAGCACCTAGGCATGGGGTCCCATAGGGGACTCTCAAGAGGCAGTGACTAAAGTTAACTCTCATATCATTGCACTTAGACTGGAAGTGGCCGTAGAGATCATCTGGCTCAACAATCTTATTTTTAAGTGAGAAAACTTGAGACTCAGAGGGGAAACCTCATGGGGTGCCCTGGCTTCCTTCTGCCACTTACCCTTCTCAAACTCTTCTGTCTATCCTCTATTTACAGTGCATTCCTGGAGTCAGGAGTTGCTTTTGTCTGTCCTTCAGAAGTGATATTCTTTACACGCTCCTCTCCATCTCCTGACTCTGAATATCTTCCCTGGCTGTCCCCTGTGCCTGGGAAGCTTGACCTCCTCTCTCGGCCTCCTGGCTGCCCTGACTTCCTTCAAGTCCCAACTACAGTCTGACCTTCTCTGGCCCCTTTCACAGTTAGCCAGGACAGCACTTTGGCAGAGAACTGAGCTCTGGTTTACACTGCAGAGACACTTGTTTGCATACTGTTTCCCCCATTAGATTATGTGCTCCTTGAGGGCAGGGGCTATTTTTTGCCTTTCTTTGTATTCCCAGTGCTTGACAGTACTCAGCACACAGTAGATGTTCAGTAAGTGCCTACTCAACAATATGATGAAAGAAAAGTAGTTACAAAATGATGTTTTAAACTAGTTCGTTGTAAGCCAAAGTGTATGTCCCTGTGCCAAATTCAGGGTAGTGTAGGTTTCTTTTTTTTTTATAATGATTCTTTTTAATTTCTTTCTCTCTTTCTGGAGAGAGAGCCCTGACTCCCATGCGGTCAGATTCCAGCTATCTCTCATTGCCTTATGAGCAATGTAGTATAATAATCGGAGGTGGGGTGGGGGGAGGGGTGTGTGTGTGTGTGTGTGTGTGTGTGTGTATGTGTGTGATGCCAGTGAAGAAGGTGATTCTATATGGAAGAGACCAACTACTTACTTTGCTTGGAAACCCTGTAAAAATAATATTCTCCATTATAAACATGCATTTATTTGAAAATAAACAGCTATCATGCTTACAATCATGAAGTTTGAAAGATATCCAAGAATTTTCTTTTGCTTCTCCATGCTCTTGTGTTACAGATTCTGGGTGAGAGAATAGATGGTGTGATTCCTGCAAATGCCCTGTCTTTTCTGAACCCAAGAAGCAGGTTATAGCTAGGGTTTGCATCCAAAGGAGAAAAAAGTACAATGCATAGTTATGGAATATCTTGCCTAAGTATTATGGTTTTAAACATGTGCTGGAGATAAATATTGTCCCCCTCCAAATGTATGTCTGGTCCCCATGAGTCCAGAGGAAGATGAGCATGGCTCCAAGCCCTGGCCCAACTGAAACTCTTGCAAAAGTGGTGAAGTCCTGTCCTACCCCGAGAGGATTCTTTTCCTTAGGTTTACTGAATTTTTGAAACTATGATTGTACAAAAGAAGAGATGACCTTCCAAGTATGAAATCCCATTCTAAGAGGAGGATAAGAAGGAAAAAAAAATGATCCCCAGGAGTACTGCAGCTCCCTTCTTCAGAATGGTCCCAATCTTGACCAGGATTCCAGGACACTGAGGAAGGTGCAATGTTGAGGCACAGCCACAAGGTGGCTCAGTGACTTCACACAGCTGTTCCTCAGCGTCCAGGGGAGGACACAAGCCTGTCTTCCCACAAGGAAACCCAGAACTATGGAGCCTAAGCTTAGGAGGAGAGTGGCCCAAGAAGGAAGGCAGGAGGAGCACAGAAAGATGAACTCTTCTCAGCAAGATAGGGTAGAGGAAACCAGGCAGAGAAGCCAAGCCTTCACAGGCCAGGGCCTAGAGAGCTGTGCTATAGTGAAAAGATACTGAATTGGGACTGAGATGACTTGTCTTCAAAACCTAACCCTGCCATGTATGAACTCCTCTCAAGAGGCCTCAGTATCCTCATCTATAAAATGAAAGAGCTTAACTAGATTTTCTCTCAAGTCCCTTTCAGTTCTAAGCCTATAATTCTTCTTAGGAATTAAATTGTTCTATATTTTACCAATTAAGAATCAGAGTTTGCGTAATTAAGTACAGATAGATAATTTGCTAAATCTACAATAGGAGGCAGCTAGGGGGCAAAGCGAATAGATCCCTGGACCTGAGTTAGCCACTGACTTGCTGTGTGACCTTAGGCAAGTCACTTAAACTTTGCTTGGTTTCCTCATCTATAAAATGGGGATTATAATAGCTTTTATCTCCCAGGGTTGTTGGGGAGATAGAATGAGATACACAGTATGCAATTATTTGCAAGTTATCTCCTCCATTAGAACATGAGCTCCACAGGGCACGGACTATCTAAAAAAACAAACCCCAAACCCCCTTTCTTTTGGCCTTTCTTCATATACATCCTATCATGTGGCAGAATGTCCACAGAGTTTAACAAATGTTTGCTGATGGGCTATTGAGTATCTTTATTTGTTAAAACATCCATCTACAGCCCTGACAACCAAATGACCAAAACGGGCCTGCTCCTGGGTCCACATGACCACTTCCAAGTCACTCTTCCACAGTCATCATTCAACTGTCTCCTCTTCAAGGACCCCCAGGAATGACAGGGGCTCCTCTCTACAACCTACCTACTCCTCTCACTCTGCAGTTCTTTCTTCAATCATGTTAGCACCTGGTTCACTTCTATACTCTAGGTAGTATAATTTAATGAAAGCTTTAAAGGAATTGATGTTTCAAGACTTAGTAATCTTGTCACTTATAACCTAATGTGAACTTTGGCTAATCAGTTCACCTTTTGGGGTCACTTCTCTCATCTGCAACAGCACATCTCTTTTCTCACCTCACTACGTTACCTTGCAACTTCCCCACTAAGACCCAGGAAGTTCATTGCTGAAATAATCTCATCATCAAGATAGTATGTGAAAAATGATTTTAAATCTTAGGAATCAATGTCTTGGAGACTCAGAGTGCTCCCCACTGCCCTCTCTCCTTACAAACTCAGTCTCTCTTTTAGAAGGACATTACAGATGATGGGACTGCATTGAACCTTCCAACTCAGGCCTGAACTGATTTAATCTGCTCAGGTTTAGGTAGAAATAAGATTCTTCCGCCTAGATACCTCAAGACTGAGAGTGGTCTGGTAAGATTGGTGGTGGGGAGGGATGACAACTGGTATTTCCTCTATTAGGTAGAAGCATGATGGCAGGTGATATCAGCCCCTGTTGAAAGAGTATTGTACCAAGATTAAGTGACCTAAGTCACATACTGGAGACTTCATTTTAATATACGCCACCTCCCAAAGGGTATATAACCTTGTTACCCTCAAATCAAATTAGTTCTGGACTGGCCCCCTGAGTAGGGCCTAGTTCTGGATTGTTACTCCATAGTGCATGTCAAGCCAGCCTGAAAGATACTAAACGTGGACACACACCCCCTAATTTCATTTGTCTCTTTCTTAGAACAAATTCTGTGTCAAAATTGAGGTTCAACAAGCATCAGCCTTGGTATTCTACCTTCTCACTACGCTTTTCCCCTGTTAATAGAAGCTAGGGTCATGAGTGCGAAACCTCCAATTAAGGAGAGAGTTCAGCTCAGGGATCTTATTTCTCACCCACCTGAACTACTTTGGAACTTTTCTGACCCACCCTTCCATCCCCATCAGCTACCTTCTCCTCTCCCCTATCTCCAACTGTCTTTTTGAATTCCTTTTGTCTACGACCTTCCTAAATTGGATAGCAAGCTCCTTGTGAGCAGGGATTATTATTCTTTTTTCAATTTGTATCCCCAGCCTTTAGCACAGTACCAGGATATATCAAGTGCTTAATAAATGTTTACTTACTATTGACCACTAAAAAAGGAAAATGATCTTGGATACCCTTCTGGTTCTAAAAATCCTATAAAGAGCACCTTGTGTCTTCTGACCATTGCTGGTGATTTCTATAAACATATGATGCTTCACTTAATATCTTAGCCTCCAATTTCCCTAGCTTTTGCACCCTTCACCTGCCTTGTACTTCAGTCATCAGCAGTTACCTTACCCAGCCTCCTCACCCAAGACTGCTTCCGTTCAACATCACCCTCTGATCACTTCTTCCTCTGTCTTGCTTCCAATCACAGCTGCTTTTTACCACATCATGACACTGATTTTCTTGACCAAACTCTTCTCTAAGTCCCTTAGACCCCATTTTGCTTCAATGGCCTCTCTACCAAGACTGAGCGTCATTGTGAGTCACTTGAATGCAGCCTTCTCTAGCCCTAGCATTCCTGACCATCCCCTACATCCACTGTAACAGTGTTTATACAGCACTAAAAGGTTTGCAGAGCTTTACATATGTTATCACATTTGATCCATCTTAAAACCTTCTGAGGCATCCCCAATCCATTTTCTCTTCTCCAGGCTTGGTTTATTTCCAAAGAAAATAGTTAAATATTGTGCTACACAACAGAAGTCCCACAACTTAACCCTAAGCTAGACTCTATTACTCAAAGCTTCTGTTTGTCACACTGTATTAGCATAAGTTCTTTTAAACCTTCTTCATTTTCTAAACCCACCTCTGCCTCCTTTATTCTCAGAAGAAAACTCTGAAGATCATGGTCATCCTGAATATGCTTACTCATCTTTCTCACTTGCTAATGGTCACCCCACTCTGTTCTCAAAGTTTCTTTTCTCTCCACAAACCCTCTTTTCTCACACGCTATGCTTCCACTCATGACATTTTCTCCAAAATGCCTTCTTCTCTCCTTTCCAGTCTACTTTAATCTTATCCATCCTTCATGTTACTAATTCCTCAATCTATTTTATGTGAGAAATAAGCATGTGTTCTACCTATCACATTTAAATTGTACTAGCTGCTCTCATTACAGGCCAGCTCTGCAACCTTTTTAAGAAACATTTTTTTTCTTTCCTACCTCCCTATATACTCTTTGAAGCCAGGTACTATGACTCATAATTCTGCATCTATTGTGGTCAATAAAAATTAAGTGTTCATCCACCTAAATGATCCTGCCATTCTCCAAATCTTCCAAGCATAACAGTTCTGTCTTCCTGGATTTCTTCCTCACTTTTGCCCTTCCACATACCATTTCCACTGCCACCTGTCAAGCTCATAGCCTGTTCTACCTGATTTTCATGGTACAAACATCCCTAACCACCATTCCGGCTATAATCCTTGCCCTAAGAGAGCATAAAGAAAACTAGTGGCTCAAGCAAGAGATCAACAAGAATAGCTAAGGCAGGGAGATGGGAACTTGCCCACCCCTGGCTTAGCCCTTTTCCTGCCAGGATACCTACAATGCCCAAAGACCTGCAGAATCAGGACTCCATCTTTTCATTCCCTGTGCCAATGCCACACCAGCAGCCATCAATCTCTTCCTAGGTGGATACTGACCAAGTTATCATTTCCCTACCCAACTTGGGTCACTAGGCCTTGCCATCTGCCTTAGTACGTAGTCTTCTGAAATCCTGGGACTTTTCATCCACTCTAAAGCTGAACTCTCCAATGTGTTGTGTATGTTAATTAAAACAGTCCCCTGGAAACAGGGACTATGTTGCTTTTCTACCTGTATTACCCAGAACTTAGCACAGCACTTGGCACACAGTAAAAGATTTCCCATTCCATGCCACAACAGGTAGATTGATGGGGCTGCAAACAAAATGATACCATGGGTTTGAAGGAGGAAGTCATACTGATCAGAGATCAAGGAAAGTTTCTAAGAAAAAAAAAAGCCAAGATTTGAAAATGGCTTTAAACGACGGGCAAGAATTCAATAGATGGAAAAGGGGAGGATGGGCAATACAGGACTGAAGAACATCCCTTCCTTCATGTATACCTGGAGTATCTGTCCAAGACATAAATGGACTAATTCAATGAGCTACCTAACAGCATGTTATCCCCTGAGCAAAGTGTGTCCTTCATTCACACTTTTAAAATTTTCCCCAATTAAGGATTGTTATCTCAATTTTGATTATGGTTTTCACAGACTCACAGGATTATAGATTTGGAGTTGGAAGGGTCCTTGTAAGTTACATAATGAGCAGTGAAACAACTTGCCCACATTCGGTTGGAAAGTATCAGAGAAATAGGATCTGAACCTGGGTCTTCGGGGCTCCATGACAAGCACTTCATGCACCACAATAGGCTCTGCCCCATGATGAAAGCTCTGCATTGAGGGATTGATTGTTCATGAAATTACTATACTATGTTATAACTATACATAGTATGTACTCTATTAAATGTCAAATCCATCAGTGTAGAGAATATTATTGAATAATTTTTAGCTTATGAAGGGATTTCCATTAGGAACATGGTCTGTAAATTATGTAATTCTCTGCCAAATATGAGTTAACCTAACATTAAATTCTTTAGCAAGCATGCTTGGAGAGGGGCAGCAGTCCCTTCTCCAGTGAACAGAATCATGGCCTTGTAGTTCAAATGGACCCAGCTCTGACACTTACTGATTGGGTGGCCATAAGCAAGGCAATTCATCTGAGTCTCAGCTTCCTCATCTATGATACTGGGCAAGTATGATTTTTTAAAATAACTTTTTATTAATGCCTTTTGTTTAGGGGACAGACAATGTTTGTTTGTTTGTTTATGGTAGATAATGCAGTGGAGAGAGAGTCAGGACTAAAGTCAGTAAGACTCATCTTCATAAGTTCAATTCTGGCCCCAGACACTTATCAGCTGGACTTGGGCAAGTCACTCAACCTCTGTTTGCCTCAGTTTCCTCATCTGTAAAATGGACTGGAGAGGAAATTGCAAACAACTCCAGTATCTTTGCCAAGAAAATTCCAAAAAGGGTCATGAAGAGTTGGACATAACTGAACTACAGTAGTTTGGTTTTTTAAATACCGTCACAGTGATTTCCAGTATCTACCCTTCTCCCTTTCCTACAGGAGAATTTCATAAAAAAGGGATATTTTTATAGGAAGAAAAGAGAAGCACAACTTTTTTGGTACACTGAAGTATAAAATATATGCAATGTATAACACCTCCACAAAGGGATGGGTTGGAGGTGTCCTCTCCCATCTCTTCCTTCTTGAGCATTATAATTTTGTCACATTCTGTTCTGAATTTCTAGTGTGTCACTATTCTTTCCCATTTACACTGCTGCAGTCATTGTGCTGCACTGTGTGTCAGTAAGGAGGCAGCTTCACGGTTTGGTGGATAGAATGTTGGGTCTAGAGTCAGGAAGACTTCAGTTAAAATCTGGCCTCAGACACTTGCTAGGTGTGTGACTCTGAGCAAATCACTTAACATCTGTTTGCCTTAATCCATCAGAGAAGGAAATGGCAAACCATTCCAGTATTTTTGACAAGAAAACTCCACGGACAGAATGATCCAGTGTCACAGAGTGGACACGACTGACCAACCACAAGAAGTTGTTATGCAGACTGTCTTCTTGCCTCTGTGCACTTTACATCAGTTCATGTAGAACTTTCCATGCTTGTCTGTCATCATCACATTCTTAATTTCTTACAGTTCCATAATACTCCATTACATTCCTGTACAAGAATTTCTTTAGTCATTTTTTAACCAATAGACATCTCCTTTGTTACCAATTCTGTGCTACCATAAAAAGTACTGCTACAAAATATTTTGGTGTATATGGAGAATTCCTATCATTGGCTTCTTTGGGGTACAAGTCCAGTAATGGAGTCTCTAGTTAAAAGGATATGGAAATTAGTCACTTTACTTGCGTAATTCCAAACTTTTTGGAAAATAGTTACACCACTTCACAGCATCACCAAAAATGTATTAGTGTGTCTATCATTCCACAACCCCTCCCATATTGAGTAGGCAAATAGTGTTTGTAATACCTATTGCACAGGATAGTTGAGAAGCTAAAATAAGATAATGAATGTAAATCAATTTGCAAAGTTGAAAGTGTTGTGTTGGACATTATTCTACTTGCACTGCACTTAACGATATGCAGTGATTTCAATGTATATAATATTAAATATTTTAAGAGAAAGCATACAATATGCCAAGCTTTTTAGAACTTTGATGACCTTTGCTTTTTAATTAAAATTTTAAAACTAAGCATTTATTTCCTCTCACTCCCATCTCCCCACGCCCCCCAATTTAGAAAGGAAAAAGGGAAAGTCCTGAACACTTAAAGTCAATCTATACTTGAATAGATTACTTTTTTTCTTAAATCATACATGATAACATGAATAAGTATTTTCAAGTACAGCATATCAACTTTTAGAAATTGTAGAAACTACAAGGAAACAACTTATTTTTACAAAATTCAGGAAATAGCCATGTATAGTGAACACAGTCACTCTATATATGGCCTAGTTCCATATAAAGATTGAATTAGAGTAGCTAAGAACTTCTTGGGCAAGAAGTGAATAGCTTTTCCTTTTTCCCCTATCTTGTTGAACTGATTTTTGCTTTGGGTTAATTAGGGTATGATAACTTGACATTTATTTGTCAGGAAACTCTCTCCAATTCATCCTTAGGGAAACTTTGAGTATAGGTTGTAATTAAAAGGAAGCATAGAAGAAGTGGGTGTTAAGAGGGATTTGAAAGAGGAGTTTATAGGCTTTGAAGAAAGGAGAAAATTTCAAGTACTAGAATAAGCATGGATGAATACACAAAGAAGTAAGAGAAAATCACTGGAAGTATTCAAATACAGCCTAGCCAGATACCTGCTAGAGGTGCTATAGAGGGATTCCAGGATTGAAAGACAAAAAACCTCAGAGAAAATCTGGTACAACTTCCTTAGTAAATGGATGAGGAAACTGAGATCAAAAAAAGGTAAAATGACTTATCCAAGACCACATATCTAGCAACATAATTGGGATGCAAAACCATCAAGGTAACATAGACATGGGTTGGACAAAATCATATTGAACTCCCCCCAAAACTCTGATATTAGTAAGATTTTCACATAAGATACATGTAAACAATTACGACTGTCATTCTTACTACTATTTATGAAAACAGAAAAAAAAATCTGTTATCTGTAAAATGAGATTGAACTAAATAATTTTTATGAACCCTTCAAAAATTAAAATATCATTCTGTATTCCTTTTACCTGATTCCTAATGATTCAAGGATACTCAAAAGGGTAGTATTCTTAGGGGAGAAAGTAAATAAATTATAATCTTAATGACTTAACAGAATAAATAAAAGTGAAGCAACAATTTTAAATGTTTCATATGTGTTGATATAAAAAATTCTATTCAATTCAATTAGCATTTTATTAAGTGACTATCATGTGCTAGGCATTGGTGATACTGACAAAAATGAAGCTGTTTCTACACTCAAGCAGTTTATATACTACTGGGGATAAATAATTTATGCATAAATGACTAAACATAAAATATATAAAATTAATTTTCCAGGGAGAGAGCAAAGACCTATGAAGTACAACTCAGAGGGCACAAAAAAAGTAACGTAAATGGGACAGAGATACGGAAGTAGGGCTCAGAATAGGGCATCTACAAAGAATGGAGAAGGATGACGAGACAAAGCAGCTTCTGCCTGAGAAACCGAAACCTGAAAATCCAAAGGATATGAATGGAGCAGCAGCTTATCACACCTTTTAGAACAGAAATGGTAATGTGGGTTTGATAATCAATCCCTGAGCTAAAGATAGATGAAAGAACAATGCTAGCTTCTGTCCTATAATCAAGAGTTTTTTACTAAGGCTATTTATGTTAAAATATGTACCATAAATAAGAAACATAAATACACATATAAATTATACGATAACTACAGTAAACCAGGTAAAATCAACCGGAAATAACCATAATATTGTTCTCAAAGATCTTAGAAGAGAAGAAAATGGTGGTCTCCTGAGGAGCAGCAGAAAACTCTATCAGAGAGCTTTTTTTGGTGGGGAAAGCAAGTTAAAGTAAGGCCTTCCTTATTTGAGAATAGTCAAACTTTAGAAATGATTTCCTGACTTGCATTACTTTGCTAAGTTATTTTCAGCTTGAAGTAAAATAATTACTTGTTCATTCAATTGTTAGTCTATAAAAGTATGGCTTGTGAATGAATAATAGCAAATCTTTTACTTTAGGTATAAAATTCACATAGTATTTTGGTACTAAATCAAGTTCCCCGTTTTATAAAATACATCATGTTTCCTGCTGAATCACCTACTCCTTTAAAGTCAGAGGTCTTGGAACTTGCTGGGGTATTTCAAGTTTATCATATTCCAGTTATTCTACAGAAGATAGAGCAATGTTCTCTTTATTGTTAAAAAAGAAGAGATGCAAGCACCTACAGAGTGAGCAGCAAAGCCCACAGCTTATAAAAAGCATTCACTGCACGTCTTCCATCAGGCAACTTCCCTTAAAGTTCCTCCATTTTGTTGTATATACTCAGTCACAAATAGACTAATAACAATACTACGAAGTTTTCTTTTGATACAATCACTTTTCCCCACAGGCCCTTTTGAAGGGCAAATTTTCCTCAGAATGGTTAAAATTCAGCTTGAACAAAATGGTAGGCTTCTACTCCTCTGGAAGACTGGGTGGTGGCATGGGGGTTATTGGAAGAAAAAATAGAATGATTTCACTCAGACTCATTGCTAATGCTACGTTATTCTTCAACTAATTACAAATGGAACAACTCAATAGCCCAATAGATACTCTACTGCAAAAGAATGATGGAGGGTATGTTGTGGTAAGGCTTCAAAAACATATAAACATTTTCAAATCTAAAGTTGGAGGCTCCTACAAAAACATTTTAAAAATAAACAAACATACTAGTAAGGTGATGATACTTCAATTGAAAAGGAAGTCCGTATTAAAATGCAATGCACATTTCTGTTCAAAAAAGGAAATTTATGAAGACGAAATAGATGCTTTCTATAAAATATTTACATATACAATGCACAAAAACCACTATGGTTAGTAACCTTTATGACTTTGAAGAGCCATATATTTACATATCTTTCTCTTTGCATGTGCATGTGCGTATGTGTGTGTTTTGTATATATTTTTAACAGTTGACAGCTGTTTTAGAGCATACAGAGAAGCCAAGCTGAATGAGGGTCTTGATTACTTCAAGATTAGCTATCTAAAGTTTCTATTCATTTTAAGTGTTGTTAGTGCGAAGAGTCATTAGTCACTTCCTTGTCTCATAGAACATCAGCATACATTTACATTGTTAATGAACATTTGGGGTAAATGAATTAATGGCACTTTTAAACATCAATTCAGTCCTAATAACTCTGTACGTCAGAGAAATGTTAGGATAGGATATAAACGAAAAGCCTTTTCAGTCAAGGTAACTAAGCATTCCTACAAACAATAACAGGTAAAATTAATTTAAAATGCTTTTGCAACAGGGTTTAAAAATCTCTATTTTCAAAGAAATAGAATCAAAATTTAATTCTGAACCCATATCCCCCAAAAAAATCTGTGACAAGAAATATGCATCTCAACCACAAACAAAGTCATAAATTGAAGTGACAAGACCTTATGCTGATCACAAGTCATACGTATTTTCAGAGTTAATATGCTGAAGATCACTTAGTTTTGAGATACTACTTCTTACATCATAATTTTTTTCATGTCATTAAAGAAAATTCCTTTAAAAGTATGGCATATGTTTGCAACCCAAAGTTTAAAATATTGCACTATATCCTAACTATCTTATACGGAAAACAGGAAAGGCAACAAGCATGTAGATAAAAGACAACTAAGAGCCAGCAAGACCTAAAAATTCAAATCCTGCCTCTTTCTACACAGCATTTCTATGACTAGGGACAAGTAAATGAAGCTCCCAGAAGTCCCAGGCAACTCTTTAAGAGTCAGAATTACATAAGAGGGTTTTATCAGGCAAGAATTTCTATACCATGTGTTCTCTATGCAGATGAAATCACAGATCCAAACTATCTCTCTTTAAATAAAAACAACATTCTAAGGAAGCAGCCAAAATATCAATAGTTAATTTTTAAAGTCCTTAATATATCAAAAATATAATGATGAGGACATCTGGTAGTATTAAAATATTATTTTCAATAGCACTAGTGACATTACTTTCAATAATGTATTTAAAAAAACCTGAGAATAAAACTTACTCCATTTGCAAAGGAATTTATTTTTCAAATCACTTACATTAACTAAAACCCTACTTACTAGGGAGATAAATGAATAGACTGTTCAAAATGCAGAATGTAATAGATATGTTTAAAGAACAATTTGGGTCCAAGAGGACAAGAAATAGACAAAAGTTATTTTAACCAATTTAAAAACATTTTTATCACATAATCCTGGTGAAGGTAAATTGAATATTACTGGTATCTATGTAATAGACCAGCCCCTAGGAATACTGTGAATCTAAGAATATGATGAATAATTTCTTGGAATGGATAAAATTTTTAAGAAACTTAAGTTTGTTATTTAGTTCCTCTTAATAAATTAAATTATAATTGCTAATAAGTGATTAGAAAGAGAACGGAATATATGAAAGGATTTAAAGGTGGTTCCCTCCATAATGATGGGGTATTCTCACTACAAATAAGTTTAATGGGGAAAAAATAAAATTTCACCGTAAAAGATCTGATTCTACTTAATTCTACTTCTCCTTGAAATTGCAACTGAACCTCGAGTGTTACAAAGACAATCAGAAGCAAATGAGTTTTTATCCTGACAGAACCTGAGCTCAGGGGAGAAAAAACATACATGCAAAGCAAAACAAGCAAAAAAAAAAAAAAAAGGCTGATTTATTTTAGAAAAACCAACTCCTAAAGCAGCGAAAAGAGCTCGGATGCAACACACTTTGCATTTCTACATTACTCTGCTAAAGTCGCTGTTGGGTTTATAATTTTCAAAGGATGACAGTGCATTAAACACTTGGTGAATGTTTCTGAAAGTTGACTTTTTGTGGTTTTCGATAGTGCCACAGCATACTATGCACATTCTGTGAAATGTTCTTAAAGTTGGAGAATTAAGCAAATGATGACAGGCTTCTCTTCTATCAGACTCTCATCTAAGGCTTCCCAAAGATAAGAGGGAAGCATAGGGATACAAAGCTTACCTGCAGACTTCAAGTCACCCAGCAAAGGGTCAATGCCGACTTCTTGTTCTTCAGTCTGCAAGGGGTGGTGGGTTTCAGAGAAGGATTGAAACATAGCTAGCGATGGCAACTGCACCCAAAGTAGTGGACGTCTGGGAAAACAAACACAAAGATCTGGTCACTGTCATTCTTTAAATGACCATCTGAAACTGCGGAGGAGCCACAAAAATCACCATACAGTGAGATGTAGAGCAAAGTGGGGTTAGGTACCATTTGGTACCACTTGCTCATCTTACAGAGAAGAAAATGGAGGCCCAATGACACGGATGAACATATTCCAAGTCATAGAAGCAGCAAAATGGCAGAGCGGAACGTGGAACCATGACGTGATGTCGCCCTTACACTCAATCAACTCCCATGATTGCTTTGACCTCTCTTGGGCATGTCAGCTCTTCACAGATTGGCCCCACTTCTCCTCTCTAACATTATTACCCATTATGGCCCTCCACACACTCTACACCAAATTGGCACTCTCAGTGTTCCTCACACATGAAGCTCCAAGCCCTAAGTCCATGTCAGAAAAGGCGGCTGCCGTCCCACCGACACTAACACTGTTCTACAGCTCATGGTTTCTTTTAAGATTCAGCATTTGAGTACAATATTCTGCAGGTCGCTGTTCCTGGTCTCCTCAGAGACTACCTTTCCCACAAGGTTATTTTCTATCAGCATTGCCTGTGATGTGTACAGATGTATATGAAAATGTTTATGTATGTAAAGGTATAGATACATGCATATGATACACATATATTGTTTCCTACATTAAAATGTAAGTTCCTTGAAGGCAGGAATGGTTTCATTTTGCTGCTGTGTCCCTAGTGCCTAACTCATAGCAGGGGCTTTTTAGATGAATAATTAATCCCATTTAGAGGATACAAACAAATCCTTCAACAGGTTCAAAAAATGTTGATGGGTCCATACATTCAGGAGAAAGTGGAATCAATTATTTTGCTCAACTAAAATATAAATTTCAATAAGTTTCCATAAGTTAGCTTTATTAAAGTGATTTTATTAAGACCAATTTTTCTACCAATCAGAAGTTTCCCAACATTGGGTCAAAAATGTGACAAATGAAGTTAAATCATTGTGTCTTCTAGTATTTTAGACACCTTAAATACTTGTTGAACCCTTCTATATTTTATTTATTAAAGCAAATTAGATACCGTTTTCTTAATTAAAAACATATCACAAAATGATATCCATTATCTCATTTTTTATTCAAAAGGATGTCGCCATTACACATGAAAACAGTGAAGTTATTACATTAGAAAAAATTTTATTCAATTCTTTCTGGGCTGTGCCTTGAAGTAGGCTTATGCCAAATCAGGGGAAAGAAGTTATTCAACTGCAGTTGTGAATAATTACAAAGCTACTTTCTCACAGTGCTTTTAAGACTGACAGAGCCTTACACACAGTAGCTACTTCCTACACATTGGGCGAACTGCACTGAATGAAGAGAACTGATAATCACAAGCATCACAAACGCTGCACATAGGGCAAATTCAGCAATGGTACAAATGATCAACAGTGGGCACAAGGGAAGCAGGGGAAGGTCACAAATTAACAGATTTAGATACATTTACTTCAGGATTATCAATTAATCTAGTCCTAAATCAACTAAATGACTAAAAATTATTTTACTGTTCACAGTTTCAAAAAGTAATTTCTACAAAGCTCTACCTTTTCCAACATTGTCAACTTTTCTTACTACATTACAAAAAATTATATTTAAATAGGTACTAGTATGTCTTCAACATCTAAAAATCTATTACTATCCCTTTTCTTTTAATTAAAGGGGGTGTATGTAATCTATACATCAGGATATTCCATGCGCAGATGAAGCAGCAACAGGCGGTGGAACTGTTGGGCAAATAACAGAAATAAAGCTGAAACCACACATCCTAAGGGTTTCTTGTTTCTTTACTTGATTTCTTTGAACAATTGTTTTTAATACTATGGAAAACAATCTGACCACTTGTTATGAGTTAATTTCATGCCAAGTTATTTGCCAGTTTGAATGAAAAGTCATGGAATATAAATCCATATAGTTTTACTGCTAAGTATCTTTCATTTTATTCTAGCGATCTGAAAGTTGGTATCCCCAAATTTAAATATGATAGAGTTGAATCTAAAGGGCATATCTTAGTTAACAAGAATATTAAATGAACTAAACATACCATTCTATAATAAAAATAACCATCTTAGTCTTTGGTAATGTCTATAGGTATAAAATGATTAAGCTATATACCTTTTAACTCCAATATTTCTTGGGGGTGGGAGGGGAGGGAATTGAATCTTGATCCTTTTAATAAGATTTTACAGTTACAAATCAGTTTAGATTATTTAATTTCAATCAATCAAGAAACATTTATTAGTTTGTGTCTGGAATAATTTGCTATGTTGACTACTTCCCAAAATGCTTCTCATGAGGCCATTCGCTCTTAGGATCAACTATCCTCTTCCCATCAAAACCTGGATTCCTCCCATGGGTCACATAAAAGAGGGGAGTTTTGGCTTTCTTTTGCCCTGACCAGGCATCTAGACCATTTTCTGAGATCTCCTCTTCATGATTCCACGTGTCCCTAAAACCTTTTCTAGCATTCCTGTTTGGAATATCCTTCCTCATGGCTTGTATTTGCATCCACAGCACTTAGCACAGTGCCTTGCACATACAAAATGATTTATTTATCTATTTACCTATCTATCTACGTACTGATACAAAGATTAAAAAAGAAAATGCCTCCCCCTCCAATAGGTTATATGATAGCAAATCAGAATTCTAGTAATCTAGGGAGGCAGTACAAACACTATTGTTCCTATTTTGCAGATAATCAGAGATTAAGTGACTTCTATTTCATGCACAAGTAAGTGGCAACTCTTGTGGGGCTGGGTTGGTTTGGTTTGTTTTGTTAAGGTCAAAATGATGCAAACAGTTATTTTCTTTTTTAAAAAATAATTTATTTGTTTTTAAACAACTAGTAAACAGTTTTTTATTTTTTTAAAATAATTTATTTGTTTTTAAACAATTTATTTTAAAACAAGTTTTAAATTTTTATTTCTTAAAATTTAATTAATTTGTTTTTAGTTTTCAACAATCACTCCAACAATCACAGTGACTGTGGAAAACTGAAAACAAATAAATTAATTTTAAAAAATAAATAAAAGGGAAAAAAACGAGTCACTTCCACAATTCTTAAATTTTCTCCCTTTCCCTCTCACCTCCCTCCCCAAGGTGGCAAACAATCTTATAAGGGTTCTACACGTACATTCTTATTAAACACATTTTCACAATAGTCATGCTGCATAGAAGAATTAAAATAAATAAAATAAATTAATATAATTATATATATATATATATATATATAAAATAAAATAAATTAAAATAAAAAGAATGGAAACAGAAGAATGGGATGAGAAAAAAACAAAACAAAACATAACACAAGAGAAAAGAGTCTGCTGTATTCTGCGTTCTGTTTCCATGAGTTCTTTCTCTGGATATGGATCGCATTTTGCCTCAAGAGTCCTTTTGGGATGTTTTAGGTCCTTGCACTGCTGTGAAGAGCTTGGTGCATTATAACAGTCCTCTCACACTGCGGCTATCACTATGTATGATGTTTTCCTGGTCCTGCTCCTTTCACTCAGCATCACTTCATATAAGTCCTTCCAGGCCTCTCTGAAATCCACCTCTTCATCATTTCTTAGAGCACAATAGTATTCCATTACATTCGTATACCACAACTTGCTCAGCCATTCCCCAATAGATGAGCATTCCCTTGATTTTCCGTTCTTGGCCACCACAAAAAGAGCTACTGTAAATAGTTTTGTATATGTGGGTCTTTTCCCAATTTTATGATCTCTTTGGGATACAGTCCTAGGAAGTGATATTGCTGGGTCAAAGGGTGTGCATATTTTTGTAGCCCTCTGGGTATAGTTCCCAATCGTTCTCCAGAATGGTTGGATCAGCTCACAGCTCTACCAACAATGAATTAATATTCCAACTCTCCATCTTCTCCAGCATTTATCATCTTCCTGTTTTGTCATATTAGCCCATCTGATAGATATGATGTGGGACCTCAGGGTTGTTTTGATTTGTATTTCTCTAATCAATAGTGATTTAGAGCATTTTTTCATATGACTATAGACAGCTTTAATTACTTCCTCTGAAAACTCCCTGTTTATATCCTTTGACCATTTATCAATTGGGGAATGACTTGTATTCCTATAAATTCCTCACTTCTCTATATATCTTAGAAATGAGGCCTTTATCACAGATACCAGTTGTAAAAATTCTTTCCCAGTTTTCTGCTAACTTCCTAATCTTGATTGCATTGGTTTTGTTTGTACAAAAACTTTTCAATTTAATGTCATTTATCCATTTTGTATTTCATAGTGTTCTCCAATTTGTTCATAGTATCAGCCTTTATATCCAAATCATGTACCCTTTTGGACTTTATTCTGGTATATGGTGTCAGGTATTGGTCTATGCCCAGTTTCCACCACACTATTTTCCAGTTTTCCTAGGAGTTTCTGTCAAACTGTGAGTTCTTATCCCAAAAGCTGGGATCCTGGGGATTATCAAACAGTAGTTATCAAACAATGTTACAATCATTGACTATTGTGTCTTGTGAACCTAACCTATTCCACTGATCTACCCATCTTTTTTTTAGCCAGTACCAAGTGGTTTAGATCATTCTTTATAATACAATTTGAGATCTGGTAGGGCTGGGCCACCTTCCCTAGCATTTCTTTTCATTAATTCCCTTGATATTCTGGACGTTTTGTTACTCCAGATGAATTTAGTTATTATTTTTTCTAGCTCTAGAAAATAATTTTTGTTAGTTTGTTTGAGTTTTGTTAGTTTGATTGAGATGGCACTGAATAAGTAAATTAATTTAGGTGGAGTTGTAATTTTTATTATATTAGCTCAGCCTACCCACAAGCAACTGATATTTTTCCAATTTAGATCTGACTTTATTTGGTGAAATGTTTTGTAATTGTGTTCATATAGTCCTTGGGTTTGTTTTGGCAGGTAGACTCCCAAATATTTTATAGTGTCTACTCTAACTTTAAATAGAATTTCTCTAGATCTTGCTATCATATCACCTGCAAAGAATGATAACTTAGTTTCTTCTTTGCTTATTCTAATTCTTTCAATTTCTTTTTCTTCTGCTATTGCTAAAGCTAATATTTCTAGTACAATATTGAATACCAGTGATGATAATGGACATCCTTGTTTCACCCCTGATCTTACTGGAAATACTTCTAGCTTATCCCCATTACATATGATGCCTGCTGATGGTTTTAGGTAGATATTTCTTAATATTTTGAAGAAGACTCCATTTATTTCTATACTCTCCAACATTTTCAATGGGAATGGGTGTTGTATTTTGTCAAAAGCTTTTTCTGAATCTATAAAGATAATCATATGGTTTCTGTTAGCTTTGTTGTTGATATGATCATTAATGCTGATCATTTTCCTGATACTGAACCAGCCCTGCATTCCTGGTACAAATCCTGCCTGATAAAAGTGTATTATTCTCTTGATGAGTTGCTACTATCTTTTTACTAATATCTTATTTAAAATTTTTGCACCTATAATCATCTATAACTTTCTTTCTCTGTTTTGGTTCTTCTCTGTTTATATATCAGCACCATATTGGTATCATAAAAGAATGTGGTATGACTCCATCAAAATTCCTAAATAGTCTATATAGTATTGGAATTAACTGTCCTTTAAATGTCTGATAGAATTCGCTTGTAAATCCATCTGGTCCTGGAATTTTTTTCCTAGGGAGTTCATTGATGGCTTGTTCGATTTTGTTTTTTCTAATATAGGGGGTTATGTAAGTATTATACTTCCTCCTCAACAGTTATTTTCAAAACTTTTTTGTACCAACTTCAAACTTTTTCTCCTGGTCAGTTTATAGCCACAGCTTTTGTTGACTGATGTTTTAGACTGGACAGCAGATTTTAAAAACTTCATTCTTCATGGGTATTATTTCATAAAGTTTAATGTGGATAATAATTTTTTGACATTTATTCTTCTACTGATTTTTAAATAGTGATTTTTTTCTACTTATAAAACTAGATGTCGTATGATTAGCTTCTCAGATCAATAAATAATTTAAAAGTTTTTTTTAAAACATCTCAAAATTTTTTGATAATTTTCAAATTTACATTAAATTTTAAGCCAAGTACCAAGCAAACTACTTTGGCTAACCAAGAGATTAGTCCTCCAAAAGCAATAACTTTTATTCAAATATATTTATTATGATCAACATTTAAAAATATTAATGGTCAAAAGAAAATCAACTGTTAGAAAGCTTTTACAGAAGATAATTCTTACTGAAAAATTATTTCCTAAATTAGCATTACAACTAACAAATAATGTTAAGTCACCTTCCCTCATATAGAATAGTGGAGAAAAAATAAACTCAGGACACTTATCATTTACAAAGTAATTACTCTAATAGACTTATTAAAATATTTCTCAAATTAAAATTTAGAGTTTAATGACTGCCTGCCAATCTATACCCTAGTTAGGATAAACATTAAAAGTGGCATTAGAAGAATTAAACATGGGGTGGAGGAAATCTAATCTACCCATTTCAGTAAGGGACCAATAGTACAAAAGAACACCAACCAAGAACAGCTTTCCTTGGAGTCACAAGACAAGAAGGGCTAAATTTATTTCATCCATCCCTATAAATCCACAAGTGACTTACTTTGCTCTAAAGTTTACCTTACAAACAAGTACATAACTTGCAAAAAAAAAAAAAGTACCTGCAAATTTCTTTTAAAATGAAAAATTAAACTTATGGATGAGATCATATGACAAAAATTAGATCAAATGATTGAGTCATATGACTTGAAAAATCAGTTCTTTTCCTATAAGACTAAAAATGATCAATCAAAAGGCGGAAATTCAAATAAAAATGATTAATGGATTCTAGAGACATAGAAGAAGAGTAGATATAGACAAGGTTTTAAGTCTACAGCTTTGCCAAAAGACAATCTTGGGGAGGTGGGGGTGGGAGGGCAATAAAAATGAAATTATCTCATGTTTTCAAAATTAAAGAATTGTAAAAATAGAACAAAATAGGTAGTTACTCAAAAAAAGTTAAAGTGAACAGCTTTCACTTCTAAACTGAACAGTTTGCCCCTCTATATAAAGGATCAAATAAGGTAATATTTGTACAGCACTTTGAAATCTCAAAGAGCTTTATAAATGACAGCAGTTATTATTATTAATTTAAAAGCATTTACTAAGCACTGACAAAAAGACAAAATAATATATTTTTCTCTCCCTCAAAGTGTTTAGGTTCTTAGCAAGATCTAAACTTTCACCCTTCCACATAGTGAGTCAAACAGGAAGTCTCCTCAGTCAAAAAGGAGGGGGAAGGAGGGAATGAGTAAAGGAAATCAATTGTTAGCATTGTTGACACAAAACAAGTGGTGAATCACTTTAATTTGTCACTTCCCTAATGGCATCATATAGACAAAACCTTAGAAAAATAATAATGTATTCCCACTGAATATCAGATTCCATATATTCACATTTGTTCCTTCCTTTACTGTTTCTAATACTTGAGCATTGACAGTTAGTATTCTGAATTATGTTGTTATAAAGACATTCTTTCATTCATTTAAATTCTTGATGGATGATAAACTTACAAGTCAAAAAATGAAATTACTATTATTTTATATAAAGATCTGTTAGATAAGAAAAGCATCTTGAATGGACTACTGCTAGAGTTTCAGAATAAGTGACATCAAAAGAAGTATCATTTACATTAGGTAAGGCTTCTCTGCCATGAGGACTGTGCATAATCTGAGAAATGGCATCTGGAATGATGAAAATAAGGGCAGAAAGGAAATGTATGCAAATGAAACTGCATCCTCATAATCAGAAGATGGACAATAAATTGACCCGAAAATGGAATGCAAGTTGGGGATGGGAGGGGGATATTACTTAGTCATGAGTTAGCCAAAGATGGACACAATGCTGTGAAATATGATGTTATGGTGTTTTATTCAATAAAAATTCTTCCACTTGAGCTCCTGTCTGTCAATCTTTAATACAAAAGAGTTAGATTGGACTTTAAATAAGTTAATTAAGTATTAAAATCAATCATCTGAAAGTCTTAATATTTAATATTGTTAGATTGTATATCAAAGTGGTTTTATTATTTATTTACTCCAAACCTTTTCAGAATACTTCATGTGGCAATAGGGGGTCTGAATCTCACAAGATAAATGCATTTACAATGCCAAATAAATTATATATAAAAGCATTTGTCTTAATACATGTCATTCAATATTAAATATCACCCATTGGTACCACCCTGAAACTTTAATCCATTTTTATCAACCACACATTTGTATTATTCAAATGCTGTCTACTAAAAAGTGATCTCTGGAGCTACACTGAAGATCTACATATCTAAGGACAATTATCACAGGAAATTTAAAGCATATTTAACCCTATAAATGTCATATATTATCAAGATTTAGCAACTTGCGTAAAGAATCGGCTGTAAATTAAAATTCCAGACACAAAAATAACAGTAGTCAGGAATGAGCATGAAATGATCATCATTTCCATCCATATTCTTCTAAAATTCAGATGCTATAAAGTCATAATAAGAAGTAGCTTCTGAAAAATCAAAACAACCATAAGCAAATTAGGAGAACAAGGAATAGGCTACTTGTCAAACAGATGGAGAAGGGAAGAATTTATGACCAAACAAGAGATAGAGAGAATTACAAAATGTGAAATGGATAATTTTGATTATATTAAAATAAAAAAGTTTAGCACAAACAAAACCAATGCAACCGATTAGAAGGAAAGCAGAAAGCAAGGAAACAATTTTTACAGCATGTGTCTGATTAGAGAAATGAAAATTAAAACAATTCTGAGGTATCACCTCACACCGATGAGACTGGCTAATATGACAGAGAAGGGAAATGATAATGTTGGAGAAGGTGGGGGAAAATTGAGACACTGATGCATTGCTGGTGGAGTTGTAAACTGATCCAACCATTCTGGAGAGCAATTTGGAACTATGCCCAAAGGGCAGTCAAACTGTGCATATCCTCTGATCCAGTAATACCACTGCTAGGTCTGTATCTCAAAGAGATTTTTAAAAAGGAGGGAGCATATGACAACTAAGACAACAAAAATGCCCTTCCTAAGATAATATATAAACACCCTCAGCTTTACTTCATTTCTTATCGTGCTGATTCAATGCTGTTTAATGCACTTATGCTTACTTTCTTACAACCTTGATATATTTCTCTACTTTGTTATATTACCTGGTGAAAAACAAGAACATTATTTAAGCAAACCAGCACATGGAAAAAAAATATAATCTTTTTTTTTAATCTACTTTGCAATATCTATCTTAAGGTACAAAAATTGTAGATAAAAAACTACCTGCTTTTATGATAGTAAATAATGCAAAGTTCTCTTCAAAATAATATAACAGCAAGGAAAAAAAAGGCACAATGAAAAGTACTGAATGTAAAATGGGACATTTCCTCTGCCAAGGATGATATAGCCTACATTCAGCGTTATTGTTGCTGTTTAGTCATTTCAGTCACATCCAACTCTTTATGACTCTGGTTTGCATTTCCTCTTCCAGTACATCTTCCAGATGAAGAACTCGGGCAAACAGGGTCAAATGACTTATCCAAGGCCACACAGTTCAGTAAGCGTCTGAGGCCAGATTTGAACTTGGGAGGATGAGTCTTCCTGACTTCAAGTCTGGCACTCTAGTCACTGTGCCACCTAACTGCCTCTATTCTATATTGTGGTACATAACTTGATTTCAAGGATATTTGGGTATCATGGTTCTTAATTTTGAAGGGGGATAATTTTAAGAGGTGAAATTATTTTAAAAATGAAATTACTAAATAAGAATATTGACTAAATCAAAACAATGATATATTGTTGACAATGATTTCTATATAAAACCGTATCAATGGGCAAAGAAGGAATTGAAAAAATCCACAAAATATATTAATAAATTAACTTAACTGACATTAATGAACCAATCAGCATGCATTTATTAAGTATCTTCCATGTGCCAGGCACTGTGTTAAACACTAGGGATACATGTATAAAGAATAAAGGAATCCCTCACAAATAGCTTACATTCTAATGGGGAATAAAAGAACATATAGATGTGTGTGTGTGTGTGTGTGTGTGTGTGTGTGTGTGTGTGTGTGTGTGTGTGTAAAGCGAATAAATACAAAGAAGTGAAAAACAAGGAAGTTTGGGAGGAAAGACACCAGTACTTGAGGACATCAGGAAAGACTTCTTTAAGAAGACGGTACTTAAGGTCTATGAGACTGCAGGCTAAGAAGGGACTGCATTTTGGGCAGTGATAACAGCCAGTGCAAATGCATGAAAACAAAAGGTAGAGTGTCCTGTGTGAGGAACAGCGAAAGGAGGGGCCACTTTAAATGACTGTAAGGTTAAGTGGGCATGGCAGAGATGGGGAGGAGGAAATAGACAACAGTAATGTGTAACAGGGGTAGAAAGACTGGGTTTGGTCTAGCCTGTGAAGGACTTTGAAAGCTAACCAGCAAAGTTTATATCTGATCATAGAGGCCATAAGATAAAGGAATCACTTGGCAGATGTGTTCAAGGAAAACATGATGGAGTGGAGTGGAAAGAGATGAGTCAGGAAGCCATTTAGGAAGCTATTGCAATATATGACAGGTGATAAGGAAGGACCTAGACTAAGGTGGTAGCTCTAATTGAAGTGAAGGGATTGGATGTAAGAGACACTATGGAAGGAGACACTACAAAATTTAATAACTAATTGGATACATGGAGTGAGGGAAAGTAAGGAGTTGAGAATCAAGCTATGGTTATGACACTGGAAGTTTGGAAGGATGGGATGCCTTTGACAGAGAGGAAAGTTTGGAAAAGGGGAGGGAGTTTCTAGTGGGAAAAGAACTTAAGTTTGAACATGTTAAGTTTAAAATGTCTCTGAGATATTCATTCTTAAATGTCCAATAGGCAATCAATGATGTGAGTATGAATCAGGCTGAATACAAAAATAGTATCAGTAAGATATCAGTAAGAGTTAAGTTGCCAAGGAAGGCAGGATAAAGGAATTGTTTAGTTGACAGAAAACATTTTTTAAATGAAGACACTTACACAGGAAATAGTATCACTAATAAAAAATAAGCATTCATAGAAATTAATTTTAAAATTAAATAATGCTCAAGTGTACGTTTTCAAACTGATTCGCAATCAAACAGTTGCAAAAGAAAATTGCTAGTACGGATCCTAAAAAAACTTACATTATCAGTGAACTTTAAGATAAAATGAAAATTTGGTCTAACAGTATAAAAGTTTTGCTTCTCTAGAATAAAAAAAATCTCAATTTCAAATATTCTCATCATGACTTCACAAAATATTTTCTACAAACAACTCTATAAGTGATATACTCATATTGCTTCTTCTAAACATTTAAAATATCTATTATGTTTCAGCCACCAAGAGATGTAACAAAGTATCAATCTGAAAATCCCTATCATGATGTTTGAGTCTTTAGATATAAATATGGAAAACACCAATTTCCTTAAACATTTCCCCAGATTTCATATGTTGTATATGCAGAGCTCTGGTTATATTTTTTTCCTCTGTCAACAACAGGCAAATTAACAAAAGTAATATTTCATTATTTGCAATTTTCCCCCTTAAAATGGGTGAAGCATTCTAATTCTCTTCAAATTTTAAGGAAAAAATATCAGCTGGGGCTGAAATAAGAAAAAGGATTAAAGTTAGACCATGAAGAGTAAGGGTAGTAAAATTTGGAAATGTAATCCTATGGTATTTATGTTTTATGGGTGGAAGGAAATTTAGTTATGTGCTAGTAAATTCTTTTACCTTGCTCTTTATACCATTTCTGTGTTAATTACATCTAAAAGACATACGGTTATGTATACATTTAATATCAAAAAAAGCTGTAGTATGAGAGAACAAGACTGGACCTTAAACCAATATGTATCTAAATACAGTAACGTGAAAAATTCTAAGCCCAGGTGATGTTGTCCCATCTAACCTGGGAAGATAGTATACTTCTGGAAGCTAACGACAATCTTCTGTCTCTATGTCTTTGTAGCGGCTATATCCCTTCTCTAGAATGAACTCTTCCTTACATTGATTCACAGAGTCCTTCTGCAACTGAAGCATCATCTTCAGCATGATTCCTCTCTCCCCCCAACCACTAGCATCCTTCTTCTCAAACCAACTTGAATTAACTACCTAGTATTACTCATTTACACTGAGCTCACATGTGAATATTGTTATGCCCCCCTCCCTCAAAAAAACGTAAGCTCCTTGTGAATGGGAATTATTTCATTCTTTACATTTTGTATACATGTATCACCCTATGCCTTGCACAATTCTTGGCACCTAGTAGGATCTTAATAAACACTTGCTGCATAATTATTTTTGTCTTTCTGTATTTGCATAAGGCATCATTCCACTGTGGAATGCATTCCTTCAAATGAGTCTCTCAGAATTGTCAACTTACATAATGGTTAAGCTTAGGTATCATATCCCACTTCTACCATGAAGCCTTCCCTAATATTCCTGCAGCATTTTATCTGGGTTACTCCTTTGTTCACTAACTTTTATCTAATATACTTTTCTAGTTTTGTGTGTGTATGTACACGTGAGTGTGTATTCCTGGCACTCCAGAGAGGAAGGTAGACTTCTTGAGGGCAGAAACTATCCCAAATATTGGAACTATCTATGTATCACAAATATTGGAATGATGCATTATAAACATTTGGCAATAATGTTTGTTGAAATAAATGAGATTTTCACTAGTTATTTGACAACAAATTTAATAAAAGTTACCTAAAAAGTATACAAAAGGTAGGCTTTGAAAGTATAAGAGGAAAACATCTGCTTTATATAGCTTACATAAAGCAAACAGCATCTTTGTGGTTAATCTTTTAATCCAATTTTATTAAAATATAGCCAACCCAAATAAGATATGCCATTTCAATTTCCTCTTTTCTTTATTTTAATAGACAAGACATTAATTTTTCCTTCCTGTTCACTTTCATAAAATTTTTGTCAGAAAACTTAAAATTAATAGAAAAACAGAAGAACTTTATTTTTTAACATCAAATGCTGAATACCTCCTCCTGAATGGCTTTTGTAGGACTTTTTCGATTTTCTCCTTACTTCAGTCAAAATAAAAATGTTTGGTAAGTAAAATATTATAGCCACTCTGGATGTTTCCTTCCCCAAAAGTAAAAACAAAGCCTATTAGACTGAGAAATGTGCCTATTTCAAACACCCTTCCACTCTCCAAAAACTGAAACCATCATAATTATTTAGACTGTCAATTATTTGTACCTTATGCTTCACCTTATCCAATAATATAAATAACTCATATAATGCAATATCAATATATCTAAATAAATGATTAAAATAATATATATTAAGATATATAAATAGATAATACTTTGTTATTTCTTAAAACTTCAATGGGAAAGTGGAGTGGCTCAAAGAAAAGATGTAAAACTGGCCAATTCTTGGGTGTTCAAATGTAGTAATTTATTAATAACTACATGGAAAATTTTGAAGGAATCATCTAATTCTCTCTTCTAACTATTTTATAATAAAGTGGGTAGAAAAAATGCATTATAAAACAAATAAAAACTGACACATTTAAGACAGTGCATTGAAGTCTACGTGGAAAATACTATATTAAAGACAAAATACAATCTTTTAAAAAATACCCAATGAACTATTGACCCTGATTATCTAAATACTTACTGAATAATTATCTGATTATCTGAATAATTACTGAAGTAAATTGGGGGGGGGGGGAAATGTGAAGGATACATATTAAAGCAAAAGGTAAAATCATGTAAAAAATGACAAAAGTAGAATTTCTATAACATCTATAACTCAGTCATGTATTGTACAGTGATGTATACTTTATACATTTAAGAAAAATATATATTAACACATAGTGCAGTAATACAGTATGAGTTACAGTAGCTATACAGACCGTTACTCTGAATTTCCTAACTTTTGCGCATTTAAAATTTCAACTCTATAACATAAACACATATTTTTTAAGGTAATGTATTATTTTTTATGAAAATATATACTGCTTACACACCCTTCTCTAGGCATTTTGACTATCTGATACAATAATAAAAATGATGTATTACTTCTTGTATGTACATCTATTTTTAATCAACTGAAATCACAGACATTTACTTTTAAAGATCCTCAGTATGGAATAGAAACAATTAAAATGTTCAACTGTCAAATTTAAAATTTTTTTCAGAGAACAGTTTAAGTTGCAGATGCTTTGACTACAGTTTCTCTGCCAGAGACTTAGTGTATGTAAAGATTAAAAACAGTTGCTTCTCTAAAGCACAAGATCCCCAGACAAACTACATTTTATACTGCAGAAATTCATCAACTTGCTGATGTTTACAGAGAGACTATAGTCAGCTGAAAAGCACATATCACAGTAGCATGCAACATCACAAGGGGAAAAGACAGAGCTCATGGTTGGGCTACACCAACATAAAAAAATGCTTATATTACCTTAATTAGTTTGCAGATATAATACTATACCAATCAAATTATCAAGGGAATATTTTATAGAACTACACAAAATTCAGTGGTCTGAAATGTCAAGGGAAGTAACGGGGAAAAAAGAAGGACCAGAAGGGACATAGTATTACCAGAAGTCAAATGTTATATTACAGAGCACTAAATACTGAAACTTCTTGGCGTGCCTTAAAATATAGAAAAGTAGATTGGTGAGTAAATATTTGATAAACAAAAAGCAGATGTCACTGAAACCAATAACTCGTCAGTAATAAGTCTCAAAACAAAGAGGGATATATACTCAACTTGACAAGAACTGCTATGAGAATATCGAAAGCAGTTTGGTAAAAATTAAGGCCCAACCTGGGCAACTAGGGGGGCAAAGTGGATAGAGCAACAGGTCTGGAGTCAGGAAGATTTCTTATCCTGAGTTCGAATCCAACCTCTGACACCAGCTGCATAATCCAGGGCAAGTCTCTTAACCCTGCTTGCCTCAGTTTCCTCATCTGTAAAATGAGCTGGAAAAGGAAATGGCAAACCACTCCAGTATCTATGCCTAGAAAACTCCAATGGGGTTACAAAGAGTTGAACATGAATGAAATGACTCAATGACAATGTCAAACCAGCATCCTATAGCACATGTCACGGTAAGCTCTAAATGAATACGTGACAAATATAAAAGACTTGTGTGTGTGTGTGTGTGTGTGTGTGTGTGTGTGTGTATAAATTAGAAGAAAATGGAAGGATGTCCCTTTTACAACAATGACTAAAAAATGAATTTTCAACTAAATGGGGTTCGAAAGACAAAATGGAACATTCTGACAATATAAAAGCTTTTATATGAATTAAAATCACTACAGAAAGAAAAGAGGGAAAATGGCTGAATGGGAAAAATCTTTGCACTAAGTATCATTGATAAAATTCTCATATTCTATATGTGTTAGGAGAGTTACAGGTAGATAATCACTGATTCCATATACAATATTTACATAAATCTCATGTGTACATATGGGAACTAAACTCGTGTCTATACAAGTGTAAATGTATTTGTGTATAAATAAATCAAGATCAAGGACCACTTCTCAATCTAATGGTCAAAGGATACATAGCTTTCACAGGAAGAATTGCAAACTTTTAAGTGATCCTAAGAAAATCAAATCCAAATCATTAATAATAAAATGATAAAAAAAAAACTTTGAAGTTTTACCTCATACTCTCTAAATTGGCAAAAATATAAAAAAATATAAAAAAGCAGAAAAATCAATGTTGTAGGGAGCTTCTAATCTACACCAATAAAGTAAGTAATGCAATAGCCCCCATGCTAAAAGCCTGTCCCTCAAGAAGCTTATAGTGGGGGAGTTTAGATTTTAACATCAGTGATAACTATTGGTGACACTGTGAATTGATTCAAGTATCTACATATGAATTTGAATTATGTAGGAAAAATGGCAATCCATTTATGGAGGTCAAAAACAGAAACAAAGTTCCAATATATAACAAAAATTTATTGTAGCAAATTTTGTGGTAGCAAAGAACTGGAAACACTGGTTGCCCATTAATGGGAAAAATTGCTGCACAAAATGTGGGATGCACATGCATGATCACTATAAGAAAACTGGGGAAACGAGAAGATTTATATAAGTAAATGTAGAGTGAAATAAACCAAAAAACGACTTCAATGACATGAATGAAACGATGCCTAAAGGAAAGTAAGATTCTGAGCAACTGAAAGTCCAATAATAGTCCAGGAGAACAAATCATGCAACCTACCTCTGGATTTTCCATAAAGAGCTAAAGAACTATTAAGGCAGAATCTGTGTACATTACTGAACATAATCAGGATACTGGGTGGCTTTTGCTCAAATCAGTTAGATAGTAAACAGGTTCGTTTACTTTGACATGTGAAGATTATATCCAAAGATCTGTAGCTATTATATGGCATTAAGGTATATCTTGAATGCATCTGGTTTGGTCTAGTATTTAGATGTGCTCTCCTGAATATAACTTTGAAAAAGGCAAAGGAATAGGAATGACCATGGGGACAGGCAAAGGGATAGGGATATGAATAAGAGCTAGACCTGTGACATCAATGGAACTACTAGAGGGGAAATTATTTCAAGCAGGTTGGCACCTGCATGCAGTTTGTAGTGTCAGAGAGGTACAGAGAGGATTGAGATGTCAGAGATCTAAATTACAAAGCTAATATGTGTTACAGGTAGCCCTTGCATACACCAAGTTTAGTCTTTCTGGCTCTGAAGCTGGTTCCCTATCCATTACACCATGCAGCCTCTCATTCAATAAATGATACTTAATATCATATCATGTACTGTTCAATGAAAATTCTCATACCAATATAGTATGTCAAAAAAAACCTTAAAGAAATACTTAGATTGGTCTGTAACTTTGGACACTGTCACTTCAGATATCATATATTAAAAATCATTTAAAATACTTCCTACACCAGAAAGCAGTCAAGTCAGAAAGTCTTTCTAAATGTCAGCATGAACATTATAAAATTATACAGAATGAAGGGAAAACAAGGTTTATAGTGCATATAAATACGACAGCCCATATTAGGCTGCATTTAATTACCAGTTCAAACAACAACCTGATCTAACCTTTGACAAGTAAAATAAATGTTCTGAATAATTTAACCAAAGCAAACATTTGCTGTTAATGTTGGCTAATTATAGTAAGAGTTAGGAAGAGAAGTGGAGAAGAGAATGATTGAAAGAAAAAGATGAGAAAAAGAAAGACCCAGAAAAAAGGTATTAAAAAATCTGTACACAATTTTCTATTGCTACCATTATTTATAGAAGAAACTCAGTTTTATAAATATAATTATTATATAAATATGCTATACAAATATAAATAGTGCAAGTTAGATATATAATGTTATATAAATATAATTTATATAGATTGTAAACCAAAGTATAAATACTCATACTAGGTATTATTCCACTGAGAGAGATTAGCTAATTTTGCATCATGATGATCAAAAATTAACATGATAAAAACTGGACATTAATTTGGTGGAAAGATGATATTCCAGAAAAAAAATTAATATTAAAAGGATGGTTTATGAACAAAGAAAAAAGGTAATAGTGATGACAGAATCAACACAGCTTTGTTAAGAACAGGTGGAATGAGAAGATGGCAGCATGAAAGGAACTAGAGAGAATCCAAGATTCCTCATGAATACCACAATTAAGCTCTAAACATGCGACGTAAGGAGCATGAAATAAAGGATACATATACACTGAGAAAAAGGTTAAGAGAACAGATGTCCCACAGACGTCCTTACTTTAAGTTGACATGGAAAAAGGACAATTCATATATATACATACACACACACACACACACACACACACACACACACACACAACACGGTGTAGAAATGCATTAAACAAGAAAATAAGTGGGGCAGGGAGAAGGGAAAGGGAAGCATAAAATGGAGGGTGGGTAGGTGAGTTGGGAGTCTGGAACATGATGCTAGGATTAAAGAAAAGGAAGGAAGAATAAAAGTTGTTAATAAGAGGTGGGGCAAGGGGAAGAGAAAAGGGGTAATAGGACAGAAACTAATATATCAATTACAGATCACTAACACTAAGGAAATGCCTTTTTCATTATCTTCTTTTGGGGACAGATTAACTGACATAATCAAGGCTGTGAATGGAAATGACTCAAACATAAAACTGAAATGAATAGTAGAATAGATTAAAAACAGAACCAACTATATGTTGTTTAAAAACAAAATTCTCACAACATAAAGATTGACAAAATTAAAATAAGAGGTTGGAGTAAAATCTATTATACTTCACATGAAGTAATGAAGGAAGCAATAATGATAAAATGATAATCAGGGAAAATACATTATGATTAAAGACAACATCTATTGTCTTTAAGACAATATGAATAAAGACAATATATACTGACCATACTTAATGTATATGCAATGAATGACATAACTTCTAAATACTTAATCAAATGCCAGATGAAAATAAAGTAAAACTATAATGCTTAGAGACACAATGATAACGCTATGTTTTGTTAGATCTTGACAAAACTACCAAAAAGATAAACAACTTAAGGATTTGAATAAAATTTTAGAAAAGTTAAAGATGATAGACCTCAGAAAATTACAGAATGGGAACAAAAGAAGTTACTAAATTTCTGAGTTCTACACAGCACCTTTACAAAAACTGACCATGATAAAAACACACCCTCAAAAACAAATATTAAACAAATTCTTTATTTAACAAAATGTAATAAAAATTATACTCAATAAACGGCTTTTAAAGAAAGCAATAATCAGAGACCAAACCATTTAATCCTAAAGAATGGTGAGTCCCAAAACTTCAGAATAAGAACACAAAGTTTCACAAAATGAATGAGACAATACACCAAAGCTAACGGGCTCCAGAGAATGCAGTCCTTAGGGGAAGATTTATACCTCATAAACACTTACCAATAAGAGAAAGAAAAATTCAATGAACTAGGCATGAAAATTTAAAAACCTAGAAAAGCAGCAAATTAAAACCAAGTAGGAATTTTGAAAATCAAATGAGATGAATAAAATTGAAAGCAAAAACATACAAAAAACCAGAACCCACATTGTGAATGGACAAATTAAACTAGGAGCTTCTTGGTTTAAAGGGGGAAAAAACCTAATAAAATAGTTAACCAGTATAATTTTAAAGGGAGAGGAAAAAAATAAAAGTAGTTGCCAAATGCGCAAAAATTTGAGAGAAACTAAAGGAAATTATTATGCCCAATTACACCAACAAAACTGATAAATGAAGTGGATATTTATAAAACTAAATGAAATACCTGGATTAACAGAAGAACTAAATTATTTAAATAACCTAATGTCAGAAAAATTAGTTGAACAAGGCATAAATAATGTTCGTCACTCTCCCTCCCACAAAAATACCCTCCAGAATTAGATGGTTTTTACAAGTGAATTCAATCAACCTTTCAAAGAATAAAGAATTCCACTATTACATAAACTTTGTCAAAGAGGGAAAGGGATATTTTCAAACACTTCCAATGCTACAATTACATTTTTTATAACCACACAATGAAAGAAAAACAAAGAAAGTAAAACACAGACCAATAAAACTAATGAATACGATACAAAAATATCACATTAAATATAAGCAAAGAGGCTACAACATATTTAAAAGATTACATACTATAGTAATGATGGATTTATATCAAGAAAAACAAAATAAAAGCCACATTGATGATAAAAATAACACACATATAAATCAATGATTATACCTATAGATAACTGGAAAAAAAATAACTTTTTACATACTGCACTGGAAAGTACAGGAACATATGGGCCTTTCTTTGATATGGTTAAGGTGCACCCATCTGAAAACCAAGAGTCAATATTACAGGCAACTGGTGGCCCAGAGGATGCAATGTAGACTGGTACTCAGGAAGACCTGAGTTCAAAATCAGCCTTAGACATAGCAGATACCATACAAATGTTTATTCCCTCCCCTTCCCCATTCTTATATGCAATGGAAGATAGCTACAGGACTTCCCAAAAAGATCACAGGCAAAGAAGGGTATATACTTTATGACTATAGTTTAGCAAAGTTTCAAAATGCTAGCTATAGCAATATAATAAGAAAAAGAAATCAAGGGAAACAAAGCTCTCTCTTTTTGCAGCTCTGACATTCTATCCAGGTAACTAAAAAAAGAATCTAATAAAAATTAAGATAAATAATTAGTAATCAGCAAACTCACAAGATATAAAACAAATGAATACAAATTGTCAGCATTTCTGTCTACTAGTCTGTCAACAACCTTTCTAAGGCCTACTATATTGTGCAAAGTGCTGGGTGTACAAAGAAAAGCAATAGATTAAAGAGAGCAATCCCTGTTCTCAAGAAACTCAGTTTAATAGAAGAGATAACATGAAAACAGTAATGTATGAGCAAGATACATACAAGAGATAATCAATAGAGGTAAGGTACTACATTAAGGGGGATCTCTGAAGATGGGATTTTAGCTTGGACTTGAAAGAAATGAGGCAAGAAAAAGATAAGGGTTCACACCAGGGTGGTTACAGAGTCTGAGAAAAGGGGTCAAATAGGAAAGATGCTATGAAGGTAGAAATAACAGGACTTGGTTAATAACTGAACACTGAGTGAGCAAATGGGGACGCTGCCCTCAACAGTCATAGGGAAGTAAGGAAAAGGAGGTGATTTGAGAGGAAATACAAGTTCAATTTTAGATATGTTTGAATTTGCAGTATCTATGGGACATCATGCTCAAGATGTCCAGCAGGCAGTTGGAAGATATAAGACAGAGAGGTTAAGGTTGGACATGAAGATCTGCAAAGAGATACCAAATGAAAGTGAAACAATGAATAGGAAGAAGAGGGCCCAGGAGAGAGGCTTGGGGGACCTCCACAGTTTGTGGACATGATGTAAGTGAAGATATAGCAAAGGAGAGAGGAGGAGTGGTCAGACAAACAGAGAAGAACCAGGAGAGAACGGTGTTACAAAGAAAAGAAAGTAGTAAGGAGAAGAGGGCTATACAACATGTCAAAGGCTGCAGTAAGGAAAAGTTAACTCAGTTCAATGATTAAGAGATCACTGATAACTTTGGAAAGCTGTTTGAACTGAATAATGAGGTCAAAAATCAGATGCCAGGGATTTAAGAAGAAAATGAATGGAAAGTAGAGGCATAGAGAGTAGACAGCCTTCTGAGGGAGCTAAGTCATAAAGGGGAAGAGAGCTATAGGACAATGTCTAGCATGGAAGAACAGTCAAGCGAGGAGTTTTGTTTTTTTGAGAATAAGGGTAGACAATAAGAAAGCAGTCAGGAGGGAGGGAAAGATTGAATATTAGTAAGAGTATGGATGATAGAAAGAGCAATTTGCTGGACAAAATCAGATGGGCTCAAATATGCATACAGATGATTTAAGCTGGCAAGGAGAAAAGCCACTTCTTCAGGTGAGAGAAAGGTGAAAGAGACGGTAGCAGACGTCATCTGAGTGATGATGTGAGATATGGAGGTGGATGTGTAATACCAACAAAATCGAGAAAAAAGAGATGGAAAAATCCATTCAAAATAACTACCAAATGTATAAGATATTTTGGAATGCATATACCAAGACACACTCAGGAACTATGTGAATATAATTATTAATGAATACTTACAGAAATATACTTTTCAATAATTAAGGAAATAGATTATTCATGACTGAACCTTGTCAATTAAATAAAAATGAAAACATTACTTCATTAATTTTCTTATCTAGTGCATGCCAATGAAAACGACCAAAGGATTTCATAGAGCTAGAAAAAAAATAACAAAATTCACCTGAAAGAATAGCAGGTCAAGATTCTCAAGGAGAATAATGAAAAAACTTGGAAAGAAGAGAGCCTATGAATACTAAATCTCCAAGTATACTTCAGAGCAGTGATCATCAGTATTTTATGTTACTGGTTAAAATAGAAAAACACTGATCAGTGAACAAATGAAGTACCACACAACACACAGATGTAAACAAGCACAGTAGCACAGGATTCAATAAACCTGCAGACTCACTTGGAAAAGGCACAAGAGCCAGAGTTCTCAGTCAGGAGGTCCAGAAACAGCAGTAGCCAAATCTAGTGAAGAACAATCCCTGAGGAGCTTGATGGACTTAAGCCCACCAAGGAATCAAGACGTCAGTGGAGATGCTGTGTCCTTTAACCAAGGGAACAATGCCTCCATGTGCTCTGTTAGATCCAGAAGCAAACGTGGTTGTGGGAATGTTGGGTAGCAACCGCTTTAAGCTTGAGTCTGATCTCCCCAGAGACCAAGGAGGGTGTGTGGAGGGGACAATGCTCCTCAATTTCAGGGGGATGTGGTTGTGCTTTCTCTAGACTTTGCTATGTCTTCTGAGTAAATATCCCTTTGTAAAAGTTAATTACTATTAATAATAAATTGATATTTGAGAGAGGATAAAAGGCCACATAATATTGGAGAAAACATCATACAGAGGAGTTCCTGAGTTACAGTACTAGAAATTCACCCCCTCCAATCCTTCGTGGTTGATCCTAGAATTCTGAAGAGCAGTCAGTGACCTTTCAAAGGGACCAAATCTGGCAAGATGAATGGGAATTGCGACAATGAGCCCAGAGCATGTACTACAAAGAAAAGTGAAGGACTATTATTAAGGAGCCTGATGCCCAATATACATCTTCCACAAATGAGGTATTGCCAACAAATGGGTCAAAAGGGCTGTGTGGTCATGACCTCCACAAAAGGCTTTAACAGCTTAGCTCTACAATGGCCAAGTAAAGCCTCTCCAGGGTGCAATGCTAGCCTCCATGCCTAACTAATCCAAAATTCATTGCAACTTCAGAAAGAGGCAGAAAGAAGAATCTCAGGTGAGAATCATGGTACCATTTGAACAGAAGTGAAATGAACCACCTAACAATGCCATATGAATGTTATTCTTGTTGTTTTGAAGAAAAACCTTTAGTTACACAAATGATACAATTATACTGAAATATAAGAGAATCAGATTGTCATCAAAATCATTTTAATGTGTAATGCAGAACAATGCTCTCATGTCTCACAAGTATTCAACTTAATTAAGTGGTATAAGAGAAAAAAAGGAACTTGGGAATCAGGAAACCTGGGTATTAAACCAACTTATGCTAGCTATTACAGAGCAATGGGCAGATTAGAACAATTAGAGCTTAGAGTTTGATGAGACATCAGCAAGACCAAGGTCATCCAATCCCAGGCCATCCCTGGTCCTCCTGACTTCTATCTTGTTACTGGACTTCAACTGCTCTGGAAGAAAGAGTGAGGTTGCTGACTCTGCCTCACTTATATCCAATTTACAGGCAAGTTAAGGTATCATCCATGATGTCATTGGTCCTCTTTGAAAATGAATGACATTATGGACCAATTTCTCTAATGAATACAGACGCAAAAATTGTAAATAAGATTTTAGCAAAAAGAATACAGCAACTAATCATGAGAATAATACATTAGGAACAGGTAGGATTTATACCAGGAATGCAGGGCTGGTTCAATATCAGGAAAACTACTAACATTATTGATCATATCAACCACAAAACAAACAGAAACCACATGAGTATCTCAGTAGATGAAGAAAAAACTTTTAACAAAATACAACACACATTCCTATTGAAAACACTGAAGAGCAGAGGAATAAATGGAACTCTCCACAAAATAATAAGCAGTATCTACCTAAAACCTTCAGCAAGCATTATATGCAATGGGGAAAAGCTAGATGTATTTCCAGGAAGATTAGGGGTGAAACAAGGATGTCCATTATCACCACTATTATTCAATATGGTACAAGAAATGTTAGTTGTAGCAATAAGAGAAGAAAAAGAAATCAAGGAATTAGAATAGGCCAAGAATAAACTGAGTTATCATTCTTTGCAGATGATATGATGATATACTTAGGGAATCTCGGAGAATGAAGCAAAAAACTACTTGAAATAATAAAGAACTTTGGCAAAGTTGCAGGTTACAAAATAAACTTACACAAATATTCTGCATTTCTATATATTACTAACAAAGCCCAACAGTAAGAGATAGAAAGAGAAATCCCATTTAAAGCTATGGTAGACACTATAAAATATTTGGGAGTCTACCTGCCAAAACAAACCCAGGGACTATATGAACACAATTATAAAACACTTTTCACACAAATAAAGTCAGATCTAAGTAAGTGGAAAAACATCAGTTGTTCATGCATGGGCCAACCCAATATAATAAAAATGACAATTATACCTAAATTAATTTACTTATTCAGTGCCATACCAAACGATCAGATAATTATTTTGTAGAGCTAGAAAAATAATATCAAAATTCATCTGGAAAAACAAAAGATCCAGAATATCAAGGGAACTAATGAAAAGAAATGCTAGGGAAGGTGGTCTAGTTCTACCCGATCTCAAATTGTATTATAAAGCAGCAATTATCAAAACCACTTGGTACTGGCTAAGAAACAGAAGAGTAGACCAGTGGAATAGGTTAGGCATCCAGTAGTCAAAGAATATAGTAATCTACTGTTTAATAAATCCAAGGACCCCAGCTTCTGGGATGAGAATTCACTGTTTAACAAAAATTGCTGAGAAAACTAGATTGGCAGAAACTAGGCATAGACCAATGCCTGACACCATACACAAGAATAAAGTCCAAATGGGTACATGATATAGGTATAAAGACTAATACTATAAACAACTTAGTGGAGCAAAGAATAGTGTATTTATCAGATTTATGGAGAAGGGAAGAATTTTTGATCAAACAAGAGATGCAAAATATTGTGAAATGCAAAATGGACAATTTTGACTACATTAATTTAAAAATTTTTGCACAAACAAACACAATGCAACCAAGATTAGGAGGGAAGGAGAAAACTGGGAAAGAATTTTTGCAACTAGTGTCTGTGATAAAAGCCTCATTTCTAAAATATATAGAGGAGTCAAATGTACAAGAATACAAGTCATTCCCCAATTGATAAATGGTCAAAGGATATGAACAGGGAGTTTTCAGAGGAAGAAATCAAAGCTAAATATAGTCATATGAAAAAAATGCTCTAATCACTATTGGAGAGATACAAATCAAAACATACTATATCACACCTTTCAGAATTGGCTAACATGATAAAAAAGGATGATGATAAATGTTGGAAAAGATGTGGGAGAGTTGGAACACTAATTCATTGTTGGTGGAGCTGTGAGCTGCTCCAACCATTTTGGAAAGCAATTTGAACTATGCCCAAAGGGCTACAAAAATGTGCATATCCTTAGACCCAGCAATACAGCTTCTACCACTATGCCCCTAAGAGATAATAAAAGTGGGAAAGGGTCCCACATGTACAAAAATATTTATAGCAGCTCTCTTTGTGGCGGCCAAAAACTGGAAATAAAGGGGATGCCCATCAATTGGGGAATGGCTGAATAAACTGTGGTATATGAATGTAATGAAATACTATTGGGCTGTAAGAAATAATGAACAGGAAGACTTCAGAGAGGCCTAGAAAAACTTATATGAACTGATGCTGAGTGAAAGGAACAGAATTTGGAGAACTTTATACACAGCAACTACCACAGTGTGTGAAGATTTTTTTCTGGTAGACTTAGAACTTCATTGCAATGCAAGGACTTACAAAATTCCCAAAGGTCTCTTAAGGTAAAATGCCTTAAACATACAGAGAAAGAACCATGGAATATGAGCACAGAATGAAGCAGATCATTTTCTTTTGTATTACATTTTGGTTTGTTTTATTATTTCTCCCATTCATTTTAATTCTTCTATGCAACATGCCTAAGGTGAAAATGTATTTAAAGGAAAGTATGTGAAGAACCTGTGTAAAACTGTATACTGTCTAGGGGAGGGAGGGGGAAAAATCTATGTTACATGGAAGTGATTGTAGAACACTGAAAACAAATGAAATAATAAAATACATAAGAAAATGAATGATGAATAACAACTACTACTTATTATATATTATTATTATAGATATTACAGATTATAGATCTCAAGTTGTTCCTCTGAGATTTGGCAACCTCATATGTAAAGCAATAGACATCTATTAGAATCATGGTGTCAAACTCAAAGGAAAAACAAACAAACACATATTAACACTACCAGTGTTGTACTGTATTTTTATTTATTTTGCTAAACATTGGCCAATTACACTTTAATTTGGTTCCTGGTTCTAGACCTTTGTGTGTGGTGAGTTTGACATTTCAGCATTAGAAAATTCTTTCCATCTCTAACATTCTGGAATTCTCTGATTTCAACAACTATTTATGTCTACTAACACAGAACACTGTACCTCATACTAGGATGAAATACAAAGTTTATATTACAATAGTTCCTCTTTTATGTAATTTTTCATCTCAGGTAGCCCAGATTAAAGCCTCATTGTATCAGATAAATTTTCTCCTATCTCCTATCTTCTCACACAGAAATAAGCTTATTATTTATTACTAAAGAATATAACTCAAAGATTAGTACAATTCATTTACTCCAAAAGTACATAAGAATTCTCTCTTCCTTCTCACTGTTGGACTAATTAGCATGAAATCATTCTGTAAATAATTACTAAAGAATTTGATAATCCACACCTGAAACTTTGTAAATATTTAAGGTGCACAACTCACTTTAACCTCATATTACAATTTGTAAATGATAAAGTTATTTAAATTCGATCGTAACCAACACTGAGAGAGAAAAAAATTCTCATTTTATAAACTGAACATGAAAATCTTTGAAAATTATCCAAAACTTTGCATGCCTGACCTCTTTTCAACTGGAAAATGACAATTAAATACATAAGAAAATTCTTCTTTACCTGATAAATAAGAATATTTGAACAATGGATACTTATTGTTTCTCTCAACAAAATGAGTAAGTTTCTTCCAATCTTGGTTTACATTTTTTTAAAACTTGGGCAAATATTTTAAATAGAGAAATACAAATATATACATAAACATTAAATTGATAATCACTAGGAGCCACTAATAGTTTCCATTTTTAAAAATCAATGTGGAAACTATTCATTTCAGTTATTTTAACGGAGAAGACGATAATAATTCATATGAGCTCAGTATATATTCAATAAAAATTTTGAAAATGTTGCTAATTGCTTTATCTTATCATTAAATGCTATTAATTCAATATTTACAAACCTAAATCATACTTTGGAATACATTTACAATGGTCAAAGTGTTTGAGCAAATGCACACAATTTAATTATATACACATTTATATACCTGTTCTTAACCTTGCATCTTAGAGTACAACAGTTTGCCTCATTAGATGATATGAGAATGAAGTAAGGTTAATTAACAACTTCATATTTATACAGGCTACTCCTCTGGGACGTTAACATTCTTTCTTTTCAGGACAATAATTTCTGGTGTATCATTTGTCAGAAAAGCTATAGTATGAAGAAATAAATAAAATGAATTTCTTTTCTCTAGAGTTTACTTTTGGGGTTGCATAATTACAATAGCAATACAGAGACCTGTGGTCTTTGTAGGAAAATGGCTATTTTGATCCCAAGTGACTGTTAATATAACAACAAAGATGGATACAAACAGTATAATGAATAGGCAAGATCAAAACATAAAAATTGATCTTGTGTTAAATTAATTTTTATAAAATAATAAGTTTCAAAAAGATCTTAAGGACTGATACCACAATAGTATGTCTGGTGATTTTTTTTCAATTCACTTCCATGAGATTTTGAAAATTTTCTCCCCAACTCTCCCCTTTCTGATCCCAAGATGGTAATTTTATAGATTCTATATATACATTCATATTAAACCTATTTCCACGTTAATCATATCATAAAGAATTAGAAGCAATGGGAGAAACCACAAGAAAGAGAGTAAATAATATGCTTCAATCTTCATTTAGACTCCATAGTTCTTTTACTAAATATGGACAGCATCTTCCATCATGACTCTTCTGTTGTTGTCTTAGATCCTCACATTGCTGAGAAGAGATAAGTCTATCAAAGTTAGTCATCACACAATGTGACTGTTACTGTGTACAATGTTCTGCTGACTCTGCTCATTTCACTCAGCATCAATTCACATAAGCCTGTCCAGGATTTTCTGAGAGCATCCTGCTCACCATTTCTTGTAGCAAAAGAGTATTCTATTATATTCATATACCACAACTTGTTCAGCTATTCCCCAAATGATGGGGAATCCTCAGTTTCCAACTCTTTGCAGCCACAAAAAGAGACGCCTGAATTATTTTTGTACACGTGGGACCTTTTCCCATTTGTAAGATATCTGGGATACAGACCTAGAAGTGGTATTACTGGGTCAAGGGGTATGCACATTTTTTTATACCCTTTGGGCACAGTTCTGAATTGCTCTCCAGAAATAGATGGATCAGTTTCACAACTCCATCAACAATGCATTAGTGTTCCAATTTTCCCACATCTTCTGCAACAATTATCATCTCCCAGTTTTGTCATGTTAGTCAATATGACAGGTATGATGTGATACCTCAGAGTTGTTTTGATTTGCATCTCTCTAATCAATAGTGATTTAGGGAATTTTTTAATATGACTATATGAGTTTTAATTTCTTCATTTGAAAACTATCTGTTCATGTCCTATTCCCATTTGTCAACTGGGGAATGACTTGTAGTCTTATAAATTTGACTCAGTTCCCTATACATTCTTTATAAGAGACACTGGTTATAAAAATTTTTTCCCAGTTTTCTGTTTCCCTCCTAATCTTAGTTATACTGGCTTTGTTTATGGAAAAGCTTTTTAATTAATGTAATCTAAATTATCCATTTTGCATTTCATAATGTTCTCTATCTTTTGTTCAGTCATAAATTCTTTTATTCTCCATAAATCTGACAAACTATTCCTTGCTTTTCCAGTTTGCTCATAGTACCAGCTTTTATATGTTAAATGTACCCATACTGACTTTATTTTTACAGTGTAAGATGTTAGTGTACACCTACTTTCTGCCATATTGTTTTCCCAGCAGTTTTTGTCAAATATTGAGTTCTTATCTGAGAAACTGGAGTCTTTGGGATTATCAAATAGTAAATTACTATTGTCATTCACTACTGTGTCTTATGTACCTAACCTATTCCACTTATCTACCACTCTCTCTTTTTAGACAATACCAAGTAGTTTTGATTATTGCTGCTTTATAATATCATCTTCCCTTGCATTTCTTTTCATTAATTCCCCTGATATTCTAGACCTTTTGATCTTCCAGATGAATTTTATTATTTTTATAACTCTCTAAATGGTGATCTTAAAATAATGTACACACATAGCAAAAGATTTTTTTTAAAAGAATTAAGATCCAAGAAAACCAAATTGTATACAAAACATCCAGTACTTTAAGTCATATATAGAAACAATAGCATCTACATTCATGGTGGATTGTCTTCCTGGAAAAGTTGTCACTAGTCAAAATAATGTAAGTCAATTTGATTTTCCTCACAGAAGCAATGGTATAGTAGGGTATATGTTCATGACCAAGGGTCTGATGCCAACTTTTATCTAGAAATAGAGTATTTCATCAAGAATAAATGACAGACTTAAAATAACAACATATTCTAAGCATGACCCTCAAAACAAATTTGTCCATGAGATGTCTTTGTATTTGAAATGCAGTGACTATACCCATAGAAACGATCTAGGAGATCTCAACTATTTCTTGAATTAGGAAAAGACAAGGTAATTTTGGAGTGAAGTAGAATTAAATCAATTCGCATATTGAAAACTTGTCCGGTATAAGAAATATTTTTAAAACATGTGATTTCATATTTAAATTCTCATGGGGGAAATATTACTGGCAAGTACATTTCTCCTAAGACCTGAATCAAGTCATGTGGAACACCCAAATTCAATAGAATATAGTTTGAGAAACACGGTTCTCAAGTATATTGGGGAAAATCAATATGCTGTATCACATCAATCTGAAATCTGTTTTCCTATTTGGTCAGATTCCAGTTTGTTCCGTGAAAGCTCACCATAAAGTTTCTGAACGTCTGATCAAAAATTAGATCACCTTCAGCCTCCAAGGGATTCGCTCCTTAACGAGTTTGGGCGTGGCCCCACCTAAGTGGGACCCTCTGTTCTGTTTAGGCGCTAAACACAGAGCCAGCTTTGGGGTGAGGCCCTACTCAGAGGACAAGTCTCTTTTTCCTTCATTAAAGTTAGGAGGTGAACTGGCCCACAAGGGGAAGACTAAAGGGGGGGACATGGTTTTTGTTTTTCTTGTCAAGACTACTAGAGGCAACTGGGTCTCATTAAAGCAACTAACATTCCTCATGTGTCAGAAACAGGGGTAATCAATCAGCCAGCCCACTTTGCCCAGCATCAGACTAATCATTTCACCTGAGGAAGAGCTGAGAATTCAACCCTCTCCATATTAAAATGTCTACCAATTAAGATATCGGGCCTTTTCCAGAGGAGGTCCACATGAAGTACTGTCAGCCAATCAGAAGGAAGGCACACCTAAATTTAAAAGATCCTGTCAGACTTCACTCTGGGCCTTTGGTCATTTAGAGACCCAATTTCTTGGTTACTGCCAGCCTAACCAATAAATTGATCATGCTTCAATCCCTGGCTTTTGCTGAGGTGCCAATGTGACCCGACTCATTTATTAACAGTTTACACACTGCCCTGGAGTTTTCCTTCTGTGAGGAAAATATGTTGCCCTGGAGAATACTGTACTTTAGTGTCATTTTTATTCATTACAATGTAAACAGGACAACATAACCAATGATATAAAATTGCATTTAATATGGCAGAAGACAATTTTATAATTCTACCTTCAAAGTATTTTCAAAGTTAGTTTATTAACCAAACAAGAATATTATAATATTCTCAAAGGAGAATCTCCCCACAACCCAACCCATCCCAGTTGAGCCTCTTTGCCTCTTTTCACCTGAACATGGTCACCATAAGAGACACAGAATAAAGAGGCTGAGGACTTGAAGGATTATGAGATTCACACTTAGAACAGTGCTAGCATGAACCTGAGAGGAAAGGGAGCTAGTCTATTCAAACAAGGAAACTACCACCAAAGGGTCAGTAAGATCTTCTGTGACCTCTTTTGTTCCTGATATTCCTCCCCTGGTTTTCCTAAATTGCAAATACATTATTACTCACCTTTATTTTCTTTGAATCAGAGCTAGAGTGTGCATGTGTGGGTGGGTGGGGGTATTGTCAAGACCTATAACCAGAACATACTGATGAATACACAGTGAGCAAATACATTTCCTTCTGTCAGGATAAAAATCTGCAATAAAAAGAAACTAAAGCTCAGAGTTCTGGGCATGATCAATACATTAGCAAAGCTAACAATTGCCAATAAATGGGATTCAAAGCTCCTCAGTAGTCAAGGCTGAATCTGGTCATAAAGGCAGTTCACTAAAGAAAAACTGAGGCAATCTCAGGCAACAAGCGGTATCTCATTTTCTAACTGATCAGTGCAGAGGTTTGCTGAGGTGATCAGGTTGACACTTTCTGAGTGGATGTGCTACTGATTCCTGATTGAAATGGAATTTTGTGGGTGGAAAGTACCAGGAAATGGCAAGTTTACCCAGGGTTGTTTTCTTGGTTGTTAGGGAGACTGTAGGGCAGGTTCAAGTTGTTTTTCACTGTGGTTATCAAAAGCATGCCTGAGGCAACTTTATATGAAAAAATAATAGGATGGCTTAGGGAGAAATGCATAATAGGGTGACATGTTACAAACAGGGAATTTACAGCTGCAGGCTTAAGGAGTTCAGAGGGAGCTCAAGTTCACATATTAAGAGAGAGTAATAAATACATAGCAACTTGATCATCAATACATAGTATACTGACTAAGCCTAAATAAAATAATACAAATAGAGTGGGTTATCAATTTTCAATTCCACATTTCAAACAGATGCCTTGTGGGTTAAATATACTTTTTATAGCAAACCAATGACCTCTTATATAACACTGGTATTATAGAAAAACTGCTCAGTTGTAAAAACAAAAACAAAAAACAAAACTGAATTACACACACACTTAGGATAAAACTCAGGCTGAAAGTGAAACACACATATACACACATGCACGCACAGAGACAGAGAGCACAGAGTGAACTGAATAGGATGGGATCATATTTTAAAAGAAATCAAGGTAAACAGTGAGAGAGAAATGTAGTGGGAGGAGAGAGGGTGAAATGGAATGGGGTAAATTATCTCTCATAGAAGAGGCAAGCAGGAGACTCTTTAGTGGAGGGAAAAAGAGGAGAGCTGAGAAAAAAAACATGAAGTTTACTCTCATCACATTCAACAAAAGGAAGGGATAAAATGCACACTCATTTTGGTATGAAAACTTACCTTACAATATAGGAAAGTG
>CM053770.1:28877177-28890635 GCA_028658325.1 Potorous gilbertii | reverse complement strand
GAACAACTGTTGAGTATTGTTCTTGCTACTAGGAAATAAGAAATACAGGTAATGGGGACTATAACGTTATCTGGCCCTACAGGACAAAAGAGAAGATGGGGGCAAGAGAAGGGAGGGATGACAGAAGAGAGCAGATTGGTGATAGGGGAAATAAGAATGCTTGGTGTATTGGGGAGGGGGGAGGGGACAAATGGGGAGAAAATTTGGAACCCAAAATTTTGTGAAAATGAATGTAAAAAATTAAATAAATAAATTTATATAAAGCAAAAAAAAAGAAAAAAGCATCACTAGGTCTGTGGTTCTTTCATGTTCTAAATACAGAAAGAATCTGAGACTTCTTCAGGGCAGATAATGAACTATTCATTGTGTAGAGTCTTCTCCTCATTCTAAATCGATTTCACTTAAGTCTTCCCATGATTTACTCTATTCTTTATAGCCACCATTTCTTATAGTGAAGCAATAGTTTATTATATTTAGGTACTACAATTTATTTAGTCATTCCTTAGTCAATGCGTTTCTACTTTATTTCCATTCTTTGCTTTACAAATATTTCGATGTATATGAGGATCACCTTTTGTCATAGACCTCCTTGGTCTATGCGGAGCACTGAAATCAAATTGGATCAGTCTATGTACAGTTACTAACTTGCATAACACTAAATTGTTTTCCAGAATGAAAGGACCATTTCATTATTCTACCAACAATGCACTAGTGTGTCAGTCTCCCCACCACCTCTCCAATATCAACCATTCCCTGTCTGTCATCTTCGCTAATTTTCTGGGGGGTTCCAGGTTGCTCTGACGTGCGTTGAGGCAGCTAGGGGCACATGGTGCATCAAATATCGGACCAGGAGTCAGAACACCTGAGTTCATATTTTGATTTTAACCCTTACTATGTACCGCTTCACCTCTGCCTCAGTTTGCTCATTGGTTATTAAATGGGGATAACAATGGTGGGTTGTTGTGAGGACCCATGGAGGTCTCGGTAAAGTTCCTGGCTCACAGTAGGAGTTATATGAACGTCACCATCATCGTTCTAATGATTACTGTAAGGGTTAGTAATTGGGAGTATTGTTACATTCAGAATTTTGCTACTCTTATTGAAAACTGAGAATTGTTTACTCTTGTCCTTTGACTACTCTATCTTATGTATACTTTTATTACTTCTCTATACATTTTTTATTCCAGACCCTTATTTATTTAGTTACAAAGATTTTTTTGCCAATTGATTTGATCCTTTATGATCCTACTTGCTCATGCAAAAGTTTTCCAATATCAGGTTACAATTTTAAATCATATTAGAAATAATCGCTGAATTAAATAAACTTCTGAAGTAGTTTCACACACAATATGCAAAAAAATAAACTCAGGGATTTCTTACAATCAAAATTTAAGTGAGAATTTCATTTTTACACTTACATTTTAACTCCTATTACTACATGAATATGGTGACCTGCATTAGATACTATTTGAACATAGTATAACGGAACATATAAACAATAAAGATTGGCCACAAATACTAACTTTGCAGCCATATGATGACTTTTCTTTCTTCCTCTAATGGCACAGAAATCAAATTCAATTTAATTCAACCAATACTGACATGGAACTATTCTAGGCATCGGGAATCTAGAGACAAAAAGGAGAAAGTTTTACCTTCAAGGAACTTATAAACTTACTGATCGAACACATTTGTGAATCAAGTACTAAAAATAGAAATACAATCAATCCTCTTACTATTCTCTTAACTTCCCAAAAGGAAATATTCTCTTGTAATAGGGAACAGAATTCCCCCAAAAAACAATTTTTAAGTGTTTGTATTTTTACTTTAAAAATTTCTAGTTTTGCTTGATGTGAGTATTCATTCTTCCAACACAGATCACTGACCCTCCCTATCTTCTGATGCCAGCAGGCATATTATTACTATTACATGGCCATGATACCTCTACTTGAGGTTGCTCACTTTTGATAACATCCACTCTACCAGAATTTCTCAAATCAAAAGTATACTATGAACAGGTAAAAATATCTATCTTCTATACTTTGACCTCCCTCCCTTCTATAGTTTTTAAGGGAGAGAAAAAGAATCTTTAGCAACTCAGATGCCAGGAAACAGAAGCTACATGATTCAGAATTGTACATTTTTTAATGTTCTTTAGTGGCATGCAGACCAATAAAAACTGGGGGAAAAACAACGGGAAATACCAGGTTAGTATTATCATTTCTATGTAAGTCATTTTGGGCCACATGCTACAGCTTCCTTATACCCACTCTGCTTTTTCCACTGCAGTATGAGTTGTCATTTCATCTTCCTAAAATTTCTATATGCTAGGGCACATACCATAAAGCATCACCAGAATAACATGATGCTACTGAGGTCAGTTTTTGCATCAGTAAGCAGTTTGGGATTGCTCGAAACACTGTTATCTGTGAAAAGAAAGGCAAACTAGCCCAATCTACTTTTGCTCTAATAATGTCAATGATTTTCTGACCAAAGAGCTCACTGACATGTCCAGTAAGAAAAGAAATGATAGATTTTTCAACTCATCATTGTAAACTCATCTCAGGAAAGATAATTTTCTCATACAAATCAACACGATTATCAAGTTAACAAATTATATTACAATATAGTTGTCAAAATACAAAAAAAAAAAATTCATGGATCCTGGGTTAAGAACCTCTAGAATAGCAAATGTAATAAGGGGTGTTTAGATAAGTTCTAAGCCTCCAGTACTGCCTTTAAAAGAAAAGAGCAATGAACTTAGAGCCAAAAAGATGATGGTTCTAGTTCTGGTCCCTCACTCAGCAGCAAGCACCGATTTAGGTAAATCACCCCAGCTTTCGGATTCTTACTTTCTGGTTTGCACCATGTGAACTATCTTGTCTAACTTCCGGCATAGGGGTCCTGTGAGAATTCAATGAGATAAACATGGATAAAGCGCACTGTAAACTGTAAAATACTATAAAAAAATTTGATTTGGTATTACAAGTATTGTTATAACCTACATGACTGGGTCAGGAGAAAGTATGTCAAATTTCCAGATGGTACTCAATTAGGTTACTGATATTCTAAATATAAAATCAAAATGACTAACTGGAAAAAACGATCCTCCAAAAAAAACAGCATGAAATTCAACAGAGACAACTGTATGCTGGTACATTTAGGTAAAAAATCCTAACAGTGGAAGGAGAATGACCAGCTGGGCTCAGGTACAAAAAGAAAAATCCTTGAAGTTCTTTCCTGCCACCCCAGTTTCTGAGATTAGTCATCAATCACATTTAAGTCATGAAAACTGCAAAGATATTATAATGATGAATTAAAAGAAGTATTGCTCAAAATCACAGGAAAATAACCTTTCTTCACGATTGCTTTCATCTCTGGGATTTGCCTGCCCAACAAAATTTTAACATTACCCGCATAACTTATTTTGCTAGGAGTTACTCCTTTGCTTGAACACATATATGGATATTTTCTTGAACAAAATTACAAGATTAAAAAAAAATTCCAATTATAGACTTCACTTCAACATTTCTAAATAAGCAGTCGAATGATGAGGTAAGAAAGCAAATTCTTTGACTCCTATAAAAGTGAATATTCTTCCCACAATTAAAAATAAAATAAATGCCTCTCATATTTTAGCTCTATGTTAGCATATAAAAGGAGGAACCGTGTATGTATATTTGATATACACGCATTTCAAATACATGTATATATGTTTGATTAAAACAATCCTTTTGGCAAATTAAAATTTTAAAATCTAAAACGGCACCAACAATGAACTGATAGCCACTGTAAGAGCACCAACGTCGCAGACTCTCAATCTCGTTTTGTTCCCCGTGTGATTCTTTCTCAAACAACACCTACCGTAAGACAGCAGCAACCTAAGTTAAAATTTTATCCTGTTTTGCACTTTATTTTATATACGTTTATATTTTTATGTTTTATTTTTACATATTTTTATATTTTAACACATAACAATAACACAATAATAACTGACCAACCAAAAAAGGTTATTTTGAGTTGCTCAAATCTCTCACTGTAATCTCCAAGAATTTCAGCAGGATGGATGAAAACTCGGCAGCAAACAGATACCGTAACTGATGAACTGGACAAAAGTACGGAACAAAGAGTTACCACCGGTCACTACCTGGGTAACTGCTCAGGTAACTGTGTACCTCTGCAATTCTTTAGTTCGCTGTGGTTAAGACTCTCTATCATCCCTTGGATTAGTTATCTATATAGCAAAGTATTAAGTGTCAGCTTTTATTTTGAGCAGCGGTTCTCCCCATAAACAGCCTATAGTTAATAGTTTTCGATGATTACAATTTAAGAGCACTTGTACTTTATTTTTCAAATTAGAAGAATTCTCATAAAATTTATTGAAGTTTGTGTTTTGTTATTTATTGTTTTTGTAAGTAAAATGCACATAGGATAGCCCCAGAAGTCTTTTGTCACCAAGAAATTATACTGACAAGTTTGAGGATGACCAAAGCAGAAGGAAAAGTTTTCCTAATTAGGAATATCCTCTTTAGTCTAGGAAAATGAACTGCTTATATTGTATGCCATGAAGTCTTACATGACAAAAATGTACACTTTCTAACACATTACAAAAACCAAAATATTAAAATCATTTTTAACTTAAAAAATCTGGTTCTTGGAGATTCAACTTAAAGTTTCCCATTTACCAACTCCTGGAAGTATTTTCAAAATCTGTAGAACCAAAGCTATCACTTCATTATCTTTATACATGAACACCTCCCAGTGCTCTGGGGCAGTACACCAAACATAACACCTCAAGTGTAACAGCTTAACACGATAAGGAAAAGACTTCCTCCACTTCTCCACACCCAGGGGCAACAACAGAACCACTAAGTGAAATCAATTTTTCAGGAAAAATTCAGCCTCTGAAAATATATATACACAAATCAATCATGGATATCCAATAAATTGAAAACCATTTTCAGTAGAGCTATCTAGCAGATCAGGATGGATCATGCAGACATTTTTGGTTTTATTTAAAGGAATGAACACAATGTTTCATAGCCAGGAGTCATTGAAGCAATATTACATAATGGTAAGGATAACTTAATAGCATGTTCCAAATAAAACCAATTTCAGAATGAATTAAAGAACTAAAGAAAGAATAGAAGTGATGGGGGAGAAGGGAAATGTCTGCGCACTCTCAGCTAATAAATCTGGCTCAACTTCTGTAATACTGAATCAAGTACAAATGGATCAAACTCGTGTGTGTGTGTGTGTGTGTGTGTGTGTGTGTGTCCACAGTGCACCATATTTTTGAAAAGGGGACGTATTGCATAAGGAGATGAAATTGCATAAGACATCATTTAAAGTGGTAGCCATGGGAGAGGAGGGTGGAAAGAGAGACTAAACTTATAATCTCAATGGTAAACTCCCAAAGAGGAAACCCTCTTGACCAAAGTAGATCTGTACCTGCTCTGTGGCTCACCTTCTGAGAGCCAAAGCTGGAGAATCCTGACTTGCATACCATCTCTATATCCATTAGGGTGGGCTGCCTCTGCCTGCTCAAATATCCAACTCATAAACATATCAGGATAAAGAAGCTGGACTGCACTGTACAGTAAAATGTCAGACATGATTTTGGAAGCAGAGTCACACAACCTCAGAGTTGTAAGGGTCCTTGAAGGAGGCCAACCATTCTACCTGTATCCTGAACAAAAAACTCTGTGGACAACACACCCAACAAGTGGTCAATCTGGCAGCTCTTGATGGAAGCACAATACAAAGGATAAGGCTTTGTCTCCTCAGCTTGACAATTATCTGTGGAGTGACTCATCAGAAATACTTTCATAAGTTAAAAAAACCTTTGTCCATGGAGATTTTCTTCAGACACAAACAAGATTTCTAGGGTTTGGTATAAAACAGAATCTATAAGGAACTGAAATTGCATGTTTCTCTGTAGCCAAACCCACCCACCACAAGTCTCACAGTTACACTGTGCAGTTCATATATTTGATAGAAGGCTTTTCAGTAAATATGTGAATTGTCCATTTTAGATAAATAGCCTTAAGAAACAAGAATTACGTATTTAATTTGGCTTTTTGGCATCTAAACATACCATGGACACGTGAGTTCTTAATAAACACTTGACAATGCATTTGCATTAAAAGGGAGCTGAAAATTTAATCTTCACCCCACATAAGAAATAGTTCACATTATACCTTATTATTTTAGCAGCACCATGTGTGCTGCAACAGTTAAGGGTCTGTCAGTGTTTCCATTATAAACTCCGGTTTTCAGGGGTTTGTATCTTGGCCTATAAAAATAGATTCTGGTCTGTAACTTGGCATATAACGTACTGGTATCAGCCCAAGAGAACATTTTTTGTTCCAAAGATTAAAATAAAAATCTGTTTAGTAGTTTTAAGTTAAATGAGTGTCAAAAAAAAAAAATTAAGTCAGGAGTTTAGAATGCTTTTTAAAAACCCCAATGGTTACAAGTTTATCTAATACTTCATTTTATAACTTCAAGTGATTAGAATATAATATGAGTCCATTATCTTGCAATAACACTCTCCTCCAATTCTCATCACGAGCCACTGGTGACCATAACCAGGCTGGTGGAACCTAAGTTCTCGCAGAGTCCTAACCAAATTGGAAAGTATTTTTTAGTAGGGCCCAACTACATAGGATATAATTTGTCACCCAAGGCCTGAACCACTTGAATTAATAATGACATCATCAGAAGACTGGTCACTAGGTGATATATTTTTTGGCAACTTCCAACTTATGAAGATCCATATTACTGCAGGAAGTACAAATATAAAACCAAAACTTTAAATGAATCCATAAATAAAGATTTGCTACAGATTAGACATTATAAAGTATCAAATATCATTAACTATGCTTGAGAAGCAAGACAACAGATTGAATAGATAACCAGTATTTGAATCAGGAAAACATTGGTTCATGTACCACCTTTAATATATACTGCCTGAGTGACACCAGACAAGTCACTTAGATCTCAGTGCCCCAGACAGCTCTTAAGACTTAGTAGCACAGCAGTCACACAACCACAATGGGAGAGAAGGTTTCCGTGCCAAGAGCTTTCCTAACCAACAAAGCAGATCTGAACCAAACAAAAGCCAATAATACTTAAAATTTAAAAGGTGAGACTAATCAAAACATAACAACATAATATTTATCATAAATTTTCAGTAACAATTGAGATATTGTTGTAACTATTAAAAAGTGAGGAAAATATTGTAATTAAATAATACATTGTATATCTAGGCTTATGGGTACACCAAAGAGTGTCTAAAAGTAAGAAAAATTTGCCACCGTTACAAACAAACATTAAGTATTAATCATCAGTGTATGATTTAGAAAATCATACTTTCTGTGTTTCTTATAGCCCTCCTTTTTTAAAAAAAAGTGTGAGATAATTAATGGATTTTTTTTGCCTTTGAATATCACATGTACATGATGTCAATGCACTGTAAATTCTGGTACTTTAAGTTTTCTAGGCTGGAACTAGTAAAAGTGAATTTGATCATCAAACCAATTTCTAGCCAAAGTACACATTTTAAAGAGATTATTTTCAGGGCTACAAGTGTAGGAGAATGAAGACAGCACAGTTGATAGACACAGATTTGGAATCAGGAAGTCTTAAATCCAACAAACAGTTACTGATTAATAAGCATGGGCTGGGTGACCATGGGCAAAGTCCCTTAAAGATGATTCCTACCATCAGGGAAGAAAAGAATGAAATATGCCTATTTCATCCATTCTTTGAACATGTAAAATACATTTTTTTCCCATTAGCTTATTTCTATATTTATTCCAACCTAATGGAAAGATGACATAATTACTTTGTAACAAACTCTACTTGACAGAGGGCACACAGGACTAATAAAGGAGCTTTTGACTGCAGGCTAGATAATCAGGTCAAGTTCATAATAATGTTAAAATATACTGAAGCGAGGTGATGAAGAACAGGAAAAAGTGGTGAAAATTCTTCATTCCAAACCAACCTTCCAAATGAGAATAGTTTTCAAGACATGTTTTATTAGAAAACTGAAGTAAATGGGAAACAGTAAATGTTTCTTTAGCACTTAATTGTATAGGTTCAGCTTCTAAGTGAGGATTGCATACCTCTAAGTAAAAAAAAAAAAAAAAAAACCTCAAAAGTGTAAAAGTGGTTGAGTAGGGAGCTATCACAAGCATCTGGGGAGTAATATTTTGAGCTTCTCATGAAGATTTCCAAAGCTGTTTGTTACAAAAATATAATTGTCTAGATATATAGAGAAGTTAAGAATAGAAAGTTACCAATGCCAGTCACAAATTAATATTTACTCATTTAAATCACCATTTTCAGACTCCAAAAGTTTACGGGAAAAAAGACAGAGGAAACACTTAAACCTTAAGCACCCTTAACTCAGAAAGTTATACTTAGATACAACCTATGTATGCACAACACCAATTTTAGCGTATCTTCAAAAACAGCATGAACATTTCATTACAATATATTTTATGGATAAAGATATGACTGGCACTTTTATGTTAACATTACACTTCAATATAATAATATTAAAAACCATATAATAATGAATAATATAACCAAATCATGTACATGAAAGATTTCTCTATTTAAAAATAAAATATCCTGGTAAAAAAATATGCTTACATATTTTCTGTATCAAAAAAGGCATGAAGTTTCTATTAGGAAACTTCTCTCTTCATTAAACATAGTTTGTCCAATGTTTGCCAGTACAGCTAGTGGCTAATTTCTACAACAGTGTGTTCCTTAAAAGCTGTATCATGAATTGCATGACTAAGTTATGTAAGTGTTTTCCCAAAGGATGTAGGATTATGCAGTGCATTTTTAACCAAGGACTCAGCAGCCAATAAAGCACCATTATAAAATCTCCCCACCAAGAAGACTAACTCAGGTTTGGCTACTCAACATTTCAGTCACTCTCAGTTGCCCCTTCCCGCTGATTGGACACTAAATTCCTCCCGAAGCCTTCCTTTGGGAAGGACAGAAAATGGTAACGCTATTTTCAATCAGCAGCTCTGCTTGGTAGGAACTCTGCAGAACAACATATCCTTGCTCCCCTCAACCCCTTTCAGTTTTCTTTTGTGGGTCCTTCCCCTTTAGCTTGTAAGTTCCTCAAGGGCTTTTCTTATTTGTACCTGCAAAGCTTAGCATAGTGACTGGAACATAGGAGCTTAATAAATGTTTATTTACTTGAATTTAATAACTCAATAAAAATAAATGTTTATTTACTTGAATTTAATATGATCACCAGTAGGTCAGAAAAGTAAAGTTATTACTATAAATGCATATAGATATATTTAAAATAATAAAAATTTTCTTTCTGAATCCCACCAAAGAGCCAGAAATGTACTGTACACATTAATTATTCAAGAGGACCCTTCTACACAAAGTAGAACCCTATTGTATCACAAATTTAAACTCGAAAGTCATATGTTGAGTAAAATACTAATTATTAATTAAATATATAATGGTTTTATGCCTTTCTGGCATTCTGATATGCTTTTGTGATTATTTCAAAGTTCAAACTGACATCTAATTTTACTCTATAAATTACCATGTAACAAAGAATTCAATATTATTCAACTTCTCAAAAACAACCTCCAGTTCCTGCCTCTCACCATTAGGTAGCCCACATGTAACATGTAAATTCAGTCCAATTCAACCAATAGGGCTTAACTGCTAGGCATGGCAAAATGTCACCAAGAGTCCCTGTCCATGAACTCCAAGGATAAAATGTTAAAGAGAAAGATTACGAAAATTGAAATGTAACCTCTATTAGGGCAAGTCAAAGAGCATGATAGCAAATTGGTAAGAAGCTAAAATTGAGGGACTAGCTGTATTTAGACTGCCAACAGCCATGACACCTTTTGTGCCTCCAGTAACCTTGAGGGCAGCAGACAGCACAATGAGAGGTCCGGGGTTCATGCCCACTGGCCTTTGTCTAGCTCCTCCCACCTCTAGGCCTTGCACCAGCTGTTTATGATGCCCAGAGTGCTCTGACCCTTTGACTTTGCTTTCTCTTAGTTTCTCTGGCTTCCTTCAAAAGCCAGCACCGATTACAAAGGCCTTCTGCAGAAGGACCTCACAGCCACATGTGTAATGATGTGTGTACACACTGCACAAAGTTATTTGCATGCTGCTTCACCCCTTTGAATGGAAGGTCCTCAATGGCAGGGATCATTCTTAGAATCCCTATGTATAGCATGGATTATATGTTTACTAAACTCTTGTATTCTCATTTGGTGAAGAAAAAGATACATACGCTTCAATCTGTTAAGTCTAATATGATTTCCAAGAGGTCAGATGCTTCACAAAATATTTTGCAAATGTGGTAAGTTAGCTCTCATAGTGATGAAACTGAAAATCACTTATATTTTGTTACTAACTAGTGTTTCTAAAAGAAATAAACTCATTTAGAGAGAAAAGGGAGAAACAGCAGACTCCACAACATAACACAAAATCCTCAATTATTCTATTAAATTAGAAAACCTCAGAGTTCTTTGATTAGGCAAAAAGATAAAGCTAAAGTAGCCTAAGTTCACTTATGACAACTTCCAAATCACTGCAATCTAAATAAATAGAGTGGTACTCGATCTGCCAAATACCTGTGTGCTAAGTTCTATAAGAAATGAAATCCTTATTATCACTTCCACTGAACATTACAGAAAACTCCATTTTTATGTTCCACATTAAGTTAATCTACCATGAAGAGCGAAATTTTCATTTTTGCTGCACAAGGCCCAGCACAGGACAGGTTCCTAAACAATGCTTATTGGTTCACTGATAATGAAAGTATTTAGGTTTTGTGTAAAAAGCCTAACTCTTCTTTTCCCATGTCTCAACTCTTAAGCTCAACTTCATATGACTATTATTTTATACATTTAATTATCCATACCTTTCACCTTCTAAAAGCGAGGGGAACCAATCTTGTGAACCAATCTCAAGTGCTGAAATTTAAAAAGGTTCCCAACGTATTGCACGTCATTGCTGCTGTGCTCATTTCTCCCCCCCCCCCCACAGTACTGAAGCTTCACAGTTTATGAATGGCACCTGTCCATTTAATACCATGCATCTATCTAATAATTAAATAATTTAACACCTTCCAAAAATTATTTTAAAGGCATAAAACAATGTCTTGGACAGTTTATACATATTCGCTAATAGAACTCTTTCTGCCAGGTCCCAGAGAAAACATCTATTAGTCCTACAATTAAATGATTCAGCAGCCATCCACACTATCTTTGCCTTTTAACAGTTCCAATCAGTTGCAGATCTAGGTGTAATCAACAGCAGCAGGGGGCTTGAGGAAGCAAAGCAAAACAAAAACAGTCGGCATCTCTTACTAGAATACAGTAATTGATACCAGGCAACGAGACGGTGTATTTTAGTGCAAGCTAACCCGGGATGTCAAGGGATAAGACTTCAGACAAGTGTTATAATCATCTGCAGCAATGACGATGGTTCTTTGAAACAGAAAACTGCATTCCTGACATGACTGATTAGATGAAAATGAAAGGAGACTTTCTGAGGAGTCATCATGATCTCCTTCGCATCCAACACTGATCCAGGACGCTCCCATTCATCTCTGCTTTCTCCCCACGACAGCAGAGAGGGGCCTGTCCCGAGACATGGGAGATGCTACGTCCTTTTATTTAAGGGATAATGCAGATTCCTGCCAATGCTGGGTGTCAACCCTACATACAAGGCAAGGACACCAGGTCAGTGGAAAAAAAAAAACTAAGTGATTACATAAAATAGGTTGCAATCATCTTTCCCCTCCATGCCACCAGTTTCTCACTTTCACAATATACTCCCTAGAGTACACAAAGGTAGTTAAATGACAAATCTGTGCCACTTAACTGTACATAGGTACTGCGGTGATTTATGTACATGAAAAATGAAAAGCCAATGGTAGCGTGATGTGAAGACTACCAATTTGAACTACACAAAATTCAGACATGGAAATGTTACCATAGTAACCACCTGCTCACATTGCACATGACTGGAGCTGGATCTTGTTATGCTTCTAGAGTTGTTTATTTCAACATGTCTGATAAAATAGCTAAGAAGCCTCTAACTTTTCCATTCTCTATTTAATTTTGGGGAAGGAGGAAGTCTGAGTTTAGAACCTTAGCCACATTTTTATTTACTTCCTTATGCTTTTTCAGACTATAAAAAAATATTTTTTAAAAAAAATTCAAAACATCTAGCTATAGATCTCTGTTTATATGACAACACATTATAATTCAAATCCATGAGGCTTCACGCTATAATAGGAAGTAAAGAATTAACATATATGTAATATAAAAATACTTTGAGTATAAGTCTGAATGTGTTGAGAGACAGTTACTAATATATCTCACGTAACACATTCAAACTTAAATCAAAAATATTCTCAACAGACACTAAGATACATATGTTCTTACTTCATCTAGCCCTGTAGCTAGATAAAAGAAAGAAAATCCATCCGATTTTCCCTTGGAAGACACAGAGGGAGTGATATAAAGGAAATCGGCATCTTTCAGTATTTATAAATCATAACTTATTCCCAGGCTGGTTTTATTCACAAAGATATTTAAGTTACACAAATCTAAAAAAATTTGTGGACAAAATGTGCTAAAACAAAAAATGTGGTTGAAAAATTTGGTTATCATTCAATGAATAAATGAAAGCAAATTATCCTCTAAACCATCCCTTCCACCAGAAATCATCACTGTAAAGGGTAGAGAGTTTGTTATTAAGATAACCTAAACTTGATATCAGCATGTCAATGAGCTATGATTTCATACAGTAAAATGTAAATGTGTGTAATTTGTAAAACTTAGTGAAATCAAGTATGTATTTGAAGTAATATAAGAACATAACTGCCCTAAATAAGATATCCTCTTTATCGTTAAAATGACTGCTGAACTCCCTAAAAAAAAAATCTGTATTTTATAACAAATTTATAAGCCTCTTGAAAATAATTTTTTGCACAACCCACTGATTAAATATAAACAAGTGAATCCGTAAGTTAAAATACCGACTCTGAATGTGCCTTCGATCACCTCCAAGAATAAGGATTGAAACCTACCTCTACTGACGGATGCTCTTTTCCTATTTTGTCAATGCCAGACCAAAGGGTCAGTACTTCTATCAAATATGTATCTTTTTGGTCATATTTTCCTAGGCAGAGTAAATAATGAAACTTCAGATCCTACTAAGTTGAAACTATCTTTAATGGTTTTATATAAAAGGTTAAAAATAACCTTAAGCTTTATGGTTTGGTTTTGTTTTTTTTTAGATTTCCCTTACCCATTGTATTTTTTTCATTATTTCAAAATATAAAAACTAATCCATAGATTAACCAATTAAAATAACAACCTCATGGGTTTGTATTATAATTCTAAGACAGAAAAGGTAATCTACAAGTAATAACAT
>CM053770.1:28824677-28872177 GCA_028658325.1 Potorous gilbertii | reverse complement strand
GACCCACAGCAGAACCCTGAAGGACACCTATGTTTGAAGGCTGTAATGTGGAGAGCTCCTAGCCAAGGAGATAGGGATGGTGAGAAAGTCAACAGGAAAACCAAGCAAAGATAGTATCCTGGAGGACAGAGTGATCAACAGGAGATAAGGAGAATGAGCACTGAGAGAAAGCTAATGGATTTGGCAACTAAGAGATCACCGGTAATTTTGGAGAGAGCAGTTTTGGTGGAATAAGGTTGGAAGTCAGGTTGTAAGTGGTTAAGAAGGGAGTGAGAGGATGGCAGAGGCACCTCTCACAGATAACCTTATTGTGGAGTTGAGCTACAACGGGCAGAAGAGATACAGGACGATAGTGGCAGGGATGATGGAGAGTCATGGGCATGTTTGTAGGCAGTAGGAAATGAGCCAGTAGAGAGGGAGAGACTGGAAATAAGTGAGAGAGTGGGAATGACAGGGGGTGCCCTCTGACTGGCAGGCAGAGCAATCAGTTGCTCTTAAAACATCCCTTCTTCATATTGTATGCAGAAATTTCATGCTAGAATCTTCATTTTTCACTAACTGCTCTGCTTGGTTTCAACTCTGCAATCACGTCCCTGTGCCAAATATCCTCCTTCCCACCTTTTAGATTTTTATTGTACTTTTGTGTGCTGTCTTCCCTCATTAGAGTATAAGGTCCCTGGGGACAAGAAAATCTTTTTTCTTTCTTATTTGTATGCTCAGCACTTAGCACAGTGCCTGGCTATGAAGAAAAAGAAGTCACAGGAAAGAATACAGAGACTAAAGTTTTAAAAATAGAAAAAGCATCCATTTCACTGATAAAACATGCTTTTTTCATTCAAGGCTATACTAAAAATCATTGTCAAAAGTCCAGAAGAGGTTGAGAGATTTGGCATCTTCATGAGACCAAAAAATACACACACACACACAGTTGGGGTGATTCTTTATTTGCACTAGGCTTGTAAGTTATGTCCCTATTAAGGAAATGATAAACACTGATAAAGACATAGATGTTCTGAGAATTTTTCCAGAATTATAAGCCTTTCTAAAGGAAGAAAGAATATCCCAACACTGTACCATGCCACATGTTACAAAAACTTGAGAAATTTACCTACTAGATGGAAATAAACGTTCTTCAAGGACCTTAAAACTCTGCTTGAATTTTGCTAAAAATCTACGTAATACAATAAAGGCTAGATTTGGAAAAATGGAATGTCAAAGATAGTCTTAATATCTAATAAGTAAGGTTTCATGATAAAGAATGCGTCTAAATGTCATGAATTTAGTTCCAAACTATTTAAGAGAAGTGACTGTAGCAGAAAGAGCACATATCACATATTTTTGAAGGTGAAGTTTAAGGCTAAATGTATGTCAATATATTTTACTATTTTATCTTTTATCAGTTAATTTGTATTCAATTATGTTTATTAAATATGTCTGACCACAAAAACAGTCATTGCTTTGAAAGGTAAAACTATATCCTCAAAACGATCTGTTAAGTTGGCAGGGGGAGAGGGTATAACATCTCCTGTTTATTCTACTTAGAAATGTATCTGTGGAAGAAGTCAGTATATTTATCTTAGCTAAATGCTTGCATTTACTTACTACACCAAGACTTACGGTCTTACATCCAGTCAGCAACATCCACATGTCATTCTTTCTTATAAATTATCAGATGAGATTTTGGAGGGCAAGGAATCTTATAGATTGCATCTTATCAAAAACTCTCATTTTGCAGATGAGAAAACTAAAGCCTATAAAGATTACAAGAACCACAATGAGTTAGTAGGAGGGCTGGGATGAGAATCCTATCTTCTGACTGTTGGTCCAGTGCAACATCCATTTTACCACCATATTTTCTCCTCTTTATTAAGCCATATCCCCCTTTCCATAAATCACATTTTCAAGTGTTTATGGAGAGTTTACAATGTGGAAATTATTATGTTCTTCATACAATACCAAAAAGTAAGACAGAAATGGTTCTGGCTTTTCAAAGTGCTTATGGTAGAGCTGGGGAAGGGAGAACAAGCATTTATTGAGCACTTTCTACATGCCAGCACTGGGTTAAATGTTTTGCAAATATTATTTCCTTTGATCTTTACAAAAACCCTTGGTGGTCAAGGCTATTATTACACACACACACCCCTTTTCATTTGAGGAAATGGAGGCACACAGCTAGCAAGAATCAGTCTGATGGGGTTTCCTGATTTCAGGTCCAGCACTCTGTTCATTGGGCCACCTCTCTGTCTCTACTGCTAGGTGGGGAAAAAGACAATTACTCATTGGCTAGGTGATGAGATAAGACAACTGTCAATGGCTAAGCAGTAATAAAATATTTAAATAATATTGCATATGATAATGAAAGATTTATCAACAATTAATATAGCGAGTCAATACTGTTCCACACCTAATCATTCTGCTACTCCAACTACTGATCCTTATGTCTTCAACATCCATTTAAAATATACCTTACTCTTAAGTAGCCACTAACTTGGTCAAAAAGAGGTTTTGAGGAATAACTGTTATAACTAAATACAATCCTGGAAGGAAGATGGACCATAGTTTAATTTTCTCTAACATGGCTAACCCACAACACAACGGAGGCAGTAAGTCACTACCTCCTAATTTCTCTATCCTCAGAGTTTCATTAAGCTTTACTTATCATTTTCTTACTCATTACTCTCATGAACTCAAAATATATAATCGAGGGTTCGCTACATTTGAATGAATGGTACAGAACAGATAATAACTGCTTCATGCAGGCTTTTGTGAGACTTTATGAAGAACTTGGGATTGGGGGAGTCTAAAGATAGAACTCAAACCTTTGCAGATGAGCAAAACTTTATGCTAAAGCTTCTTTTGTTCCAAATCAGTACTTACCATCTCCATAACATCTTTCCAGGGGAATCTCCCATCTCAACTATTTCTTGACCCATATTTCTTCAACTATACTTCAGTTCAATTCAACCAGCATTTGTTAACTACCTAGTATGTGCTGGGCACTATTTCAGGCACAGGAAGGACAAAAATGAACCCGCCTCTTCCCTCAAAGGGCTTACCTTCTACTTTAGGGAAACAACATATACACAAATAAGTAAATGCAAAATAAATTCGGAGCAGTTTTCATGAGTAAGGAAAAAGAGAATACTTGTAACTGAGGAAATGTGCAAAGCCTTTGTCTAGGAGGTGACATTTGAGCTGAACCTTGGAAAACCAGATAGAAGTGCCAAGAAGCAGAGGTAGAAAAGGAGAGCATGAGGAACAGGTATGATGTTAATGCCTGTTTAAGGGCCAAACTGGGAAAGGGACTATCACCGATGAGGAGCAACAGCCAGCTCGGTTTGCCAGTGACAAAAAGCAGAGTAGGGAAAATAATATGTCATCAGCCTAGAAGGATAAACTGGAGCCACACTGTGAGTGGCTTTAAATGCCAGAGAAATCTGACTGTACTTCAATATTTGTTCTAGGCTGAGTCAATCAATCAGTCAATTAACAATTATTAAACACTTATTATTTGCCATTACTGTACTAAGCACTGGGGATACTTCTAATAAAAGGACAGTCCTGTCCTCAAGTAGTTTACAATCTAGTGGAGGAAGATAATACAAAAAAAAAAAAGCCAAAGGCCAGGTTAGGGGAAACAGAAGGTACCCAGCACAGAAGCGGACCCAAAAGGTGAGAAAGGAAAAGATGGATGGCCACAATGCTCTCTTTAAATGAAGGCTGTGGAAAGAACTCCTCACTCCATCCTCCAATCAGGGCCTTAGGAAAAAGGGTTATTTATGTTTTCTTCTAACAAAATTCAGAAGAGTACTTTACAAGTTAAACAATCTCTATTGAGCAATTGTCTTATATACTTAGTAATACAGAGAGATAAAGTACAGGTAGCCTGAAGGTCACAGCATTTGTCAATAGATGTAAAGATACAACAACAAATATATGATGTAAGAAAAGTCATCTGTAAATTTTAAAAGAAATGTGAGCTATTCTAGTTCCATGCAAACAGCAATGGTTTTCACTGTTTTGTCTTTGCATATCCTCAGTTCCCTGCACATATAAGGCACTTAATAAATGCTTGTTGAATTATCACATCAAGGATAATTATGGGGAAAATATTTTAAGCAATTTGTAATATTATAAAAAATTGGCTCTTATGAGACTTTAAAAAATTCTTTAAAAACCACAATAACAACCCACAGAACTATTTAACCTGAAGGCTCAGTATATATCTTGATACCTGTGTGAAAGAGTAATTTTACAGATAATAGTAAGTAGTTTTCTCTTCTTGAACAAAACTAGATGAAACAGACTGAAATCAAGGTATTAAGATAGCTAGAGAAACAGCTTCTCCATTTAAAACAACTTTTCCGTTAGCAGAACTCTATGCCCAGGAATACATCCCCTCCTCAAATGCCACATCAGTGGCTTACGGGGGCAATACTGGAAATCCCCACATGATCATTACAGCCTCCCAATGATAACAGCCCAACCCAAAAAATGTTTAGTAGGTGCTCACTATATGCAAGACGCTGTGCAAGGCAGTGGAGAAAAATGGAGAACAGCCGTCACCACCCATGTTTACATGGAACTTTAAACTTATAAAACCCTTCCCTGGACAGCAACACCAAGAAACAAGTGGTACACACATTATTTCCCCCATTTGACAGAAAAAGAACCTGAGATACTGAGAGGTTTAGTGCCTTGTCCATGAACACAAACCTAATAAGTATCTCATTTGGGATTAGATTTCAGTTTTCCTGACTCCAAGGCCAACAGTTCTAGCCTCTGTATCAACCTGTCTGGCGTTTTGGTATGGTTGGAGCTCTGATGGTGGTCTGGGGCCAGAGGGACAGTAAGCACATTCCCCACAGACAGTTCCAGTCTGATCTCTGAAGTACAGGTCATATTAGATTGAATTGTTTACAACTATTCATATTCTGCTAAAATTTTATACAGCAATGTGTTAATAAAAGGTGCCATTTTCAGAAAATAAAACAAAATCAACACTCAAATTAATAAGAAACAATCTTGTCCCAAACCTCTGATGATCCAGTCTCAACACAATTTAAAAAAATGATCTGGTAATTTTAATTGAAACATGGGATCACAGGGAAAAGGGAAATCTCAATGGAGAGCAGAGCACAATAGACTTTACAACTTAAAATTAACACCTTTAATTGCATTTTAACAGTAACAAATAGCTATTAGAGCCTGGAAGAATTCATGTGCAGGAGGACAACCTATGGTTCTCTGGGTCCTCAGCATTTCTGTTATTTAGTGAACTTCAATAATTTACCATGCACTTCATGAAACTAAAATTAAGCCACTGTCTTGGCAGCTTGCTCCTTTTAAAAGAAGTCCTACTTATATGCCACCTCATGGCATGCAGGCAGACCTGAGTCTGCAGATACACCAAGTTGGAAAGATTTCATGAAGTTCAGAGGCCAGAGCCTACCTACACAGTGAGAAGTTCATCTCAAGAAGACAGGCCACCCCGATGATGGGGAGAGGGAGAGGGAGAGGGAGAGGGAGAGGGAGAGGGAGAGGGAGAGGGAGGGAGGGAGAGAGAGAGAGAGAGAGAGAGAGAGAGAGAGAGAGAGAGAGAGAGAGAGAGAGAATGTGTGTGTGTGTGTGTGCGCGCGCGCATGTATGTGAAGAAACAATAATCCATCTAAGCCAATGGTGATACTACTCACAGCGATAAAATATGGATCTTTATGAAGTTGAACAAAGGCCTCCTACCAGAGCCCCATCAAGTTTCATTCAGGTTGTTAGGCTCTTCCTTTTTAAAAGTACTTTGTAATTTGTTTACACCTTAGCCCATTGTGTTTCAAATGGAGTTACTTGACTAAGTCTTAAAACCCAAATCACTCAGGTTTTCCTTGAATACTCATTAAGTTCCCAACCTAAGGCTGGGTTCATTGTTTAGCTTTTGATGACTTAGAATGAGTGCAAATAGCCATAGTTTTCTATTCTGGCCAGACACAGGAGGCCTAACCCTTCCAGACAAATATTTGTGCAATGGTAAATTGGGCCATCTTTTGTCTAACCCCTTACTTGGCCCTTAATCACAGAATGGGCATTGCCTCAGATAAACTTAGATTTGGGAAAGACTATACTTTGGAGAGGCCAAGATCACCCATAGCATCCCAGGTCAGAGACAGTTGTCTTGATTTGCCTTGACACTGAACTCTGATGACTCAGGAGAAGAGAATGAGGCTGACTGCCTCAGTTAAATCCAACTCACAAGCAAGTCAAGGCACTGTCCTCATGATCTCATTGGTCTTGTTCAAAAAAGGAAGGACAAAGGAAAACGCTGCATTCATCTGTGTACATGCTGTACCTCCACCCAACAAACTTGGAGAGGGGAGATCTCTTCGCATTATGATCTGAATCGTGCCACTGAACCCAAACAAAGGCTGGTGACCTTGCACAGCCCTGCCTCACTTCAATCCAATTCCTTACAAGTCATAGCAAGATCTTCCTGATGTCAAGGTCTTCTTGGAGAATGAAGACAAACAACAACAAAACATGTAATCTACTTTAGGGCAGAGAATGATTTTTGTAATTGTACACCCAAAGTGAAGAAAAATGACTTGCACAAAGTAGGTGCTTTAATAAATGTATTTAACTTAAACACAGAAATAGCAGAAAGAGAAGATAAGCTTAGGAGAATTAACTGCATTATGGCATAAAGGGATGAGGGATACAGCATGGCTGTGCTTGGTCATCCATACTTAAGGTTTTAACCAACACATGAACAAGAATTCATTAAGCATTCTTATGTAGCAGGTACTTTGCTAGGTCCTGGGAGCACAAAGTCAAGAATAAAACAGTCCCTACATTTTGGGAGCTAACATCACAAGCTGATTAAAACTAAATGCACGTGTGTACCTGTATAGCCCTACATCTTATATGGGTCTTACTTGTGTGTTTACATATGTGTGCATGTGTGTATGTATTTATGATTGTACATGTGCAGCTCTAGTGCACTGCCCCACACCTCAGACAATCTGATAAACACTCATTGACTGATTAAACTGATTAAATTAAATATGACCTATATGTCACAAGCTGATTTCAGTCCTTAACCAAACACTATTCCCCTTAGAAAGTTGCCGAGGGCCTTCAGGCTTAAGTGACTTATTCTGTGTACCACTGCTAAGAGGTTTCAGGAACAGGTCTGCAACAGAGGTCTTTCAGCCTTAGACGTGAAGTTTACTATCCATTCAAAAACACAGATTGACAAATACAAAATATATGAAAAGCAAATTTTTAAAAACTAAGGAGGGAGGAGGCCCTAGAAATAGCAGAAGGTTTAAGAAAGGTTTCACAAAGAAGAGCAGATGAAACTCGACTTTGAAGTGAGCTGCAAATGAGTCAGGAAGAGATATCAAACCCGAGGGGCAGTCTGTCAAAAAGCCTGGCGACGGCAAGCTGACTGTCCCATACCAAAAATGGCAAGAAGGCCGCATGAAATGGATCCTGGTCTCTGGGAAGGGGGCTCAGCAGAATGGAATTGTCACAGGGCATGCTTTCGAAGTTTGGATTAGGAAGATAAAGCAGAAAGCATTATTCAAGATATAGGCAGATGTGGAAAGGGAACTGAAGTGTACAGAAAGATATCCTTCAATATTTGCCTACAAATGAACTACTACATGGATTGCAAATATCAGGGGAAAGGAAAATTTTACAAATTGTGCTGGCTTCACATCCTCATTTTTACCTTTATGAAAACATTATGACTTCTGAAACCTCCACAAGAAGCTGCTGTTGTCTGTGTTGTGTTTGACCGTGTGAGAGGAAATCAGAGTCACAGTATACCATCTTTACTATTATAATAGAATGTATTAAGAATGATATAATTTGTACTTCTTAAATACTTAAAAAAAAAAACCAGGTGCCCAACATTAGCCTATTCAACAATTTCTACACATTCCTTAGGTTCCTGATTACACCAATAATTTTTAACCTTTTCGTACAATGCACATTTCCTCCTCTAAGTAACTAATAAAGGAATATATTTATCAGTTATACTTAGAAAAATTTTATTGGGAACCTTACATTGTTGATGTAGGTATTATCCAAGCTAACTACTGAATTTAAATTTGAAACTATTTAATATCATTTCTCATCTCATGACAACAAAAATAGAAATGAAATGAAATTTATTTACTACATTTTGAGGCCATTCTCATTTAAAATTCAGCTGAAGGAGAAACTAGAATAAGTAGCTATAACAATATTTTGGATGGTCTGGAATTTCAATTAATTAGTCTATTTCTTTTCACTATTACCAGATATAAGTGACATTTGTCTTTTTTTCCCTCTCATGATTATAAACTATTCCAACAGACCCAGGTAAACTGACACATCATTGGGAAAGTACTTATCAACTCTGTTACATTCACATAAATGCGTTCAGTGGCCTACATTCAGTAAGTGCTGATAATATCTAAGGCGTGGTTTTATCATACACAGAAATGCCAAAGACAAAGAAATCATCATAAGTCTGAAATTTTCAAAAATTATCCTTAAAAATGGACAGATTTATACAAAATATTATCTTGAACAAGCTCCATCTTCTACCAGTTCCACTATTTGGTGGAGGTTCCAGGAATAACATAAAGGACACAGGATAAACACATCACCCAAAATCTCATCATTGTGAAGCTTTGACACTCAATACATGCTCAACATCCTCAGTTGCCTCTCCCCTCTGATTGAAGGGTTGGCCACTCAGCTCCTCCCAAATCGTTCCTTTGTCCAGGACTCAGAACTCTCCAGGTAAATCTCCATTTTTCATCAATAGCTCTGCCTGGAAGGTCACACCCACACAATAGGTACCACTGCAGATTTTTGGACCACACTTTGAAAACTGCTATTCTATATTATAGAGTAACATTTGAGCTTTGTTTTTTTTTTTTAATGACCAAAAATATAATAAGGCCATAATAAGATGATAATCCATTTCCCTGACCCCTCTTTTCAGCTTCCTTTCATGCACTTTCTCCAACTGCATTGTAAACTCCTTGAGAGCAAGGACTTTCTTGTTCTTTCTTAGTATCCCTAGCATTACAATGTTGGGTACATAGTAGGCGCTTAATAAATGTTTACTGACTATTGGCAAAACAAGGATCTGTGACTTGAAACACTACACATACTCACAGGTCACTTCTATTTTCATGAACCCTTAGCACATCATTTAATGTCTCATGCTAGACAACCACAGACTAAGGTACAGAGAAGACAATGATCAACACTCAGATAAAGTTCCTCACGGCAGGCGCCGAACTGCGAGAAATCACTGGTCCGATCAACTCCTTTTCCTGCACAGCATTAAATCATATTGATATAAATAAACAATATTAAGTAAGAAAAATAAAAAATATTTCCAAAAATACAGACAGTGATTATGTTCTGATTTTGCTCAAAAAGGTAAAATAAACTCATGATCAGTACTTTAAATAAAATTAGATGTGATATTTGGGCTGTAAAACCTGCCTGGGGCTATGGAGGGAAAAATTCAACAGGACAAAGTTTCTTCAATATCTCATACCCTAAAGAAAAACTCAAAATATGCTGTTTATTTGTTACTAATGAAATTTAATTGAATATACATGTGATCACAGAATACTGATAAAAAGAAGCAACATTTTTTCCATGACTATTGTTATTTGCTATGGAAAAAGAAATTGAACTGTGAGTTCTTTTTTAACTGTTATTTTTTTCTCAAGTAGTTCTTCATAAAGAATGCCTCAGTTGTATCTTACAATTTTTTTTCCAAAAAAAAATCCATAAAACAAGAGTGAATGATGCTGTTCAATTTATCTTCTACCCTAGTTTAAATTCAGGCTGGTACAGTTCATGTTTGATGAACTGTGCCAAAAGAATACCACAGAGTTCCGTATTTTCATAAAGGGCAGTGGCGCTGATAACGCAGACTGTCTGTATTCTACATGTGTCTTAACCAGTCCTACCCTGTGAATTAAAGCACTGGCAGGCAGCAGAAGTAAAACGTCACACTTTATGCCCGTGTCTTCAACTTCTTTGTTTCAGGACTTCTACGCTCTCTCAAAAGTGACCCCTCTCAAGATGTTTTGGTTTATGTGGGTTGCATTTATCGACTTTTATCATATTAGAAATTAAAATGTGTTAGTGTTCATTGTGAAGAACATTTTAACCTCCAAGCTACCTCGAAAGGTTCTTGAGGAACTCGCCAGCTTCTGGGACCACGCTTTGAAAAGTACTGCTCTCTGTTATAGCATGGTATCTGAGCTTTGTTTTTTAAGAACATTTCTTTATAAAAGGTAATAAGGTAATAATCTCACTGATTCAAAAAAAAACAACCCCACAACAAAAGCACAAGTCAATTAGTTCTCTTTACTGGTCAAATTAAACTACCTCTGTGATACAGTCACTGCACTGATAAAACAACACCAAGTTCAAAAAATATCTGCATAGAACACTATCTACAGCAATGGCATCAAACTCAGAGAGAAACAAACTATACAAAAAGGATTGTCGTGAGGCATGTGTTAACTTAGAAAACCACATGTTAACATTATCTATGTTGTACTGTACTTTTATTTCTTTTTCTAAAAATACTTCCCAATTATATTTTAATTTGGTTCCTCCAGAGTATTGCTGGCTGTAATGGGCCCAAGTGTGCTTGCCAGCCCTGCTCCATATCATGCATGGATGTTATAAATATTATATAAATAACATATTACTCTACCAAATCATCTATTCTGAACATATGTGCCATGATAAAGCCTGTATGATTAGAATAGCGGGCACATTAGAATAGTACAAAAGTAAAGCTTTATGCATGTTAAATGACAAAGTAAGATAAAAAATAGGCAAATTTAAGTCAGGAACCACTGTTAGGCACTTACTATGCACCAGAAATTTCAGTAATCTCTCTCTGTCTCTCTCAAAGTATGTCACCAAATTATGAAATTGAGAGCTAAGCTCTGTGTGTGAAATAGCTTCAAAGAGCTCCTGGCTTTCTGAATACCTTGTATGTATATATAAGACAAACATACCTTCAAGCCACATGCAACATAGTAAGGAAGACAGGACACATATAATATAAATGTTATCTTGATAATTTTAGATACATTATTTAATGAGAACTATTATTTTTGATGCCACACTCAGGGCTTTGCTAGGAAAAAGGTAAATCTATCTCCTTAGATCATATTAGTTTTGAATTTTGTTTCCGCTGGGGAAACAAGAGCCTTCTAGCTCTCACATCTATTAGGATCAGTTGTTTGGGGCTAGTTCTCAACTTCCTTCCGCTGGGGATAGCAATATGCTTATACACTATATACTTCATAAGGTGAAACATTTTTTGCCTAATATTGAAAAGGGATTTATTACTATTAAAGTGGATTTTTAAATTTTTTCAGATAAAAAAATACCTATTGGACACAGGAAAGGGAGTTTATATAAAATTCTTGAATAAATGGCTGAAAATAGTATGAAATGAAAATAGTAAGAACAAAGAGAATAAAAACAGACATATAAACAATAATAGACAGTTTTCCAGGACTGGTGAGGAAAAATATAATTTTAAAATGTTATTTTTACATTTTCACATTTTTCAAAATATTGCACATTGCTGACTATGCCTTCACAGCGTTTAGTCATTTCAACATATTACTTAGCATTTAGATTTCCAATGATGACCCCACGATAAAGAAAAAATAATTTAAGAAACCCCAAACTTTGCAAATAGAACAATCAAAGGGTAAATGTTTCCCGGCCAAAAGGATACCTCCTTATGGAAAAGGTTTCACCCAGAGTAAGTGAGAAGATTCACAAAGAAATGTTTGGTTACCAATCATTAAATGCTTAAAGAGAACAGGAAGTCACGGAACATCAAGCTACAGTACCAGGAGCTATAGCTTACCAAAGATCAATCACAAAAGAAAATTAAAGCATTCTTCAAGTTATGATATGAGTAAATGGAAAGTAAGAGATTTCTGTAATCTGGATTTATAGAAATACATATCAAGTTGGGGACATGTACCCACAATTTCCATTAAAAAGGTCATTTTCTCAATTTCTTCACAACTCCTCTAGATACGTTCTGACAAAATAAAGCACATGCTACCTCTCAATACAACATAAAAGCAATTTTGAAATCAATACTCATTATATCTGTGTACACACACATATCACTCAAATGCACCGCTATCCACGAACTGTCTTGTGTCAGTATTTTGTACCCATTTAAATAAGTCTAATTGTCCCTTTATATTATTAGTAGTTACGTCTACTCATCCTCAACATCTATTATACAATTTACCATCGTGCAACTCTGGGAAACAAAAAATATCTAAAAAGCAATTCATTTTCTTTTGAAACAGAAATCATTAATTTCAGATTTTAAAGTTGAATATTAACTAAAATCCCCTAAAGAATAATGACTAAAATGAGTGAAATGCGTGAAAGTTCTTATTCAGAATAACCTGACTAAAGCAGACCACTCTCTAATAAAGTGCAACTTAATAAATCATGTGGAATCTTATTTTGTTCAAACCCTTACTAACTCCTAGCACCATCTGTTACCATCAAAACTATATGACAAGATATGATATATAATTAATAGGTAAACAACAATCTAATTAAAATGGACAAATACTCCATGTTCCTGCCATTTGGGAGCTCTAATTACAGACTAAATTTTAAGCTTGAATTAAATATTTAAGCTGGAAAATTAACTTTCCTTCTCGAGCCTTGAATACATTAATACAGATATGTGAAGCGACTTCCTGATGGGAACTTAAACATGTAATTTAGTTTCATCAAAGCAGTTACTAATTGTTAAGCAGCAGTACCTTACCATATGTACACAATAGCTATTTAGAGCTGAAAAGGTGGTTTTAAAGCACCCCTTTGCAACCCTTTCCTGACATAAATATAAAATGTATATACAGCGCAGCAGTTTATACTACACACTGAAAATAAATTACTTACAGACTTTAGCTTCCCATGCTTTGGGCAATAAGTACAACTGGATATAAATACATGAGAGATGCCTATGTTTGAGAAGCCAAATAGAAAGTACTACATGACCAAAAGGAATTCCTAAGCAAAAGCAACTCAGAGGTGGAATTGATGATCATCTGTACAAATGTAATTAAAACCACTGAATCTAAACCAAGTGGGAAAGCAACGCATTAGCGATACAGACTTACAGTCCTTCCTCCTGTCCACAAGCATTTATTAAGTGCCTACTATGTGCCAGGCACTGGGCTAAATGATAAGAGATAAAAAGAGAGGCAAAAACAGCTCTTGCTCTCAAGGAGTTCACACTGTAATGGGGAAGACAAGTGTAGACTGATGATGGCACCCTCAAAGTGAAACTGTAGGTACCACTTAAATTCTACCTTAAATTTTTAAAAGCCAAAAAGAAAATGGTATAAATACAGTAGAGTCACTCAAAAGAGAATCAATCTAAAACAAATTATATATGAAATAGCAGTAATTCTAACAGCAGTAAGCCAAACTTTGATATTGCCTCTTTAAATCAGAGAAACAAAATAACCACATAAAACCTATCAGCTTGATCTCTTCCCTCCAAAAACATCAGTTACTAGCCAAACAGAATGTGCATTTTAATAAGGGTGTGAAAAAAGGCTTCTTTTTTTCGTTTAAAAAAAAAATTGTTAGGGATTTCCATAAATGTCATGTGACACGACGGTGTCCTGCTTTTTTACACCTACCCACAGAAAAGCTCAAGTTTAGTTTTGCTCATGATGAGGTCTATTCCATGGAATTGTACCCTATTCATTAAGTTATGTACTCACGTACTGCTCTCAGACATAGCTATCTGCATGACTCAAACTTTAAGGAAAGTCGTCCCATATGATGGCATCACAGATTTTATAAATGTCTCTTTCTAAGCCCTATATCCAGGCTCCGCTCAAGAATCCCTGAGTCACTCAATCAGCAAGCATCTCCTAAGTGCCTACAGACACCAGGCACTGTGCTAGGCTCTGGGGATACATGTAAAAAGGACGGAATAATCCTTACTTGCAAGGAAGTCCCATCGGGATGGGGGAGACGAGATAGACTTACCTAAGCGTACACAGCAACAAGAGAATCAGTACAAAGTGGTTAAGGACAAGGTAGTTTGGGGGTGGGGGGGAATCAGGAGAGGCTCCTGCTGAAGACAGTTCAGGAGTTCTGTCCATGAGGAGATGAGCTGACTTCCTATTTCCCATTCTTCCACCCTACACATGGTAATAATGCCCCTTCTTTTGTACTAAATAGGCTATAATTTTGTTCCAGATTCCAATTCGAGTAACATTTGATGTTTCTATTATGATAAAGGTCAATTCAAACCATGAGGGGCATGAAGGGGTGAGGGTGGGGAGGAAGGAAGTGACAATACAAATATACAGACCATATTTTTGAACCAATCTTGCAAAACAGTAAACTATCAATGATTTTGAGTTAGTGAATAGGTGCACCATAATAGATAATTTAAAAAATCATTTCTATTTAATTCTGAAATTCATTTTATAACTATATATGAATTTGCATCATGCTCTAAGAATCCATAAATTTTACAATAAAACGATGAAGTCACACTAAAACCTAACTATAACTAAACAAGAATTTATCCCACCCCACTCAGTTCTTGCCCATGTATAGTATGCATGAACAGCAAAAAGTGACCTTTACTGTATACACACATAAGGAATCTGTGCCATGGTGGCAAAAGGCACAGATTCAGAATCCTACCTTTGCCACTTAATACCCGTACAATTCTAATAAGCCATCTAAACCTCTCCAAGACTCTTCTTCCTTATCTGCCAAACAAGGGGCTTTAAGCAGCCCTCCCCAGTTCAATTAGCACCTATTAATCAGCAACTATGTGCAAGGCACTGTGTTGCATAACTTGGACATATAGACAAAAGTGAAAAACAGAAATTTACTTTTGACACAATAAACCCCAATATGGATAATCCTTAGAAACTGTAAAATAGTTGACCACAAAGAATAAAAGTTTCTCTAGATTTTTAAATTTTTCTAACTATACTACTTTCTTAGCTACAGGTAATGAATTGTAACAGGATTCAAGGCTATATGGTTTTTCTGTTATGTAGCTTGGGCAAGTGGATACAAGAGTAACAGAATTGTGTGTGTGTGTGTGTGTGTGTGTGTGTGTGTGTGTGTGTGTGTCTATACTTCCACACTACTGTCTGCAGTTGGTATTCTAATCTTGCTGACTAACCCATCCAAGCCTCCTTTACTGGTTTACCATCAGTCTCCAAAGATGAGATGTGCCTAAAAGCTCTTTCTTGTGCTCCTTCCTCTTTCTTCTCCCCCTATTCTGATCCCAGACTGATCTCTTCAGTTCCTCATTACCATCTCAACGTAGACAACTAATGAATGTCCACCTGTTTCTGTCTCTCTCTCGTGCTGTGCATACACACAAATGTCACTCTACCACAAAGTATAGAAAAGGGACGACGGTATAAGAAGATGCAGTAAGATGTAGAGTTTGAGAATCCAGTATGAGATCGCTAAAAGGTAGTTGAAGAGGAAAGACAGAAGTTAGGCTGGACAAGTAGTACGGAGAGTCAACTGCACTGAAATGATCACCGAAATCCCAAAAGCTCATGAGATCACCAAGTGAAATATTCTAAAGGAAAGAGCCCTTTGGGCCACCCAAAGTTAGGAGGTATGACTTGGAAGAAGATCTAGTCAAGAAGACAGAGCAGTGATCAGCCAGGCCGGAGAAGCAGGATAGAGTGCCCTGAAAACCTGGAGAGAAAAGAGTACCACAGAGAGGACAAAGCAACAGTGACAAAGGCTGCAAGAGAGGCCAACACAGATGAGAATGGAGAACTGGATATTAGAGTTGGCAAGGAGGAGATCATTAATGATTTTGAAGAAAGGCATTGTGGTTGAATGATAAAAAAAAAAGCACCTATTACAGCTGTTGCAGGCAACCTTCTCAAGGACAGATTGAGAGGGGTTTCTTTGAGAATAGGGGAAAGATGGGAATGTTGAGAGAGAGACTAAGAGGAAGTTATAAAATACCACAAAGGAGTTTGGGAGAAAAATTAGGTCTGGATACATAGATTTGGGTATCTTATCAACATACAGATGAAAACCGATTCTTTGTTGTTGATAAGACCATCACAGGATAAATGATACCAAGAAAAAAACTAAGCTTTGGAGGATAGCCTAGTATAAGAGGCTCTACATTACTCGTAATATAGCAAAAACTCAAGACTGACCAGGCAGGCAGGAAAAAGAAAAGAGAACAGTAGCAAAGGGAAGTCAAAAGAAGAAAAAGTTTTCATGATTAAAAGATGATCACCACTATCAAAAGCTGCAGGTAGATTAAGAGGAATGAAGACTGACAACAGGTCATGGATTTATCAATTAAGAAACCAGAATTGTCTAAGTCTCAGATGAGCTATAATCCGTTTTGGTAGAGAGTTCCCATATTATAGTTTCCTCTAATGACAAAACCACAGACCATTAATATAAATATGACCAGACAGAAAAAGTCATCTATTCTAAAATGAAGTCCTCTGTGGAGAGGCTTAACTACAATATATTTATATTCATTTTGTCTATTTTCCATTGTATCCTTGTACAAAATACACGTAAATTAAAATAATTTAATTGATGCTTTTGAATATATTCACTATTCATTTGTTCTAAATAAACAGTTCCTATTGAGCCTAAATATTACACTTTCATGGGATTAAAGTTGTTCAATTAAAAAGCCCCAAAAGAAAAAAATTAAACGCATCTCCTATCAAAGCTTTAGAAAAGTATTAGACAACCTTAAAAAGAAGAGAATACAATTTATCATTTAGAGTTATAGATCCTAGAGGACTCTCTGGTCCAGGATCCTGCACAGAAGGGTCCATGGAAGAATTTCCTATTGTGAGTCTGATATATGGCCTCATTCTGGGCCAATTTCAATACTTAGGATTAGAAGTTGGATTTTGGGAGCCCCCTAAAAGGCCAGATCACAGAAAACCAGCAAATGCAGAAAAGGCTTCCTGAACCGTCATCACAACCCTTACCTATCTGAAAGTCTCAACTTCTTCCTTACTTTCAGCCAAGCACCCAGCTGGGTTGAATCAGTAAAGTTGTAAACAAAACAAAACAAAAAAACCCCAACATATCCACACAATAGCAAGACAAAGAGAAGATACAATGAAAGTAGGAGTGGGGTCTTCTACTGTCTGCTGAAGTTCACAAGAGATTGGTAGAGATTTCTATTGGTAAAAATGAGTGAGATCACAGGACTGTCTAATTGCCTGGAGACGCTAAGCGACTTACTTATAGTAACACAAATTCTAAGTGAAAGAATTAGGATTTGATCTCAGGGCTTCTCTCCCCAAATTGAGATGTTATGCCCAAAACATACAAACTTCTTCCTTTATTAATTCAATGAATCTTTGGAGATAGATACAATATTAACAAGAGAAAAAAAGGGAACCAGGTCATAGTCCAGTGTTCCTCTCTACTGGTTTCAGTTTTTCACTACTTAAAGTTAGCCACTCAGGCTAGAAGATGACCTTTCTAAGTAGGGGATATTATGACTGTCAAAACATTTAAATAAAAATGGGAATTTTATCATGATAAAATTGCCAAATCAGTTTGTTTTTACTGTGTCTTCCAAATTATACTCAATGACCCAAGAGAAAGTCAGTCTTAAATGTTCCCTAATATTTATAATTTTATTTAACTGCATAAATAAAATAGTGTATCAAGAAAAATAAATTATTTTCTAGCTCTGCAAGTACTGAAATTTTATAACTTACTTACATTGATTAATGGATAGTAATAGCAAAACTTCCTATTCAATCCATGGTGTGATCAGGTTAGAAAAACTATTGTACATTTACTGAAATTAATTTTCATAGTATTCAATAATGTAAGCATGTTATCTTTGGGGTTGGAATTTAGTAAAATAAAAGTAACCAAGTCAAAAATAAAGTCCAAAACTTTAATACTACATTAAAATCAATAAATGGAATTGGTTAACAAAAATATCATTTTCTAAATTTGCCTAATAAGATAGCAGCTCTGACAGTCTTTAGTCTTTTCTAAACTTCGCATCTTACTATTTGTATATCACTATATGTTTTATGAGAGGTAAAGTGGATTAGTAGAAAAAGGGAAATAGCTCAAGAGTCAGGAAAATCTGGATTCATTCTAATTCAAGTCAATTAACCTCTTGGCCTGTGGTTTCTCATGTGTCAAAAGGAGATGCAGAGGGACTACTAATTCATCAGTCATAAAAACTATGCTTCTCGACGTGGGCCATGGTAGCAAAGGCTTATGGTTACCCTAGTACTGCCTCATGCTGATACTAAGATACAAACTCCGAACCTTTCCAGGCCCTCACATTCCAGCTCCACTTTTCCTTTTCAGCATTATTTCACATTCTTGCCTTTCATGAAGTCGATACTTCTACGGAACTGTACTATTAACTATTCCCCAAATGTAAATTCTCTCATTTTCAATCATTTACATAAAAAAATAACTGTACTCAGATACACTAACCTCATCTCTGCCTTTGTTTTATTTGAAGGCTATGTTCACATGTCTTTGTACCATAAAATCCTAGCACAGAGCCTTACACATCTTAAGTTATTAGCAAATGCGTGCTGACCTGTATAAAAGCAGACTGTGAGATCCTCAAAGAAACATGCCATGCATTCTACTTTCTTGGCAAACTATCCACAAACTGGAGAATACCTCAGTCACTCAGGAATCTGAGTTTGTACTGACTGAGGTGGTTACAATTTCTCTAGGAGTTAGTAAATGAATTTCTAGAGTTACCAAGTCCCTCCATCCCACCTTTCTGCGTTCATTTTGCTTCAGCCAAATGGATGAAAAGCCTTGGCAAGTAACACTGAATTGGTTCTGAGGCTGGTGCCTAGGCCCACATATGAAGCCTTCTAGACTGGCAGGACCAGACAGAATTTATGGTGAAAGCAGGGATTTTTTTTGTCCTTTTTTTGTACTCCCAGAACTTAGCATAGTGCCTGATACATGGTAAGCACTTGCTAAACGACTGCCGATCGATTGGCCCCTTTCTATAACTCTATGCCACAAAAAGTCATCAGAAGGGCTTTTAGGGTGGGAGATACTACAAAAACTGTAGATAATTAATCAATGTTATTGTAAGTGACCAAATGTCAGTTGATTAAAATATTACTGGTTTACTATTCCATTAAATTAGCAAATTGTAGGCCACAGATATTCTTACATAAATTGGACTGTTCAGTTTATAAACTTAAATTTTAAAATTTGTATTTGATAAAATGTCACAAGCCCAAATAATGCAAAAATTAAATTCAGTAAGGATTATAAAATTATTATTGCAACACATATGAGTCAAGGATTTTAATACACACGTTCTCAATCTATATTTACCTATCATTGCCTATGAATGTGATATGCTATTTGGTGCCATATGACCAACAATTGTGACAATTTTTTTTAACTCCCTTAAGAAAATGTACAAGAAGAAGAATACTTCATATGGAAAGAAAACCAGTGCAAAAGAAAAGAATTGGATAGAAATTAATGTTATGGTCACAGTAATTCTAAAGCAGTCCAATGTTGAAATGTTTGAATATACAGTATAAATTGTTATAAAACATGCATATGAAATAAGAGAAACAAAGGTATATTTGCTTTCTGTAGTTTGCAAACCTGAGAGGGAATATACAAGTAGATAAAATGACAGAAAAGGAGCATCTTTTGGCTGTATGGCCTGATTCTGTGCCATCAAAAATGCCTCCTCTTAACAGAGACCTTTCATGAAAACACTTCAAGTTGACTTAAGTCAAAGAAAGGAAAACTGTCAATATAATCACTGACTGGTTTGACCACATTAAAAACTGAATTCAGTTGCATAATGTTAAAAATATCCAGAGAAGCACCCAGTGTAGATTGAGAAACAACAGGTAAACATTCCATTTTGTAGAAAATTATTAAGAAGCAGTGGTCAACAAGATTTTAATGAGGAAGAAATAGATTTATTCTGCAAGTGAATACCTTCAAGAACATGCATTTCTAAGAAAGAAAAATCTGACCTGAATTTAAAGTGTCTAAGGATTGCTTAATACTTCCACTGGGAGGTAACACCGAAGAGAGTTTTAAATTAAAATCAATGCTTGTTTTCAGTCTTGAAAGTCAACAAGCATTAATCACTTCTAGTTTTTGGTGGTCTATAGTAATAACGCATGGATAACTGCAGTTGTTTCCAAAGAATAGTTTTCAAGTTGTATTAGCCCAGCGACTGAAAAATATTGCATGGATAACAATATCACATTTTCAGCATTAGTGATTTTAGCTAATGCCCTAGGTCATGCAACCATACTTGGCTCATAGTATGAAAATGTGAACACTTCGCTGAAATTTGCTGAGATATGGACAAAGCTTTACCTACCTACCTGCCAAAGCATGATGAGTTATGGAGAAACAATTTCCAATTTACAAAATCTACAGAAAGGACAGTGTAGATATGTTTAGATTTAATCTTCTGGGTTTTTTTTTAAATTTTGTTCTCTATAACTATTCTGTTACTTTGTAATAAACTTGAAAGAGGAATACAATTTTCCTTATCTTTTGCTTGCTTTGTTTTATTATAACAATAAACTGATAAAAGGTTATTTTAAAATTTTTTCATTGAATATTTTCATTGGGCTAGAACCAATCATCCCATTTTACATATAATTATAATTCTGAATGGTGCAAATTCAAATAATGCTGCTACTTCATCAGATTTGTTATTTGTGCTACTTGTAACCTATGTATCTTATAGAATTTACTTGGATGACGGCCATATTAAGATGAAATGAATGACAATGATTCAGGATGCTAAACAAACTTTTAAACTGATTTATATAAATGATGAGAATATATTTTATAAAGGATAGATTACTTGAGGCAATATGGTAGTAAATTCTAACTTAATTTTAATAGAAAAAATATAAATATTAAAGGTTTAGTAATATTAATCTGTGTTCATAGAAGTAAAAATAAAACAAGGGCTGGTGCTATTTCAGTGTATTTGGGAACAAAATTATAAAAATAGCTGTACCCTAAGTTCATTTCCAGACCACTAAGAAAAACTTAAATCTTCAATGGAAAGAAGATAAACGGCTTTATAATTAGATGTCAAAAGGTAGTGTAGTACAATAAATAAAGGTTTGACTCTGGAGTCAGAGAACCAAGGTTCAATTCTTGCCTTAGATACTACCTACCAGTAAAATCTTAGGAAAGGATTTAACTTTCCAGGACTCAGTTTCCTCAAATGTAAAATTAGGGAGATGGGCTACATCCCCTCCAACTCTGTATCTAAGATATTATATAATTCCTTCCAACTCTTAATGTGTGGCATGTATATGCAAAATTAGACATCATATTAAAAAAAGAAAAAAAGGTCTGCAATCAGGACTTTACCTACTGAAAGTATTTCTTTAAACAATTTTTCTTGTTTTAAAACAAATTCACTTGGTTTTGTTGTTGTTGTTGTAACAAAGACTGAGGGAACCCAATTAGAAAACTTTTAACAAGAGCCAGGTTGAATTCCCTGTTTAGGCTACTGTTAGGCTACTTGTGGTATAGTTATTTTGGCTAAAAATATACTTGTATGTAATACTTTCTTTTTAGAGAACTCAAAACGACCCATAAAACTCCAGCAACTAAAGCAGTACATTGATTTGAGTTTATAAATCCTTGAAACTCAATGAACCTTGGCCATAGCCTTTGGGATATATTTAAGTGGTGACAATACTGGCTAAAAGAACAAGACGTGAGCTCCACAGTTATTCAGATTTATACTCTTGGCTCAGTTTCTAAGACAAAGTGAAACTGGTTCTCCAAGGGAATGCCTTAAAAAGGCAATCAACACTTTTGGATATTATACAATTCTAATAAGAATAAAAAAGAACTGACATTAAAATACTAAACAATCTACGTTAGAATATGAAGACCAAGAATGCATCTTATTATTTCACCAATATTTTATCACTCTGGAGTGGCAATACAATTAACCAAGGGAAATAAGGTGAAAGGGCTTTGTTTGGGAGAAGATGAATGGCTACATATCTTTAAAACATTTTTCTACCAGCACTTAACAAGGTTAAAAGTAAGTTGGATCCCTCATTGACTTGTAATATTTTTGGAATAATTCAGAGTAGTTTGAAATACTTTTGCACTAACTGAAAGTTTCCTCCATCTTAATAAAAACCAAGACTTGGAACAACTCAGGCTTAACTTCTTTAATAGAAAGTGACAGTTTAATTGGTATAACTGCTAAATTGGTATTAAAGTTAAACTAAGAAAATTAGTAAAATTACAAATATTCTAGATAAACAGCCACATAAGTAAAAAGACTATTTTCTAATACATTCAAAATTAGTTTTAATGATTACATCATATAAAAATGCCTTTGATGAACATTTTTCAAGGAACCAAAACACATTTTTTCCCTAATGGAATACAGAAGTTCGAGAGAGACTTAATCCCCATCAGTAGAGAAAATAAACCCTAAAAGACATTTTAATAGATTTTTATACAAATGTCTATGAGAGATACAGGAAGCACATAATTATAGTTTTGTATATTTTATATATTCAATAAAAACATTATGGTAGTAGTTAATTCCTATAACCTAGGATGTAACCTAATGTGATCCAAACACCAAAGGAGAAGGGTCTCTTCTCCTTACCATTCACTTTGCTCTTTGTTTAAACTGAAAATATAGGGTGGAAATCTTTTAGAAGCGTTATCATTGCAAGGGCAGGGGAAGAGACATTATTGAAGCTACCAGTTCATGATGACCAAGGTGAATCTTTGCATCAACTATTTAGAGAATTTGATAGGATGCTAGAGAACATTTAGAGGAGAAAAGCCGGATGTGCCTTAAGTAATGCCATCAGATGATCCTAGAGGAAAGGGGATGGTTAGTGTGTATGCAAGAAGAAAGCATTATGTGGACCATGATAACTGCTTTTGCATATTTGAAGGGTTATCTGGTGGCCAATTAAATTTATTCTGCTTGGCTCCAAGAGCAAGAACAAGGCACAATGGGTAAAATTTACAAGAGATATAGTGGGCTTGATGGAAAAACTTAAGAGATTTAGCCCAAAATCAAAAGGACTCTTTGAGGAAGTATTAGGTTTCCACTCCTTGGCAGTCTTCACACAAAGGATGGATGGCTAATCACTTGTAGTTATGTTTTATTAGGAATTATTTTTGAGATATAGGTTGGAATATATTGCCACTTTCGTTCCAAATCTAAGATTCTGTGATGCTGCTATCTCCATAGGGGGAAGTGGGAGGAAGGGAAATGAGGGAAGGTGGGATAACACTTTTTTTTCAAAAAACCGAAGAGTTACAAGGGATTTCAGAAATCATTTAGTCCAACCTAAATCTGACCAAGAATCTCCACCAAGTAATTTTTTCCACCCTTTGTTCAAAGGCTTCCATGAAAAGAAATATATTATTTCCCAAAGCATTTTTTATCCTTTTTTAGATTAGCTTTAATTCTGAATTTTTTTTCAACTATGATCTCTCCCTTCCACTTCCCCCCAATTTAGAGCAAAAGAAGAATAAATTTCCTGTTACAAATATGTATGATCAAGCAAAACAAATTTCTACACTGGCCATGTCAAGAAATAAACATATGTATATGCACATACACATATATGCCTAACTGCGCTCAAGAGTCTTTCACTCTCTGTCTGGAGGTAGATGGCAGGCTTCACTTCTCATTAGCCCTCTAGAGTCATGGCTGATCACTGTGCTGATCAGGACTCCCAGGATTATCTTTGTATGTATAAACTGTTCTCCAGGTTGTATTCATTTTGTTCTGCACCAGCTCATAAAAAATCCTGTCAAATTTCGCTGAAACCATCCGATCCTCACCATTGTCACAACAGCATTCCATTACACTTATATGCATAACTTGATAAAAATATTGACTGAAAAATGGTTGAGTTCGGAACTATTCCACTCTAGTAATACTATAGTTCTAGTTCTACAGCCACATCATCACATTATCTAATCCATTCTACTTTGACACAGCTTGTCCACAAAAATATCCTAAGAAACTCTCTTTCAAATATCTTTACTAAAAACCAGGCATGCTGACTGCATCATTTCCCTGATAAACTTAGGCTATTTCAAATGTGAATACTCCAAGGACTTCTGATTTACATCAATGTGGGTAATACTAGCATGAATGTAGAGCTCTCCAATTTAGTAGATAGTTATGGAGAACTACTGGGGAGAAGAGAACATGGCTGGAGACTGAACTATCTAAATTAATTTGCTGAGTGCACTACAGTATACCTGGTGGTAAATCTATAAGAACATAGTTAGATTGGTCCTCAGATAACATACCTACTGATTTTTTGAGACCTACCAACCTTTCCAGATTCTTAGGACCTACCACAGCTTATTATGCTCTGCTAAGAAAGCCTTCAAATACATTGTTATTTATTTAGTAATGAGTAGTCATATAGCTTACACTTTAAAGGAGATGAATGTAAGCTATTCATATACTATAGGTTACGATACAAATGTCAGTGATAACTTGAACCTCCTAGTAATTACTTCTTTGTCCCTGTAGCATTACCTAACATTCTACTAATAACTAAAATTTATCAATAGTTGAAAATAAGGTCAGCAACTTAAGTTTTAGGAATCTACTTTCTTCTTCTTTTTGAAAGACAATTACAAGATTATAGTACTTACAACAGGGGACGATTTTAAAGATCATCTAGTTCAATCTCCTTCACTTCACCAAGAAGGAAACAGACTCACTTGTCCTTGGTACCAATTTTCAATAATATACTCCTGCCTTTCTCTACAACTCCTCAATGATCACCAATTGTCATCTGTGAGATCTTGTAGTATCAAGATCCAGATAATAAACTCATTTAAGGTAGCTAAATGATGTTTGTTGAAAAATCAGTTTAATAAGCTGTAAAGTGCAGGTTATCTTAAATTATCAAATTAAACGAGCAAAATAAAAAATACGGCAAACAGTAGAAAGGAAATTCTGCAGGAGGAAAATGGAAGGTATTAAAAACCTACCAATGATAAGGGATCACAACTGTAAAAACTGGGAATCACCAGTATAAAAAAAATGACCTGTTTGAGAAATACAGACTATTTACACCTGCAATAACATTCTAACAAATGGCAATAAACCCACTGAAGACAGCTTATTAGTAGCTTATTTATTTTTAGGGAGAAAAAAGTTTCAAAAAAGAGCTTTTATTTGTCTTTATTTTTTAATTGCAACACGTACACAGGTGGTTCAAACTAATCAAAAACAATTCTATGAATATATAGCACATCTTAAAATATAACTACCTCCTCTACCCTGAAAAATTAAGCTATCATAAATTATTTTGGCACATTAAAACAGTAATTTTTACAGTAGCCTAGAGTGTTTTTTAAAAGATAGCCATAATTTAATTTCAAACTACATTTGCCATTCAGAAATAGTATATCATGTATCTATAAACCTACATGTCTATTATTTATGATGAGAAAAAAATTTATAAAAGAATTTCTAATTTTAAAGTCCTATTGTTACAAATATACTGAAATTCAGGCTATATGACAAATAACTTCGCCTTTTATTTATTTCCAGGTCAACTATAAAAGCTAAGTAAGGTGGGTATTACAAAAGCTGAGTAAAACAAACCCTCTGACCATAAACACTGGGTGTCTGACGCTTTCAATCAAACCATTGCAATTAATATGAAATTCTAAATACAGAATATAATGCCACATAAATAGTATAACAGCCAAGTCCTGTCTAAGAAGCCATATGTTTTTTCCCATTGTTCAAAAAAAGAAGATGACTTCCCGTCACTTATGTTTCTGATTAGCAAGGTGATTTATGCCACAATCACTAAAAATGCCAGCAAGTGAATGAGAAAATGCATAGTGACTGCACCAGATGTGCACAATAAACAGGAATTCCATTGTAATCTCTGGTACTTAGTTTATATGAAGGGAATGTAAGAAACACTCTTGGATATGGCAAAGTCACTCTTTTTTTACATTTGACTATAAATGATATGAAATAAATTGTGTGTTTTATACTTTATGGCATGCATACATTGATAAATTAGGTACAGTTTTGTATCCCGACTTATCTACAAGACAAACCTGGCTAAGATCATGGGGATTAATTGCTTCAGAAGTGTGAAATGCAGCTTTCCCATTCTTTTCTGCACACTCAGTGAAGAAACAATGATTAATCACTGTTTAACTATTCTCTTGAGGATCTACAAGATTGCCAAAGCAGGACTTATCCTCATAAATCCAAAAAACACAGGTTTAGATTTGTTGCCAACAACTGAAAGAACATGAACTTAAACCCATTCGTTATCAGATTAAAATAACGTCAAGGTTTTAGTACCCCTACTGGTACACAATTCTCTTTAATCAGCAACTTCAATGGAAAATTAGATTAACATATAAGATTTTTTTTAAAAGCATGTACAACTTATAGAAAATAAAAACATATTCAAAGAAACCTGACAAAATCATTACAAACAATAAGGTCAAACACACCACTGAATTAGAAATCATCGAGTTCAACCCCCTTAATTTATACGGAAAGAATTTCAGGCCTAAAAAAACTGAAGCTACCTGCCTAAAATCAAGCTAGTTAAGAGCAGATGCCGGACCACAACTCTGGCATCTTAAGGCTTATTCCTTCAGTAATATAAATAGTTCAAATGCTTCCTACTGTTTTTTTGTGAATTACATATGCTATTTTAAGGAATATCTGCTTGTAAATTAGGAGGACAAAAAGAGGTATTGTTCCAATATTTTATCATGCAAATTAAGTAATTTTTTTATATTTTTAGCCTTAGATATAACATCCTGCCAGACTCAAGCTACATACCTCATTATCTGGAAATCATTCAATAATATAAGAAGAGTTGAAAAAATACATAAGAGATGCTTTAAACATATTCATAACTTAAATTCTTAAAATAACTACCCAGTAAGTGATCCCTGGCCACTTGAATAAGTGAAATAAATAATATAAAGCAAAATTAGTCTCCACTGATTTTAAATTTTTTATTGTACATTCTTCTATGATAAAGCACATTTCGTATTTTGATAACAAATCTGTACTGATAAAAGGAGAGAGGTTGGACTCAGTGTTTCATAAGGATCCTTCTAGCTACAGAGATCAAATGACTCTCCAAAATGTAGCAATATTAAGGGGATAACTTACAATAAGCATGACCAAGAAATTAAGGTAAAATAAAGAACCTTTAACTTGATAGCTATGTTGTACTTAACGTGCAAATATCCCTATACGGGGGATAAACTTCAACACTGATCTTCCAAAAATTCAACTCCAGCTATCACTCGATGCTGGTTTTTCTGATCTGCTAAAACCTATTCCCACAGTTTCTTATGCTTTCCTTGCCAATCTACTATGAGATATCAGGCTGTTTTCTTCTTTGTTTAGAAGCGACTTCAGAAAAGTAGCAGCAGTGCAAGAAAAAGGAGGTGAAACTGATAGTCAATTTCACTGCTCATTAACTCTTATAAAACTAAGGAGGGGGGAGGTGAAATTAAGGTTTTGTATCTTCCATGTCTCAGCTTTAGTGAAAGGTAGAGATTTTTACTTCACTATCACAATGACCATGCTTTATTTGCATATATAGGGAATTTCCAAAATTTAAATGTAATTCTAAACAAGTTTGGCAAGGTGTTTTATATTACTGACCTCCTCCAATCTTCAAGTTAATTAAAAGAATTTTTTCTTTAAAAATACATGAGATTTTCCTATTCGAGATGGATAAAAGATTAATACCACATTTAGTGGAGGTTATATTCTTTTTTGTTAACTTCCCACTCTCAACCTCTGTTAAACCATACCTCCCTTCAGGTAGGGTCTGTGTTTTTCATATCTATATCCGCAGTGCCTAAAACAGCCTTAGACATAGCATATTGATATATGTTTGGGGACTGAATAAAAATTCATCATTTTCTTACTTTTTTGATACCTATCACATTTACCTTGTAACATTGTGCTCTAAATAGTATACCCCTACTATCTTCAAACCTCTTGCCTCTGTAGTGATACCCATAAACAGAACAAAAAAACAGTAAGGGCAGCACAATGTCTCATTAAAATGAGATGATGGGTATGTATCGTCACATATTTGTGTTTATATAAAATGATAAATATCTAAGAAAAAATATAAAGCAATAGAGCAAGCAGATGGAATGAGTTTATGAAATCTTTGCAGCTGATTTGCCAAATGAAAACTATTTGTAACTTTTTTTTCAATTAGAATCTCTATTGGTATGAGAGAGAGAGAGGGAGAGTGAGAGAGAGAGAGAGAGAGAATGAATGAATATGGTATGGTAAACTAGATAAGTCACAATATCTCAAATCCTAAGTTAACTTTATAAGACTACTAGCTGCAAAGAAAGTATCAACTTGCATTGGTAAGGGTAATTTCCTCACCCAGGAGCTCCCCACACCAATAAAAATCACAGATCAAGTCTCTATCTATTTAAGAAATAAATTTGTGATGTCCAAACTATGGCTCAAATGTACAATCCAGGGAAAAGAAAATTTTGGAAAAAAAAATCTACTTTTGGTTCTGTTTTTTCCATTTTCTATCCATAAATCTTACTAAAAGCCAGGCATAGGCATTGAAATATTTTATATGCTGGAAAGAAAAATTTTTTAAAATTAAAGAATGTGTACTTATAAGAAGCTTACACTCTTAATACTGGTGACAATAAAGATATGTTAGTATACACAGAATTTATTCTCTGAAGTGAATAAATACAAATACAAAATAGCAAAAGAGACAAAAAAACAAAAACAAAAACAACAAACTAATAGACTGGTAGAAGTAGGAAAGCATAGCTTCTTGATAACCCAGGAAGGAGAAAGGATGTAGAAAGAGAAAGTGATCAACTGTCATATGTAATAGAAAGGGCAAGAAGGATTAAAACTAATAAAAGATGACTGAATTTAATCATTAAAGGACCTTGTGAAAATATACAAAGCTCAGTGAGATCCAGTCCTTTTCAGACTATCACTTCAATACCAGACATCTCATGAAAGGAAAGGGAATGATGATGAAATTTAAAATGCTGAAGAGGTTATGGAAAATATAACACAAACATAAAAGATACACATGTGTATGTGTCGTGCATGTGGAGTATGTACATATATGTATATGTATACACTATATATGAAAAGTATATGATATATGTGTGTGCATCTGTGAAAGGTATATATAGGGAGAGTGATACTCATGTTTATATGCAAAATGTATGCACACACATTTTTCTATCTATCACCTCGGGAGTTTTATTTCTATTTACTCACTTCTGTGAATAATTTTGAAATATACTATTCATATATTACTTTCTCCTTTGTCAAATCCAAGATTCTTCTGAAATTTATATGTATATAAGTGTTATATAAATATAAAATATTTTTAAATGCCTACTATAAATATATAGATTTAAAACAACTACTGTATATAGACATATATGTATATTTTAAGGTGCATTTTTTTTGCATTAAAGAACAGGAAATAAAATAGATAGATGCCCTTCAATTGAGGAAGAGTTAAATAAAATGTGGTTCATAAATGGGATGTAATCTTGTGTTGTAAGAAAAGATGAATCTGAATAGAGAGAATCACATGGAGACTAGTGAACGGCTCAGATCGTGACATGCAGTGCACTGAGCCAGCACAGCTCATGTCAATGTGGAGATCTCAGTTAGCTACTGCATATGGACAAGCTGGACTCAGAACTGAGAGCTGCCACAGCTAGTGCAGTGAAGCAAGGGCTGGGACTGGAGTCAGGATGACCTCAACTCAAATCCTGAGACATTTATTAGCCAGATGACCTTGGGCAAATCAGTTAACCTCTATTTGTCTCAGTTTCTCCAACTATAAAATGGGGATCATAAGAGCATTGCATCTCAGGGTTGGTGTGAACATGGAATGAGGTGACTTTTGTACAGTCCTGAGCAAAGAGCCTGGCACAGAGGCGGCACTACATAAATGCCAGCTATTATTACCACTACTATGTCACTATTGTTAATTGAGTAGGAAAACATCGGGGTAAACTACATTTGTGGAAATTACAGAATCTCTTCAAAGATACACAATGTGCTAGCTACTGCAAGAAGAGCGGAAGATAGAAAGGGGAGAGGAGAAGAGCCTCACTAATGCAAACATTCTCACAATAATATATAAATAGCTCGAACCATGGAACACCAATATCCGAGAGGAATCAAAATTACAAACAAGCCAAAGCCTGAAGGTTGCATAACTAGTCAATTCACATTACCAACAATAATAGCTCAAAATAAACTAAGAAACGTAATGGAGAACATGCATGTCTGGAAAAATGTATGGGCCAGACAAAGAGAAAGAATTAATGAATGAAAAGGCATTTGTTAGGAGCTTGCTTCCTACGTGCCAGGCACTGCTAAGTACTGGGGTACAAAAATATAAGCAAATGAATAAGAAAACAGCAAGACTGACTTGATAGTTCTCTGCAACCTCTGAGAAAAAGAAGAGGGGCTACAGGGGAAGACCCTCTATTAAGAATTCATGAGGGAAGAAGAGGGGACAGAACTACATTAGAATAAAGAGGGTCCATATTTATGAAATTTTATATACAAAATGTTCCATTGAGAATCAGCCATTAACAACCATGTGTTAAGGTGTCAGGCACTTCAAGTGCAAGATGCTATGGACACAAGTGCAAAGAAGGAACAATTGTTACTTGCCATGATATTACCTTCTGATAGGAAAAAGAATAAGGAGGTATCTAAGTTTACAGAGAATAAATATAAAGTGAATAAAGAGTTATTTCCCTACCTGATGAATGATGTAAGACTATGGGAAGTTCTCAAGGAAAGAAACCCAGACTAGTCATATAGCCAACAACAATTACAGCTAACACTGATAGAGCTTTAGTGTGCTTTATGGAGCAGATGAGACTGCTAGGGGGTGCACTGGATAGAGAACTGGGCCTGGAGTCAGGAAGACTCCTCTTCCTGAGTTCAAAACTGTCCTCAGACACCGTGATGCTGGGCAAGTCACTTAAACTTGGTTGCCTCAGTCTCCTCAGCTTTCAAATGAGTTTGGTGAAGAAGGCAGGCCACACCAGTATCTTTCCCAAGAAAGCCCCAAACAGGGTAATGAAGAGCTAGACATGCCTGAACAACCACAAAGTGTGCTTTATGCAAAGCATGTCACATTTTAATTCATTCTATCCCTATGAAAAACGTTCCCAACCCCTATATTCAGATATTTAGCTATGTCCAATTCTTCACGACCCTGTACACCATAGTACACTAATAATATACATGGAGTTTTCCTGGCAAAGATCCCGGAGTGGTTTGCCATTTCCTTCTCCCACGCATTAACGCAAACAGAGATTAAGTGACTTGCCCAATTGCTTGATGGCCTCATCAGGTCAAAAAGTTTCTAAACTGAGTCTTTTTACTCAGCTATACCACTGTTAGATCAATACCTAAAAGAGATCAATGAAAAAGGAAAGAAAAGTACAAAAGCATTTATAATAGCTCTTTTTGTGGTGGCAAAAAAAAAAAGGAAAGTAACAGAAAGACCATAAATTCAGGAAGGACTGAATGATGCATATGAATGTGATTGGGTACTATTAGGTCAAAGATATTAAGAAACAATTTCAAAAGACACGCAGAGATCTATTTGAATTGATTTAGAATAAAACTGGCACAGCAGAAGAAAAACTTCTACTTTAACATCCATATTATTAAAATAAACAATTTTATGAACTTTTAAAGAATGAAATGAGCAGGTTCAGGAGCACAACTCATACACTAGCATGGTAAAATCAAAGAACACTGAAAACGAACGATAAGAACTGAAATCATCACTCAGGATGATGGAGGATGTTTTTGGTCACAGAGGTGCCTGATTTGCGTAAATGAGACATGTGACCTTCATTCTCAAAGGGGACCGTGACATCACATGACTTGCGGTTGACTTTGATCTGAGGGAGGGAAGGCTGTGCAAAGTCTCCAGCCTCATTTTCTCCTCCAGAGCCAGCAATCCTGAGGGTCTCACCCTCCCAGAATGAGACACATATATTTATGCAAATATAGGTGTGTCTACATATACAAACACACAAATATTCATATTTGTATACAGCCATTAAGTGAATCTATTTTGCCTATGCATATATGTTAAAAATAAATTTAATTTTCTTTTCTATTTATTTTCATGAGTGGCAAACAGAAAGAAGAGAAAATAAATTTTTGTTAATTCTTTTAAAAAATAGATGCAAGGGTATCATGAACTTTCAGAGGTTGTGGAATTGTTAGCTTTACTTGACTCTTACTCTTTTTACGCAGTTCATGAACTAGGAGTCATCTGTAAATGCAACATAAAACAGATCAATAAACCTAAAAGAAAAACCCCAACACCCTGATCTTCCTAAGCACAACTTTGACCTTATCAGCTCCTCTAGTCAGCCAACTCCTGTGACTCTTATGCCTTCCAGGATCAAATATAAAATCCTTTGTTTGGCTTTGAAAGTCCTTCCCAACGTGGCTTCTTCTTGCCTTTCCAGTTTTCTTACACCTTACTCCTCACACTCAGCCAAGCGGGGGAACTAGCCTCATGCAAGATTTCCTTCTCCCACCTCCAAACATCCTCAGGTTCTCCTCTGTGCCTGAAACTATTTCAGTCCTTCTTTCATCCCCCAGAATCACTGGCTTCCTTAAAGACTTGGTGCCAAGTGCCCCAGCGTGCAAGAAACCTTTCCTAGCATCCTTTCCTGCCAGTGCCTTCCTCCACTGATTATCTCCAATGTATCCCACTTTGTTTGTACACAGTTGTTTACTTGTGGTCTCCCCTATAAGACTTGCAGTCAGCAAGGGCAGGGACTCTTGCTTTTCCTTGTATCCACAGAGCTTAGCATCGTGTCCAACTGAGAGCTGACTGACTGTTGGAGAAGGAAAACATCAAGGATTAGTAACAGCTCACACTCATCTCAGGCTTTAAGCATTAAAAGTACCCCTTCCACAAATCTAGCAGGGAATCAATACTTAAGAAGTACATGTGTTAACAGTGAAAAGTATATAACAACTATAACAAGCATACTGGTAAATATGCATTTTGTAAAATATGTACACATTTTTAGGAGGTTTGTAGTGTTCATGTATGGGGAGAGGGACTGGATCCATGATAGCACCTGTAGAGGGAATTCCTCTACCAATGCAAGTTGGCAATTCCTCTAAACTTCAATTCTTAGCAGCTGGCCAGGGTACTGAGCAGTGAAGAGATCTGCCAAAGGGCACACTAATAGCAGTTTCAGAAGTGCACTGAAGTCAGGCTGCCCTGGCTTCAGTCAGCTCCTTAATAATGCCACACGGTCTTCAAGTTCTATGCTGTTGCTATTTAGTTCTACTGCATCATCAGGCTTGCAAGGACAGGATTTCTGAATTGTAAATTTTGGTGGGGCTGGGAAAAGCTAAGTGAGAAACCATAAAGAACAGTTTAGTTGCTTCTCCACGGAGACATTTATAGAAAATTTGGGGGGTGGAGAAATACATTAGATGCCATGGGAGAATATGGACATCCATACACCATCCAAATTATATATGTAATATGACTAATCAAAGATAGATCCCCAAAATACCATATTTGACATATTTTCAATTTTAGCAAAAAAAAAATTAACCTATTAACTCATCAGTGTCCTACCATGTATTGGCTCCCATTCCCTTGAAAAGCATCCTAAGCAGAAACAATTACCTTTCAAAAACCTACTCCCATGCAAAATCAAATCACCTATGCTCTAACTTAATTACACTTAACTGAATTCACTTGAGGGACATAAAATATACTTAAAAGGCAACACAACACGAAGATCCACATTGAAATGAAATATGAAGTGCTGATAATTCATACAGTGACCAAAACAAAGAGATACATAGCATTAGTAAAATTTACTGCTATGCGGCACAAAAGGCATCAGTTTTAAGTGATTATTATTTACAAATATAAAGTAATAGCTGCAAGTATTAATCCTAGAGATAAATGATTATCCTACTCGCTTTTAGTAATGTATTATCATTGACATTTGCTAAACACATGCTTTTATGCTCCAGCTACAGGAATGACAACTGTGTTTCCTAAAGAGGCTATTCAATTTAAATAAATAACTCTACAATAATATCAATTTACTTGAAAGGCTGCTTTTTCTTATTCTTATCGATTTGATATCTATTAAGTTACAGAATACCACAGACCTGATGAGTAAGGCACAGCGCATGTAAAGGAAGGCAGCAATAAGATACTATAATGTAAAACATAAGTCAGTGATATATAACTGAAAAGCACTACTGTAACAGATTTAGCTGACACTCATTGAGATTCAATAGGTATGAATTACTTCAAGCAAATTTCCCAATAAAATCAAATTCGGATGGTAGTCTTGTTGGCTACTAAATATAAATATAAAAATATAAAAATATTTTAAAAATGTACAATTTGCAAAGAATTCAATAAATCTGGTACTGATGTTTAGAATTACTCCAAGAAATTTATTTTTCACATCACATTCAGATCAATTAATTACACGGTACAAAGTTTAGGTCCTGATTTCACCCCTTCCCCTTCTGACGTGGTTAAAGGGAAGGGATTGTGAAAGAACTGGGTTTATTATAATTTTGTTTTCAATATCATCTTCAGTGTTAAAAGCTGCAGGACAAAAGCTCTCAACAACAAAAAACCAAAGTCTGGAAAGGTCCTTTGTTAAATGCCTTTCACTGGGCTGGTAAGATGTTTGGTAGCATTACATTAGATAAAATAAAACCACAATCATTCCCATAAGGGATCCTTTGGAAACCTGGGGACAACCTGTCTCTCAGAGGTGGGGCTTCCTCTATGGATGAGAGAACTGATGGCTGACTTTAGGTCTGAATCAAATGCTCTGTCTAGCACTGAAGAATAAAATGCAGAAGATTCAGTTTGCCGACAAGAAGGAATAACTATGGGACAAGTCCAAATAAGTCTACTATATGCCAGGCAATGTAATTGATGCTAGGGATATAAATATAAAAGACAGCCTCTGCTCTCAAGAAGTAGGAGTACAAATAGAACATACACAAAATAAAAACACAGATACTGAGGGAGGGGTTGTACAACACCAATAATGGTGGCCATCAGGAAAGGTATCGTGAACAAGGCTGATCCTTCAGCTAAGTCTTGAAGGGAAGCAGGGGTTCCAAGAGGCTGAGGGAAGGAGGAAGGAAGATAGTCAAGGTTGAAGGGAAGTCTGAAAAAGACAAGGCTAAGAAATGGAAAGTCAAGGACAGTGAATAGGAACTAGTCAAGATGGTCTACGATGTGGAATACCTGAGAGGGAACATGTGCCTCAGCAGGCAGGTAGCAAGGGCCTTGAAGTGCCAAAGAGGGAAATCTATATTTGAGCCCAAAGGCAAGGATGAAGCTCTGAGCTTGCTTCTGGTTTCTGGGACTGCTTCTCTGGAGGCCAATTCTTCGGGACTCAAGTTGGGGTTTTCTTGGCCAAGATGCCAATTCCTTTTCCTTTTCCAGCTCGTTTTACAGATGAGGAATTGAGGTAAACAGGATTAAATGACTTGCCCAAGGTCACAAAGCTCAGGAAGAGTCAGGAATCTTCCTGACTCCAGGCCAGGTAATATATTCACTGAATGACAAATTCTGTGAAAGTCAGATTTAGCTTAATCCATATTTGAGGGGATGAAGGTCTTGTTAAAAAAGGGGAGAAGTGTACAGGCTCTGGAGATGCTGAAGAGATAGGATCAACAAGACTGGAAAAGGAATAGATTCATGGCAATTTAATGCAACATGAACTGCAAGTGAAGAACTAGGTCCAAGGCACTTGGTTAGGGGCTGGGAATATAAAACAAACAAAATGTCATCTTCATGAAATTTGCATTCTACCAGGGGACACAACATCTGCATGGATAATTAAATATGAGATAATCTGTAGAAGAGAGAATTAACAACTGGGGGCTAGGAGAAGCCTCAGCAAAGAGGTGGTGAAGTTGGCCTTGAAGGAAAACAAACATTCCAAGAGAAGGTGAGGGAAAAGTGAATTCTAGGAACATGGGACAGCTTAGGCCAAGGCATGAAAGGCAAGACAGAGGATGACAAAAACATGAAACTAGTAACTGCCCAGTTTGGCTATAACATTACAGGCATGAAGGAGTAATCTATCTACAAATGCAGGATGGAGTCAGATTAGCTCTAAGAGGTAAAGTCCCTGCCCTCCTTTTCTCCACTCCTTCCTTTCTGGACCTTCTTGACAGGGCCACAGAAAGCCCTTCACCCTGGAAGCTCACTCTCCTCCAGGACGCTACACATTGGAGTGGGCCTTATCCATTCAGAATAGATAGGTCATGTATCCATTTAGAATCTGCTGTGCAACACAGTGGAACATGATGGCCTAAGGTTAATTTCTGCCAGACTGCTTTCCAGTTTTCCCATCATTTTTTTTTAATCAAAGAGTTTTCTCTAGGTAAGTTTTGTTCCATTGAACTATTTTTAACCAATACCAGATGGAATTGAAGACCGCTGCTTAATAATATAATTTGAAGTCTCAAAGTGCTGTTCTCCTTTCATCCCTATCTTTTTAAAATAATTTCATTTGATATTCAAGATCTCATGTTTAAATCAATTTCTAAATTGTTTTATCAGGTTCTATAAAGTATCCTCTTTTGTAATTTGATTGGCTTGGGATAAAGTAATAAAAGGTATAAATTTACCTGGGTATTATAGTGATTTTTATTATACAGGTTCATCCTGGCCATTTACAATGACTAGACTCCTCAATATTTTTCTTTCTTTAAGTAGTATTCTGAAACTGAATCTATGTAAATCTTCTGTGTGCTTCGGTAAATTAATTCTTAAGATATCTTAAGCATTTCATAGTTATTTGGAATGGGATTTCCATCTGTATTATAACTTCTTGTATTTTGTTATTGTCACATATAAATACAGTTGATTTTTAAGCATTTCTGGCCTGAAACTTTGCTAAACTATTGTCTCAATTAGTATCTATGCTAATTCCCTACTGTTTTCCAAGTATACCATCATATCATCAACAAATAAGGATAGTTGTTTTTATCTCTTACTTTCCTTACCCCTAGGTTTTTAATTTCTCTTATCTTTTGCTAGCATTTCCAAAACTGTGTGAAACATTGGGAAGAACAGTCGCTTTACTTCCATATATATTGGAAAATATTCTAGAAAGAGTATCCCTATTATATATGATGTTTGCAAACTTTCTGGTTTTAAATGCTGTTTATGACATTGTTTAAAAGGTCTCTCTATGCTTCTGTTTTGAAGGATTTTATACAAAAATGACTCGTACTTTTGTCAAAGGCTTTTTCTACATCTATTGAGAAAAGAAAATAATGTTTTTGGATGTTTCAGTTCTTAATATGATTATGTTGACCATTTTCCTAATGTTGAACTATGTTGCATATATGGTATAAATTCAATTTGGTCATAACAAATGATTTCTTCAGTAAATTACTGTAGAATGTTAGGATTTTGCTTAAAATTTTTAAAATCAAAATTCATTAATGATATTGGCTTATATTTTTCCTTTTTTGTACTTTTTCCTTCCTTGGTTTGTGTATTATGGTTATATTTATCTCTCATGAAATTATTCCGGTTAGAATGCTTTCCTGAATTTTGGAAATAATTCATGAAGTATAGGTATTAATTGCTCATTAAGTGTCTGATGGAATTCTCCTATAAATCCATGAGAAACGAGATTTTCCGCCCCCCCACCCCACCCCAGTAGTTCTTTTATGCCTAGATCTATTTCCTTTACTAAGAACTGGTTAATTAAGATCTCTTAGGTATTTCATATTTTTGAAGATATGCTTGTATTTCTTTTGTGTTTGTACGTTCTGTAGCACTTAACTGGCTATCATGTATTTATTTCTCTGGCTTTGTGGTGATTTCACTTGGCTCATTTATTCTTTTCCGTTGTTTTGATTTTCCAACTTCTTCTATTTAATCAGATTACCTAACAGTTTACCAATTCTATTAGCATTTTTAAAGAAACAGTGTGTGTTAATTTCCAATAGACCTAATTCTCCTCTAATTTTTAATATCACTTTTGTGCTTCTTTTAGGTTTGCTTATTCACTAGAGTTCTAATTTTTAAATGAATATTCAGTTCATTAACCCTTTCTTTTTCTACTTTATTAATGTTTCTTGTAGGGGTATGATTTTTTAACAAGATGACTATTTTAGCAATATTCCAGAAGTTTTGGCATACTGCTTCATTTTTCCATCCCCTTAATTTTATTCTGCACATGGTTTTTTAGGCATGTTTCTTATAAGCAATAGATGGTAGGGTTTTATATTTTTGTCTAATCTGACATAATTTTTAAAATGGATTACTTAATATATTCACATTTAATTTATGAGGTTTAGATTTTTCTCCATTTGTTTCTAACATTGAATTTTTTCAAGTTATGTTTGGTTTTTTTTCCCACTCTTCCATTGTAAACCTAGTATAGCACCTCTTCAAGTACTTTAGCTCAGTCCTTCTTAAGCTGGCTCTATTCCCCCAGCTCTCTCCTCACCCCAGTTCCCTTTAAAGATTATCCCTTTCCCTCTGTAGTCTTACCTATTAGTTCCTTTTTCTTTCCTGAGTTGAATTGTCTAGTCCCTGTCCATCCTCTGCATTCCTGATAAAAATCAACACTTTTGAGGTCTCCATTCTGGTCTCTAAGCAGTTTCCACCACTGCCTTACAGAGCTTGCCCCTTAAATCGATGAGTTAACTGCCCCATGGCAACACCTCCTCTACACCCTCTATTATTCAGCCCAACAGTGACCTTAGTCAGCTTGCTTCCTTCCTTTCCTCAAATTCTTCTCTCTGGGTCTATATCTTCACACTCTCTCAGGTACTCTCTCAAGAACTTCAATCCCTCTCTCCCACCCCCAACACCAACACTCTTGATGCTGGGCAACTCTTTTGGACTTGTTATTGGACCAAATACCCATAGGCAACTGGTGCAAGGTCCCCATCTCCCCTCACAAAACATCTCTCTTCCTCCACAGGAGGAAACATCATTGCCCCCCACTCTGCACCACCAAAAGAAGGCTTCCCTTTCTTCCTCTCTCTGCTTTTCAAATCTGCCCCGACTCCTCATCCTTTTCCTGAGACACCACAGTATTTATCTTCCTGTCACTGTTGTCCTTTAACTTGACCAGGGCACATCATATACTGCCCTCCTCCCTTCCATGCATCCTCCTCCTTTGTCCCACAAAAACATTCATTCACTTTCTGGTGGTGTGTTAAGAGGTTCTGTCCATGATGCCCCAGGCTGGCACCACCTACTTTCCATCTGTGACCCAGGGTATATTTAGAAAAAATGTCCTTACTGGTCTCTCCCTTGCCACTCTGATGTTGCAGCCCAGTGCTTAGCAGTGTCTGGCATATATCAGGTACTTAATAAATGTTTATTGACTGACCAACTGCTTTCCTTGGATGTAGCTTTCAATCATACTTTCTACATTTCTGTTGTCTGGGATGTTCAAGAAGCAAATCTCAAGTCTTGTTTTCTTTCAAAGAATATTTCACATGGCTCTTTATTATTTGATGTCCATCTTTTGTCATTTATGGCTAAGCTGATATTTGCAGGCTACGTCACCCTGGGATGCCTTGGAGCTCCGCTGTTCTTCAGGACATATTATTCCATTCCCTTCTACATTTTCTGGTGGTCTAGAACAGTCTTCAGTTGTTTTAACTTTCTTTCCCTTAATTTGGAGGTCTTTCTCCTGGTCTCTAGCAGAATTTGTTGTTTCTGAACTGAATGGTTAAACGTAACCACTATGTGTCTAGAAGTTTATTGGCCCCTCCTCTCAACCTAGAAATAATTTATAGAGTCTTTCAACTAGTATTTCATTTTCTGTCATCAGAAATTGACAGTTTTCTTTTATTATTTCTTGTATTATAGCGATATGGTTTTGTTGTTTGTTTTTTAACTTGTGTTCCTTCAGGGAATCCTACAATCCTTAGGATATGTATTCATCAGGCTTTTGACATTAATATGTTTTGCTTGACCAGAGAGTATTTTTCTTTTATTTTTACTTCTCTTAATCTAGATTATCCTTCATTTCTGTGCATTTTCATTCCCATTCTCTTGTCCTCTCTTTTGTTTTTTTGGTGAAGCTTGCCATCACAGATTCAAATTTTACTAACGTGCCAATTATTTCTGCTCTGCAGGCCATAAATTCTGCTCTCACAATTCCCTGATTGACTACAGGAATAGTGGTGCCTTTGATAGCAATAAGGATGCTTGGAAGAAAGAGTGATGAAAAATGAGGTTGGTTTGGACAAGTTGAACTTTCGACACCTACGCGACATCGAATTCAGAATGTCCAACAGGCAGTTGGTGATGTTAAAGTGGAGGGCAAGAGAGGAATTAGTGCAGGATACACATATATGGGAATCAAGTACATAAAAATGATAACTGCACATGAAGTCACCAACTAGGAATATATAGTTAAAACAGAAAAGAGCCTAGAGCAAAGCCTTGGGGGTAGTGATAACATGGATTAAGAGCCAACAAGGAAAAGAGAAAAGAAATGATCAAAGAGGAAGCGGGAGACCCAAAAGCCGGCAAAGATTGTTCTACAGAGGTGGTCAGGTGGTATCAAATGACACAGAGAAGTCCAAGATGAGAACTGGGGAAAAACCCACTAACTTTGGCAACCGAGAGAATAATGGTAACTTTATAGATAGCAGTTTCAACTGTATGACATCGGGGGCCAGACCGAAGAGTGAGCAGACAGAAGGGAGCAGACAAGGGATGGAAGAACCAAAGCTAGATGACGTTCTCAGTGAGTTTACTCACAAAGAAGAGGAGAGATACAGAATGATATCTGCACAATGCAGTGAAGATTTTTTAAGGAGAGAGGCCTGAGCAGGTTTGCAGGTATCAGGAAAGGAATCCCTAAACCAGAAGGCACTGAAGATCCCAAGAAGGGATGATGCAGGGGCAATATGCTAAAGAAGCTGGAGAGGTCTACAGTCAGAGGAGACTTTGGTAAGTGTTAAGGGCCACCTACTATCAGAGACTGGAGTAAAGAAGATGGCTGAGGATAATGTCAGAATGAAGATTAAGTTTTTAAGTTTGAAGTGAAATCCCCTGCTAAGAGGGAGAAGGAGAAAGGAACTGTAGGAGAAATGATAAGCAAAAGTCTGGAAAAACTTCTATGGTGAAATGGATGAGAAATCAATTAGAGAAGAGTAGTAGGATTCTCTTGTGGCACTAAGGACCCATGACATCAGCTAACAAATTAGCATTAAGTTTATAAGAGCCCAATATACATATTCTCATAATTTCCTCCCATTTTATCTAGTGAAGAAGATGATCAGAGGTGAGTGGTGAGAATAATCCTACATAGAATTTGAAAAGGAACATTGCGATTTGACAAAAGGACGTATGACCTACGACCACAAAAGGTGGTTAAGTAATCACGTAGCAAGAATGAAAATCATCAACTGATTCCATGAAGGTATTAACAAAAGTCAAAGAAGGCCTACAGTACTGAGAGGATGTTTCCTGGAGGTTATGTGGCAAGAAAAGTAATAGAACTGTATAGGATGAACAGACAGAGAGGGGTTGTTGTCTTAATCTATGCAAGAAGTTAACAACACTGATGAAGCCATGACTAGTTTTGTGTGTACCAATCACCAAGCAAATTTAAATATTTCTTTAGGTAGTATAACATCCACTTACAGAAAAAGAAAGAACAAAATAAATGACTAAGCATGCTCATTCTGGTAGCTGTAGGTCAGATACTAAGCTTCCAAACACGTGATGCACAATCCATCCCACTTTCAGATTTTTCTTACCCATGAAATTTTTAATTATGTATCACCCAAGAACTGATATAAGAAACAAAATGCTACCACAACAAAAGATCTAACAGAGTTGGGCACAGGCATGGAAAGAAAAAAATGAGGGCAAAAGAAAAGGAAGCATGAAAGGCTGTACGAACAGAAATACAGCAAACAACCATGCTACTTCAGTAAGACGTGCAGAAAGATGTTTACCACATTCTCATTGAACAGATATATAAGTTCTTTTTCTAGTTATCCCCTGAGGAATTAAATAAATGTTGAGAAATCTAGAAATAGACATACACATGCACATATAAAAATTATTGTCAGTGTATAAGTTACTGCTGTCCTGGGACTGCAATAATTTATGTAACATCTGTTTTCATATTTTTTCTCATTTTTTTCTAATTAACATGCATATTTAATGCATAAATGCTCAGACCACCTCTTTTTTCAGCTGACTTTGCCTCTTTTTTGAAGTTGTGTACTCCTGGGGAGTACTCAGGATGGAGGAAAACTAAAGTCTGATTAAAAACACAGATTAGGAGAAACGTAAGCAAACAAACAAACAAAATAACGAAACACTCACAAACACGTCTTCAAAAATCTATAGATTCTTATTAACAATTGGTAGTTGGTTAGAAAAATTAATAAAATCTATGCCAAAAGCAGTCCCAACTTATTTTCAAGAAGTAACAAGATTTATACAAATACCCCAAAGAAAAACTCGTTATTTTCTTTAAAAATGTTTTATCTTTAATCATTATAAGTTAAGTCTTTGATAAAACACGAATCCTGGCCTAGAACAGATATAATTTTTAAAACATTTCTTATATCTTATAATACTAAAATAAATATTGATACCTGTTATAGCATAAAATGCAATCATGTAATACATTATCCTAAACTGACAGTCCTGAACAGTAAATTGATAATGCAAATGCTCTCAAGATTTATGGAGATGACGTAAAATACAATATTTGAGAACATGTTTCCAAGAATGTATTTTCATGAACCTGAAAACTCTGAACCTACATATATATTAGATTTGAATACAAAGCACAGTTTATTTAATAAGTAAAGAGTATTTTTCTTTAAAATGTAAATAGTACAATCAACCAATCATAAAATAATTTTAAAGTATGCCAAATTTCAACAGCTATTTTCTATTACAATATACCTACCAAATGACCAGATGAACTGAAGTCAACTATTATTTATTCAGCAACATTTCCATATAAGGCATAGCTTTGGGCTGAAGGAAATACACATAGATGTCCATTTGCCAAAAAAAGGATAGCATCCCAGAGATAGTTGGACTAGAATCGGTAATCACTTGACACACATTTATTAAGTGCCCACCTAATACTTAGGTGCCAGGCACTCTCCTGGGTAGCAGGGACACAAAAATAAAAGTTCAACATTCCTTGTCCTCAAGTTCACAATCCCTCCAGATATAGATATATATATATAGGGTAGAGGAAATAAGTACAAAATAGACACAAGAGGAAAACCTGAGTTCAAGTTTCACCTTTGAGGCTTACTATCTATCAATGAGATGAATATATTCAAATCAATTTGCAAAGCTTCAAACACTCTATGTCAGCTATGGTTACCACTATGCATTTGGTCAGGAGCAAGTCATTTAATCACTCTGAAGTCTTTCCATTAGGAAGTTCCCTATGAGGTCTATGAAATGCTGGAGATTTATCCTCTAAAAAGAGTGAGTTGAACAATTAAAGAATGAACAATCAAACAAACAGCAGCAATAATGAGCAAAAGAAAGTGAAACAAAACCAAAATAAGAAGCAGGCACATAAAACTGAAGTGCTAAGAGAGTGCCAAATTTAGAAAGATCATTTGGAGAGGGGGGAAAACGGTAGTGAGAGATCAGAGAAATATTTTTTCAAGCATTCACTAAGGAGATGACATTTAAGTTGAATCAAACAGGATGCCTAAGATTTATAAAAGAAGAAATAAAAGGAAGGCATTCCAAAAGAAGAGAATGGTCTTAGAGAAGGAATGAAAGCAGGAGCAAGGAGCTTGTGTATGCAACAACGATACTGTCTGATTCGATTGGAGTAAAAATATGTAAAAGGAGATAATAAGACTCTATAAAGGGAAATTCAAGCCCGATTATAAAAGGATTGAAATTTATTTGATAGTTAATGGAGAACACCTAATTTTGAGTCACTTAATAAGATGTAAATTAAAAAGAATAATTCGTTTACCAAACCAATTACTACAGCAAGGAAGGTCTAGATTTATACCTAATTTCTCGCTAAGGGTCACACAAAATTCTGAGAGACCGTAAGCTCTGCTCCCTAATGGCCTGTGAGACGTCTATGAATAGACAATTAACCTGAGAATCGTCTCTCAGTGATCAGGAGGGCAGAGAAAGGAAAGGAAGTTATCCTGGGGTTACGTCCTCAAGTATCAGTCGCCTGTGTCTCTGTTCTATGTTATTTCAAAGTTATTTCTTTAAACTGATGCAAGGTGAAAAATAAAAAAAGACACGGGAACATGATATTCACAAACACTACAACCAGGTAAACAGAAAGAAGGAAAAAAAACCCAAAATGTTGAACACTGCACAATTACAAGACCATGTAGAGAAAACACAACTCTCTCCCTTAACTGAAGTGGTGGGACCCCACGAACCTGGAATAACATGTACACTGTCATAAACTGTTGATGGGTTGGTAACTTTTGTTGAAATTAGTTTTGCTGCTTCCTTTTTTGTAATCTTTGATTTTTTAAAAAAGGGAAGATTACTGGATAGGAAAGGAAGGCAGATATTAAGAAATGAATGTGATGTATAAGATAAAAAAAATTTTTAAGTCTATAAAGTTGCTTCAATTCTATTTTTTTAATATAAGGCAAAGGAAAATTCCTGGTAGAGTCTATGTATATTCAGAAAGAGTAAGTCCATCTAAAATATCAGATAAAGCGCTTACCTAAGCATTTTAGATTTTAGTAGTCACCTTCCTCTAAAACTATGTTTTTATTCTCTTTAGTTTTATTCTGTAAATACCTGTGTATGCATTTGTTATATTTCTATGTAAGTACTTACATGCACAAGATAGTCATACCATACATCCTGCCTTCACCCACAAATGCACCACACTTCCATGTTCATGAACTCAAAAATGATCTTGTTGTTTCGCCGTTACAATCATGTCTGACTCTGTCACTCAGGATTTTCTTGGCAAAGATAATGAGTGGTTTTGCCATTTCCTTCTCCAGCTCATTTTACAAATAGGGGTAAGTGACTTGCCCCTAAGTTCCACAGCTAGAAGGCCTTATTTGAACTCAGGAAGATGAGTCTTCCTGACGTTAGGCCCAGCACACTATGTACTATGCCACCACCTGCCTGAAAGGTGCTCCAACTCTCTTGCTGCTTTCTAATATCAAACCCTCCATGATCTCTCATTCCTTGACTCCTCCACTGGTTCTCAAGCCATCTCCCTGCACTAGCTACATTTGTCTACTGTCCCCCTGCTTACCCCTTGGTGAACCCATTCAACTCTGTATAGTCCTCTTTTCGAGACCCTTGCTCTGTTATCATCTTGCCAATTATGCCCTGAAAAATCTCAAAAAATCAAAAAAAATCTGGATCATTCCCACTATCTAGGATCTTCACTTCTATTCACATGCTATTGAGTAAATTGAGAGAAAATTATGAAAATATAAGAGAAAATTATGAAAATATAATGTATGTGTCCACTATAAATTTGTGCTACAACTACCTTACTGCTTCAAGGCAATCTTTTTATACCTCTCTAATTGTGTCATGATACCACGCAGCACAGAGCAACTTTTCCGAACCTTCTCATCCCTCCTCAAATCTTCCATAATTTCCTAACCCACCACAATGTCAACTGAGAGCCTTGCCTCATATTGCACTGAAAAAGTTGAGACAGGATCAGAAAATTCCTTCTCATCCTCTCCTCCTTAAGTCATATAACCCAGATGCCTCCTATCACTTCACTCTTTTCTCCTTCCCTCCTCTTCACCAGATGAGGTGTCCCCCTTTTCCTTATCAAAGCCAAATAATTTCTACGCACAAGTGATTGCATCACATAGCATCATTTCAGGCAAAATGCTGTATCTATCAAACCGAGATATCTTCAGTAGAATAATGTTCATCTTCCCTATCAAAAACACTCTCATTGATCCTTCCAATCCCACTTTCACCCCATGTATCTCCTTTGTCCACTAAGCTCCTTGAGAAGATAGTCTATGATACATATCTCCACTTTTCTTAACACTCTTACCTCTCTAGAATCCAGCTTCCACTTTCATCATTCAATAGCAACTGCTCTCTCTTAAGTCCTGCTCTGCTTTGTTGGTAGTATATAGAAATGTTAATGGTTTGTGGGAATTTATTTTATATCCAGAAACTCTGCTAAAGTTGTAACCTGTTTCCATTACTTTTCCAGTTCATTGTCTAGGGTTCTCTAAGTATATCATTATATCCTGTAACACTTACAGTTTCACTTCTTTGTGGCCTATGCTCATTCCTTGAATTTGTTTTTCTTGTCTTATTGCTACAGCATTTCAAGTACAATACTGAATAATAATGGTGATAATGGATCTCTGCACTTCACCCTTGATCTTAATACTTGCTTTCCCTTTTAGATAGATACTACTTATTGTTATTTTTAATAAAGATTTTTTTAAGCAGACCTGGAGTTTCTAGATAAGAACTATACTAAGGATTTTTTAAAAAATACTTTATTTTTTCCCAATTATATGAAAAGATAATTTTTAACAATCATTTTAAAATCTCTTTGACTTCCAAATTCTCTCCTTAAACTAGCAATCAATTTGACATAGGTTATCTGTGTGCAATCAAGCAAAAAAAATTCCCATATTAATCATGTTGTAAAAGAAGACATAGACCAAAAAAACCCAAAAACAAACTTCAAAACATAATATACACACACGCAAAGAAAGTGAAAAATAGTATGCTTACATCTGCATTCAAACTCCTTAAGTTCTTTCTCTGGATGTTGATAGTATTTTTCATCATGAGCCCTTTGAGATCATCTCAGATCACTGTACTGCTAAGAATAAGTATGATGTGATCACAGTAGGAACACTGTACAATATTGCTGTTACTGTGTACAATATTCTCCTGATTTTGCTCACTTCACTTTCATTCAGTTCATGTGTCTTGGGGCGGAGCCAAGATAGCAGAGTAGAAAGACTCACATTTGCTAGCTCCCACAGCCCACGGATTCCCTCTAAAAAGAACTCCTGACAAATTCTGGAACAGTGGAAGCTGCGCAGAAACACAGTGAAGGAGATTTCCGTTGCAGAGAGCCCTGAAAAACCGACCGCAAAGGTACCCCGGACGGAAGCGGAGTCCTGCCCTGGGGAGCGCTCCCCTCCCTCGCCCCGGCCACGCGGCACTGAGAGGAGCGAGCAGACCCAAGCAGGCTTCAGGGACCTGATTCTCCCACGGCTGCGAAGGTCCCTCCACCCACAGACGCACAGGTCAGTGAGAGAGACGGGCTGAGAGGGGAGCGGGGTATCTCC